>JAGDYQ010000364.1:102500-493600 GCA_021962125.1 Bulinus truncatus
TTTTCCAATGTTTCGAGGCTAACATTTTTCGCACTTGTGGACCAACGAAAATTCCTCCTGATATTTTGGCCTCAGTAAGTTTGGGAAACATGATGCAAATTTGTTGATAAGTCTCACCTCCAGGATCCAATGCAGTCACAAACTGCTTAATAAGGCCCAACTTAATATGGAGAGGAGGAAGTAGCACTTTACTTCTATCAACTAAGGCCTCTCTGACTACATTATGTGAACCCGGTTCCAGAGATTCGCAAGCAGGCCATTCAGCTCTATTATAATGTTCTGATGCAGCCCTGCTGCCCCACAGGCATAAGAAACAGGATTATTTAGTAAATCCACCCTGCATGCCTACCCAATCATTTTAAAATACCCACATATATCCCATTTATACTTTTTGTAGTCAACGTGTTCAAGCAGATTACGAACATTATCATAATCTTCCTTCATTTGTGTTGAGTGTGCTACAGGTATGGAGGGATAAATATTCCCATTATGCAACAGTACTGCTTTTAGACTTCTGGTAGATCTGTCTATAAACAACCTCCATCCGCTTGAATCATGTTCAATTCCTATAACCCTAACCGATTGCAACTCCGAAGTAGAGGCGATAAGCCATGTAGTATTTTCGTCCTTTTTCAATACCTCGCGAACCTTGTTTTGAACTGATATAATATCCGCATACATAGCAAAAGCTATCAGGAGAGTTTTTGCACTGTCTACTAGCCATTGTAATTTGAATTTAATATTTACATAACAACGATTACAAGTTAACTATGAAATTAGGATATTATGTCTGAAGCTAAACTAAGCTGCAACAATAGAAAAAATACAAATATAGTAAATCTAAAATATTTTGATAACCGTCAATACTACAGCAAAACTGATTACATATTTGGAATCAGCATCAAAATTTCAGTCAGAAACAATAATAAAATCAAAAGGAACAAAACTGTGTAACCCAGTGTTATCGATTGGTCTCTAACTATCCACTGGTCACATGCTGTAACAATACCGGCAAACAGCTCGTTACGTCACAAAGTCTTCTCTTTCACAGACATTCGATATATGGTCACATTGTTACATTCCAGTCATTCAATTTTGAAATCAGGTCACTGTTTCTGTTGACGCAGAACACCAACTGAAATGTTACGGGAACTTCAGAACACCATACACAAGCGTCTGATGATGAGGGGGACAGGCTTGATTCCAAGGAAATGACGTCATCTGCCAGAACACTATATATAGAGTTAAAGCAACATTTGATCTATAAAGACGTGTTGGGGCACCATGTACAAGGATTAATGGATGTCGGGCACTTTCAGACCCTAGACTTTGGCAATGTTTGAAAAATCTGAACCGTATTTTTAAAGTGGATACATTCTTTCTTTGCTGTGTGCGAATAAATAAAAAGATTTTATGCAAGAAAGTTTTGAAGAAGTCTTAAATATATCTTGAAAATAATAAAGAAATGCGTCTAAAAGGAGTTTTCTATCAATTAGTAGTGTTATTAATTGTCCACACTTTATAGTGGAACATGTCGCATTACGACAGTGCCTTTCAAAGTATGAGTCACTATCCAATGGTAGGTCGCGGACTAATTATAGGTATGTCGTGACAAAATTAAATTTATAATTCATGGATCGATATTCAACATGTGCACAGTACAACTCTATTTCTCTATTTATGATAAATATTAAAGTCTTCAACTATGAAAAGTAAAACATAATAAAAAAAAAACTATTGATAAAACAAACAAAAAAAACGGTTTAATTCACTTTCTTCTATCACAGTTTTACTTTGATGCTGGGCAGCAAAATGTTAAAAAAAATTGTATGTGGTTGGCGAACGAAAAACAGTTTTTATAGTGGATCCCGAAGAGTAAAAGTTTAAGAACCACTGCCTTACGTTACCTGTAGAGGCTACCATCAATGAAGGGTTTTTGGAGTTATGCTTAACAGCCTGATGGATTCTAGCAATTGAACATTTTATGATACGGTACATAGGTAGGTGAACTCGCAATAGATCGATCAAAGGTAAACTCCTCTGTCTTATACTGTACACAAAATAAATAAACCCATTGAGACCCGCACCACGGTGATTTGATGTACACAAAAATAATGAATTGATATAACAATTCATTCACCTGGAGCCACAACTAACCGAACAAAGAGCCACAGTGAGCCCATTGTTGATATAATTTATATCTTCTACTTGGTTCTGGCCCTCAACCCCCCGCATACTGGCTTGTACGGATTAAGCCCCTCACCCCCTCCCCTCCCTTGCTACCATAGAATTGATTAGAAATTCAATCCATCTCTACTGTTTAGCAGTGATTCCCAGAGTGGAATACGCTGGGGCTACGCGAAGAGTCTAGCGGGGGGGGGGGGGTAGGCGCAGGGCCGTTTTAAGGTCATCGTATAGGCACTTTAAAAGTCGTAGGCCCTCCCGACTTCATTTTAATATTTTTTCAAGAATGCACCCGCACTTCTTTACGATTTGAAATCTAAATAAACTTTGAGGACGTCATTCTGTAATTTATAGATTTAATTTACAGTACTGCAGCTTGCCGTGCTCATCTCACACGATTATATATAGTTATTTTAATACAAACATTATTAATTTTTTTTTGTGGCATTCTGAGCTTGTTTTCACTTTATGTTCTGGCTTTCGTAGGCCCTTGAAAAGTCCGTAGGACCTAGGCACAGTGCCTACTGTGCCTAGTTGATAAAGCGGCCCTGGGTAGGCGGTGCAACGGGCTGAGAACAAGCACAGCGAAATCGAAAACAATGAAATGAGGGGAAACAATGAAATGAGGGGAAACAATGAAATGAGGGGAAACAATGAAATGAGGGGAAAGAATGAAATGAGGGGAAACAATGAAATGAGGGGAGGCCACGACCGTAAAAACAATATGAAATAAAACTCAGTATAACGGAAATCAAAAAAATAGGGTACACGGATATTGAAAGTTTGAGAAACACTGCTGTACAGTTTCAATAACACAAAGACCGGTAAATTCTACTCCTAGCCAGGCCGTAGCCAGGTCAAAGTAAGCAGGGGGGCACCAATACCCAGCAAGGAGGTACCCTCTCATTTTAGTTACTTTTTCTTTATTTTTTCCTCTTTTTCTTCTTTTTAAGCGGGGGGGGTACGCCCCCCCAGTGACCCCCCCCCCACTTGGCTACGGGGCTGCTCCTAGCATAAACAAATAATACATTGATTGAGACTCTGTATTTTGTTAAAAAACTTTTTACAGTAAAAGAAAAAGTACATACATTCTGTAAATGTACAAAATTGATATATTTAGATGAATGATTATTTCAAAGGGTAGGCCCATATGTGTTTATGTATATGTGTTCATAGTTGTAAAAAAATCTAGGTAAATAACACCTACCTATATTTGGCTACATTACTTAGTAAGAACATTAAATATTAAATGAAAAGAACATTTCCCTTTTCAAAGCTATATAAGCTTTCCATTAGTTTTACTATCTGTGTGATGCTGGGTTAGTCCTTAAAACTTGTAACTCACATTTGGACCTCATTTAATTTTGTGAGATACAAAAAAAAAATGTTAACCTATAAAATGTCAACAGTATAATTGTGTCCATTGCTGTAGACCAGTGGTTCCCCAACCCCCCGGGGCCGCAGACCGGCACCGGTCCGTGGATAGAAAGGTACTGGGCCACCAAATAAATATTAAATTATCTCCTTTTTATTTAACTGTGGTGGTAGTTCTATCGTGATTGTGCAACTATCCATGGACGAGAATTACCACCTACTCCCCCCCCCCTCCCTCCCTCCCTTTTCCTTAGGGGCCGCAGTGAAATTATCAAACGCTGACCGGTCCGTGGCGAGAAAAAAGGTTGGGGACCATTGCTGTATACTATGAACTCCATTGCTGTAGACTAATTTTCTTTGCATAGTGTTTACAAATTGTAAACACGTAGCCAGAGGTCATCAGTCCTTGATTACCGGAAGTTGAATGCTCGTATCTGCTGGCCTAGGTCTACGCGACGAGCATTCGCTATGAGCGAAACAAAAGATAATACAGTAAATAAAATTTAATGAATAAAACAAAGAACGTTTAATAAATTAAAAGGAGGTTATCAAACGCAATTTACTTAACTCATTTATTGAATAATATTAACACTAAACTATTTAATGAGATAAGCTTTACAATATCCCGAAACCGTTCAAAACTAGCCATAAACCTCAAATCCTGCTACACTTTTGACTCCTATCTCACCACTTCTCATTATGAGCCTTTGACGATTCAGCACGTCCCTTGTTCAGTAGGCATACCATTAAAATTATTTCAAAAAAAGCAGGGGTGGTCCCATTTATACGTGTGAACGTGTCTTTAATACTGAAACTTATTAAGCAAACAACGTTCCTTTTTTGTATTGCGCTATTGATTTTAGAAAGAAAAAGGTTTCAGTAATAGTTCATTAAAACTGAAGTATTAGTAAGTGTCAAGTTTAAGATAATCCAAGTGTTTTGTATCTCCCGAATTTAGAAAGTTAAAAACCACTGCACTAAACATTAAATATCTGTGGATGATTGTGCTTTCTTGATATATGTATTTGAGTTAAATACATGATTGCCCAATTGACACTGAAATGAACTTTAATCGTAATTGTTTCATGAAAAAAGTGACATTATTTGGGGGATTTGAATGCTGTCGTTCCTTGATCATTCCCGAGCGGTGTAGTGCGTTCGATTGTCGACCTGTTCGATCCTTGGTGAGAACAGAGGAAATGTTTCAAGGACATTGTGATAGTTGGCCCCTCAAGTTTCAAGGACATTGTGATAAGATGTCACGTCAAGTTAACACAGCTTAAGATGGGTACGTAGCTATTGAAGGCGGCTGGGTGTTGTGCTAACCACACAACCCTATTCATATGCCGATGTTACAGAAACAGATGAATTGTGTATTACATCTGACCCGATAGCCAAGTAGAGATAGGGGAACTTTACTTCCATTGATACAATTTGTTTCACCATTGAAGGTCATCATGCGTTTATTTTCTTAAAAGGCCGTTAAAGTTGTATCAAAGTTGATCGAATCAAATGTTTTTTCTTATAATTAAGATTTCTCATTTATTGATATTTTACATAAAAATATTATTAACCTCATTTTATAAACAAATTTCAGACATAACATTGTTAGTAAATAAAAAATATATAGAAGCACACATTATATGTATTTTATAAAAATAGAAAAATATGTTTAATTAGCACCCAAGAAGGAAATATTTGTTGTTGTTTTTTTAACTGAAGCTAGAAAACTGGATCTAATTATCGCCATTACATTGCTGGTAGAGATGAATTAAATTACATGAGATGATATTCTTGCCATTTTCTCCGAGGTTGTTTTATTTTCTGAGCTTTTGTTAAACGGCCAGTACTTCCTCATCCATTTTACTCGATGACCAGAATTCTCCTTCATATAGATGTTTTATGGTCAGTCCATTCTCCTCCAAATTGTATTTTTATGGCCAGGCTATTCTCCTTCATATAGATGTTTCTATGGTCCGTCTATTCTCCTTCATATAGATGTTTTATGGTCAGTCCATTCTCCTCCAAATTGTATTTTTATGGTCAGTCTATTCTCCTCCAAATAGTTGTTTTATGGTCAGTCTATTCTCCTATAAATAGTTGTTTTATGGTCAGTCTATTCTCCTATACATAGTTGTTTTATGGTCAGTCCATTATCCATCTTGTTGTTCCATGCTCAGTCTATCCTCCTACTTATTGCTATTTCATGGTCAGTCTATTTTCCTCCTTAATGCCGTTCCATGGTTCAGTCTATTCTCCATATCTCTATTCCATTGTGTAATCTATTCTCCTCCACACTCTTGTTCGTTGTTCACAGTCAATCCACCTCTTTGATGTTATTTCATCGGCTAGTCTATATCCTCTATATAACCACCATTCAATCACTCTCCTAACCTACGTCTTCAGTTCACCCCGTGTCCCACCAGTTTAGTCACATTAGGAAAAAAAAAACCTAGCAACAAACCTTACATAAACCCAGCACACGGTTAATGTTCTCACTACCCAGGAAATTTCATCGCCTTGTTTTCTGAGAAAACGTCATTTGTCGAAGGCGTAGTCGTTTAGAGAAGTAATTTCTAAAGTGATCTAACTGAATGGGAAAGGTCTATGCCACTGGAGCCCTTTTGATTTGAATGCGCAGCAGAGGAGAAACAGTAGATTAGAATAAATTGTTTATCTGGGTTTTGAAACAAAATGTTTGAGTGTTTCTCTTGTTCTCATGTTGTCCAGTATCGTCCAGTTGAATTGGTGTATGTGTGTGTGTGTGTGTATTGAAGTATTCCACATTAGAAAAAAAATGTTTAGTTGGTCAGTGGACTATTTGAGAGACATTTAACATTAGGTCAATTTTGGTGAGTAGAGTATTGTTTTATTTTAAATAAACATTAAAAGACACACACACACACACAAAGTATTACATTGTTTTATTTTACATAAGCATTAAATGACACACTCACACACACACACAAACACACCCACACACAAAGTATTAAATAATTCTATTGTGTTATTCTGGTGACCGAAATCTGTTCATGGTATTTGTTGTTTGAATTATGTCCCATAGTAAAGTACATATTTTTTTTTTCTAAAAGTGCATATTGTCCACATACCACGTTTGACATCCTCCCCCCCCCCCATTACCGCTCCTGTCATTTACTCAGCATGTCTATCTGATAAACTTTCCTATCTTAGTTATTTAATCTAACAATGGCATTGAAATCCTCCATGAAAATTGTCCTGAAAGAATACACTTATCTTTTGAGACATCATGCAGTTTATCATATTTAAATGCCAGATGACATGTCTGATGAAAGTAATACAGATAAAGTGTAGAATTCATCTGTTTCCATAACCTCGGTATATGAAGGGATTGTGTGGTTAGCACAGCGCTCAGCCGCCTTTACTTCCCCCCCCCCCACTTCAAGACAGGTACCCATTTAAAGCTGGGTGGACTTGATGGACATAGACCATCTTTCATCCCGGACCTGGGGCACATGAAATATTAGGGTTATATTTTACGTCACCAAAATAGTTGACACTGACTGTAAGAGCCATTCTCATGGATAGGCCAATAAGGTGGCTGCTTGGGGCCCTTAATATTAAAGGGGGGGACCAGTCGGGCCTTTTTTTTCTGCCATAATTCAATACAAATGTACAAGTTTAAGATGTTGGTCACAGTAAAAAAAAAACAACCTAGTACAAAACGTATTCAAACCCAGCACACACACAGTACTCAGCACACACACAGTACTCAGCACACACACACACACACACAGTAATCAGCACACACACAGTACTCAGCACACACACAGTACTCAGCACACACAGTACTCGGCACACACACAGTACTCGGCACAAACAGTACTCGGCGCACACACACAGTACTCGGCACACACACAGTACTCGGCACACACACAGTACAAAAAACGAGCTCATAATACTCACTAACTAGTAAAAAGTTAATAGGATGTTTACTATTTCTAAAAGAAATTATCTGGGCGAATTGCATATTCTAGTTCATCTACATTACTTAACTTCAGGCCTAGCTACAACGAAAGGTATTCGTGACACTTTCCCCCCCCCCCCCACTCCCGCCAAAAAAAAATCCAATAACAACGTAGGAATGGCTGTGATAACAATAACATGTAAGTTACCAAGACGTATAATAGCTAAAAGTACGTAACATAACTATTTAGACTCTTGTCTTACTTTACAAAAGGGGGAAATATATAAACATTGAATTGGATAATTTTTTTATCTCAAGAAGTCTGACTTTTCATCCAAGACAGGTGACTGTAAGCTCTCAGTTATAGTGTCGTGCTTGCTATACCACAAGCTCTCAGTTATAGTGTCGTGCTTGCTATACTGTAAGCTCTCAGTTATAGTGTCGTGCTTGCTATACCACAAGCTCTCAGTTATAGTGTCGTGCTTGCTATACTGTAAGCTCTCAGTTATAGTGTCGTGCTTGCTATACTGTAAGCTCTCAGTTATGGTGTCGTGCTTGCTATACTGTAAGCTCTCAGTTATAGTGTTGTGCGCAAGGATCTTATCGGGCCGTTAATTCAATGTCGTCACTACATCAAGTGTGTCAGCACTCTGACACAAGGACAACACACACTTAAATACACTGTAGCAAAACACCTCAAATGTCAAAATCAGTGAAACACGCCAAGTATTCCTTCTATAATTATGATCAACTACTTTAATATCAAAATACTAAAATACTAGTTTAACAATAACAACGTCGACCGTCATCTCTCGCATCATGCATTTCTCTCGTTCATCACCGATGCCTTCGTTCAACAACCGCACCTTGGGGTATTCCCATTCTGTCACAAACCAATGCACAACAATAGTTTCATGCTTGCTATACACGTAAACATGAAAAGAAAAAAAAAGTTTATAAGAATTAACCAAACGTATCAAAATTGATATTTAAAAAAATATGTTTGACCTAGCTTGTACAAGTGAATTGTTTACAAATTATTGCTAATTGATTATATTATTTATGTATGAAACAGTCCAATTTTCCCAATAATTTCTTGAAGTTGTGCACGGCAAGAGATGTTGATTGTGCGTAACTTAGGAAAGAATAAACAATTTTTGTGCGGTATTCAGGCCTACAGAACAAAACATTTGAACACTGTTTTGTAATGTGTGTGTGTGCACGCACTAGGTGAGCTATGTGTGTGCGTGTGTGTGTGTGTATACGTGCTCATCTTTTGGTGGAGCCGTTGAACTCAGTCTCAATGAAATAAAAAAAAAAGTAGTTCGTTCAGTTTGTCTGACATAACAATAAGTCTCATGTTACCAGATAGGCTACACTATTGTGTGATCCCTGTAAGGGCTAGATGTTTATCTCTTAGATCATATAAACCACCATGGGGACTGGTTTTTTTTGTAGTGCCCTACTTTTCAACCCAACAATAGAGTGATAGCACCACGTGAGACTTGCGGGGAAAACTTTCACCATGATGTGAACAATGTCTCCCACGGTTCTCGCTGGAGATTGAAACCCGTTTTATCCAACGACCATCCGTCCTCTCATAGGCTACAAATAGAAAAACTTAAACCGTTAAACTATCTTCATACATATCTCTATGCAATCAGTAGAAATATCTAACATAGGCTTAACAAAATTGACCCGTGTAGTGTATAAACGGAGTTCCATAGACAATGTACAAATAATTAATTTATAACATTTAAGGTGGTCATGTCGACTACGAGATTTGATATTTCATGATTATCTGTTAATCTAATGCCAGGTTTTTTTTTAAAGAAAGTGATAATCTGGCAAAAATGATGATAAAAAAAAAAGATATCGTCCAGGGAAAAATTAATTTGTGCTTCATTAGGCAACACACAATCATAATTTATTTACAGTGGTTTTCATGAAACTGTTGCCCAGGACAGTGGAACGAGAAAAGTAGAAACAAGTGTCTGTGTAAAAAATAATAACCAATTTCTTTGTTAAAAACAAAACTAACTGGAGGAAGGAAGATATGTTTATAGGGGAAGAAAATAATTTTTTTTTTCAGATACTTCAGAAATAGGACACCACCAAAAATAAAATTTGAAAGACGAGCTCAGCTTCTGTCAAGTTCTATTGATTTTTCAGACTTGGTGAATAGAAGCAAAGTTATTTTTACTATTGATATGCGCGTTTATTTCCTTATTTTTTCTTCCCGTCAACTCCGATCTGTATTTTTATTTTCTGTTTATTAGTTAGTTTCACAATCTTATTTGTCTTAAACAAAAAAATACAATTATTTGTACAACTACCAAGATCTGTGCTCATATAGTGGATACTCTTCTGAATATTTTTTATAGTATCGTATTTTTTTTTCAATTTTGGAAAAGTACGTTTCGCGAATTTATAACTGAGGGGGGGGGGAGGGTGTCGAAAATATATTGTGTACTCTGGGGCACAGCTTCAACTTTTGATAACGACTGGGTAATTCTAGTGTTGACAATAAATTCTGCGTATCTCTCAATTTTCCTCTAATTTTCCGAAACATTTACCGTGCGAAAATTTGGAATGAATTTGACAGTTTCGCGCGCAACATGAAAGTGTAAATAAAGGCTTGCTTAATAAAATTTGTGTGTACTCTTTTGCAATGTGTGCGCACGCTTAACCCGAGCCCTGTGCGCACGCACAGACGCACCCATAGCTTACAGGTGACAGTGTCAATCAGTGCAGGATATTACAGACCACAGTAGAAAGAAGCTGTGTTGGAGGATCTTGTTGTTTTCGAATTAATCTGTTTACATTTCTTAACGTTTTTCCCAGCTAATCTGTGAAAAATATATATTCAAAAATGGATGTATTTCACTATATCAGACTGACCCATTACCGAGATTGGTCATTCTATAAGACCAGCGGCACTCTGGAGATGGCACCAGACCTAGCATCTGTTGGGGTGTAGTAATAGGACCCGTTCTGGTAAGACTAAATTCAGGGTTGTCCATCTGAATAAAAAGTTCCCTGACTTAACACTCGTCTCGGCTGACTTGGCCTGTAACACCTCTTTCCGTGTGCTCGACTGTATTGGCAGCGACCATAAACCCGTTCTCGTCTCAGTGGATATTCCTCCAGCAGAGAGAAACCCAGGTACTAAGCACAGATACTGGGTCTATTCAAAAGCAAATTGGGACTCCTTCAAGGCAGCAGCTGACGCTGCCTTGGAGAGGGTTAGGGTTCGAAAATTACGCGTAAGATTGGCGCGCGTAATTTACGCGTAACTTACGCGTAAGTTACGCCGAAATTACGCGTACTATTAATGCCCAATTATTTGAAAATTTATGTTCCTTTTGTTGCTCACGCTCACTGATTGCTAGTATGTGTATTTTTAATAATGTTTTCAGAGGTTTTTACTTGTAATTTACCGGTCATACTAATTTGCCCGTTGTCCACGTATTTCGTCGTGTACTGACTGCATCAGCGGCGGTCATCTTTGGCTGAGTAATACCGTCTAATACGGTCGACGCTGGACGGGTGTAATGCGCCGCGGGTGTCGAACTCAGCAAAAGTCGGCGCACGCCATCAACGCTGGTGCAATCCGCAGCGAAATACAGACGACGTGGGTGCAATACGCAGCGTAATACGGCCGACGCAATCGACGGAAGCACTATACACAGTAAAATGTTTTCTATACGTTTCATGACATTTGGAACATATATAGATAATCAAGGCCATTACCCAGGGTGTGGAAGGGCACGGGGCTGCAGCCGCCCCGCCAAAAAAAAAAATAAAAATGTTATTGCTCATAAAAAATTGACAAATATTTGCCTTTAAAAACTTGGAACAGGCCCCCCCCCCCCAAAAAAAAAAAATCCTGGGTACGGTACTGTAGATAATGTATAAAAAAACTTTTTTTTTTTTTATTTTTTTATTTTATAACCTCCCCGTTTGGCTTGCGGCCGCTTGCCGTACAGCTCATGGCGGCATTGTGTACTTAATCGAAAATTTTTATGATTTTGTCTTTTTTTTAAACCAGACTTTGGCATTTTATTATGTTTACTGAAACGATTAAAACAAACAATATACTGTGCGGTTTACGCTGTTTTACCAAACGAATACTTCCGGTTTAGGCTTGTGGCCGGATGTAGATGGTACTCCTAACCACTGTAATTAATTAATCGCCACTGTTAAAACAACGAATTGCGACAGAAACAATTAAAAATGGCCGTCAAATATGCATTTTTAAATTACCGTAATTTACGCGTAATTTTCCAAAATTACGTCACGCGCGCCGTGAGTACAATAAACTAACTGAGCAAGTAAAAAGGGCGTCTGCCGAGGCCAAACGGCAGAAATGGACTGATACATGCGAGAAGCTGGATCTAAGGGAATGCCAGAAAACGTGGAAACTCCTGAAAGACTTGACCCAGGCTGGGACGGTCAAAACTGCCGCCCCGATACAAACGGGCTCAGGCCTGACGGCTAGCGATAGCAAGAATGCCGAAGTGCTTAACAAGCACTTTGCAGAGGTCAGTAAGTCGAGTAAGAAGAGTACACTGTCGAAGGCACTGGATAAAGTCCGACGAGTCAAAGAGAAGGCTAAGTTTGGTTCGGAAAATCGAGACACGTTCAGAGCTCCATTCTCTGCCAATGAATTGGCATACGCAGTCAGTAAGTGTCGCATGAGAAAGGCCCAAGGCAGTGATCAGATCAGCAATGAGATGATCACACACCTCTGGGCAGCGGGAAAAAACAAAGCTCCTCCAGTTTATCAACCGCACGTGGGTATCTGGAGACCTCCCTCAGAGGTGAGGGAGGCTGTCATAGTGCCGGTACTTAAAAGAAGGGAAAAAGACAGACCAAGCAGAAAGCTACCGTCCTATT
The DNA here is from genome assembly GCA_021962125.1 of Bulinus truncatus. Taxonomy (NCBI): domain Eukaryota; kingdom Metazoa; phylum Mollusca; class Gastropoda; family Planorbidae; genus Bulinus; species Bulinus truncatus. The sequence goes on from JAGDYQ010000364.1 coordinate 114,904, forward strand.
TCCCTCACTCCTTGTGTTGGGAAGGTTGCGGAACGCATGGTCAACCAAAGGTCGAAGTGGTTCTTGGAGGAAAAAGGGCTCATTAACCCGAATCAAGGAGGCTTCCGGCGGGGTAAGAGTGCGATGGACATGGTCACGCTCCTCGTCCAAGAAATAGCCGACGGCTTTCAGAGGGCCGAGTCAACGGCGGTAGTTTTCCTAGATCTCAAACAGGCTTACGATCGAGTCTGGAGACCGGGTCTATTGTTGAAGCTACAGCGGCTAGGTGTCACCGCTGAGATGTACATTTGTTGTTGGGGATAGCGTGTCGAGGAAACAGACCCTTGAACAGGGTCTCCCACAGGGCTCCGCCCTCAGCTTACGTTATTCCTAGCTTTCATCAATGACCTGCCTGAGTTTCTGGGATGTAAAAGCCTACTGTATGCCGACGACTTGGCAATCTGGAAGACCGGAAAGAGTGCCTCAGTCCTTGAGAGCGCACTCCAGAAGGACCTGACTACGGTCGGCTGTTATACTAGGATGTGGGGGCTAGAGATTAAACGTCTCGAAGACCGTCTACTCGCTGTTTACCATGGGCACGAGTATCCTTAAAGAGCCATTTAGACTGGAGGTAGAGGGTACGGTTCTTGCTCTGGAACCGAAGCCCAAGTATCTGGGTGTCACACTTGACATTAACTCTCTGCACACATCTTTCGGAGGTGGCCCGCTGCGCCTCCGATAGACTGCACATTGTCAAAAAGTTGGCGAGCACGTCCTGGGGAGCTCGAGCCGATGTCCTGAGGACACTGTACATGGGTGCAGTAAGATCTCAGATAGATTATAGCCAGGTAGTGCGGGTCTATGGGTCTCGATCGTCACTAGAGGCCCTTGACGTTGTGCAAAACCAGGCTCTCCGACTGATCACAGGCACTTTTCGAACGGCACCAACAGCAGCGGTGGAAATCATGGCAAATGTGCCGCCTCTGAGCATTCGTATAACCGCGTATGAGCGGTATAAGTGGCAGGAGGAGACCGCTGTCCTAAGGGAGATGGTCGATGGCTGGGTGGAAAGGAAGCGGCTCTCGATGCAGTCTTTTATGCATTACGCAGTGAGGCTGTCCGCTGAGATAAAGCTGCCTACTGACTGCCTAATGCTAGAGGCCGTTCCCAGGGTTCCTCCTGGCGAGGCTTTCTACATGCCTGAGGTCCGCACGACCCTGGTTGAAACCAATGCTGGGAAAGCAAAGGATCGCCGAACCATACATGAAGTGGCTATGAAGACGATTGGATCCTATCCGAGGGACGCTATACTGGCCTATACTGATGCTTCTGTAACCAGTATTAACGATCGGACAAGCTCCTCGTTTGGGGTCCACATCAGTTTCCCACAAACCCGATTTGTGAAAGACCATGCTGGTCTATGGGGGTCGCTCTGTGCTTACGAGGCAGAGATGACAGCCATTACTGAGGCAGTGGACCACATAGGAGGGCTCATTTGCCTGCTACGAGCATTGTTATCCTGACCGATGCGCTCTCTGTTCTCCAAGATGTAAAAGGGACGGGAGAATGGCCGCTTCTGCTGGAAGCCATGCTGATGGCGATACAGCGAGAGAGAGAGAGAGAGAGAGAGAGAGAGAGAGAGAGAGAGAGAGAGAGAGAGAGAGAAATAGGACTACCAGTTTGGTCTCACCCTTGACAATCTTTGTCTGTCGCGTCTATTATAAGCTGTAGCTGTAGCTGTAGCTTGATGAATGATGGGATTTGTGAAATTAAAATTTATTATTTTAATATTTATATATTCAATACATACACAATTCTAAATCTATTCACAGTCTTAAAGTGAGCCCTAACTTAAAAGAAGAATGTGAGGGATTCTTTTCTCTGTCGTACAGAGGAGCTTCCACCCCCCACACACGCTGGCACAAAGACACACATAGTGGTTCGCGGGTGTCATGGGCCCCAAGACCTATACTTACAGAGATAAGGGGGGACCCTAAGCAATAGTGCATGGTTTGGCCCTCTATGTACAAGTCTTAATAACATCGAATACCCTCTGTCTGTGCACAATACTTTTTTCTTGTTATGTAAGAAAATAAAAATGAAATGTAAAAAGAATAAAAAAAACAATTGTAAAATGTGATTTAATTGTATTTATCTCTTGACATTGAATTTATTTTTGCCATTATGATATTAGTTCCGAACAGCCAGCACAACAAGCCAAAAAAAAAAGTAAATAAATAGATCAACAAAAGCAAAAAAAAAACATGACGAATAATATCAAAAGCTGGACAATGATTATATTCTCAACAGACACAAAAACAATATATTTTTAAAATGAAAACCAAATTGGCCACTAAATTATTTTACGGGACCCGGTTTTTAAAAAAAAGGCTATGCACACGAAAAAAACAAACCAAAAGCCATCCGTGACAAGATACTTCCGGTCAATATCATTGTTTATATGTTTACTCCCAGAAGACGTGCTTCCATCAGCATTCTTTTAACTTAGGCTATTATTGTAAACACAAATGTTTATGTTTCGGTTTTATCATCTTTATTTCAGTAGATTTGAACTATAAAAAGTATATAAAAGTGTATATGAACCATGACTTTTTATTTATTTTTTAATTAAATTATTATTAATTTCATCACAACACATGATTGTAACAATCTTTGTAAACAATATACATATATATATATATATATATATATATATATATATATATATATATATATGTTACCAGCAAAGTGTGAAATCCCGCATTCTATCGAATGCCTAGGCAATGTATAGAATGCCTGAATTTTTCAGGCAAAGTATGAAATAAATTGCTATTTCATACATTGCCTAGGCATTCTATAAAATGCCGAGTTCCCGTTCGGCAAAGTATGTAATTGGCCTTGTTAGGAACTAGAGTAGATTTAAATACAGACAATCCCCTTCGACGTTGTAAGATAAGAAGATATATCAGAAGTAGGAGTAATCAGAGGCGCCGAGAGCCAACTAGGACCCCGGGCAGGACATCATTGCGGGCCCCTATTTAAACAATGAGTCGTGAAAAAAATTGACATGGTCGGGGCGGCCGGGCCCCCTTACAGATGCGGGCCCCCTGGCAATAACCCCCCTATCCCCCTCTCGGTGTGCCTGAGAGTAATGCAAATAATGGTTGACAAGATGACAGATGACTTAGGACAATGTGGTCAGAAAACAATAGAGTAGTAAACAGCAAAGGTGTGACGACTCTAGAAGTAGACCGGGAAGCGACAACAATGACGACCAGGGGGCGCTCCTTAGGTGAGAATATTCTGAAGGAGACTGTGACGTAATTAGTGAAATTAAGGTGGGGACGTTAGGAGTATAAATACGACTGGATTCGGACATTAGTTAGCGACGGGAGTTACGAGAATAGTTCTAGTACCGATTACTGTGTAACCATGTTGGAAGGGAATGTAGTGCCAGGACAGGAATCACGCCATGTTGACATGCAACGACGGTTCTACGATGAATTATCTAAAGTAAGAGCCAATGCTCTTACTTTGGATTCGGACAAAAAATTTCCTCCTGCGCCTTTGGGAGCCACCGTGCGAGTTCCGATTCCCGATGTTGACAAAGGGCGGTGAGACTCACGAAATCTGTTGGCAGTTGTTATGAGCATGACAGGAGATGGCTTTTACCACCTTGGAGCTGCACATGAAATCTTGAAGCAACTATATGCCAGATCAGAATTCACCGTATGTCCAAAAGATTTAATAAAAGCGGAAGACGTTCCTGACATTGAAATAGCTCTCCAATCTGCTGCTACTTCTCAGTCTACAGGAAGCGGCCAAGGATTCGTCAGATGTATATGCAAGACAAAATGCCAAACTATGAGGTGTCTTTGTGTGCAACAAGTAACTCATTCCAGTTGTTTTCTGCTTCTTTTCACCAGAAACACCTTTTTATTATTTATCAGTTCTTCACTAATTCGTGAAATATGAACATGACAGATCAAAATGCCAAAATACGAAGTGTTTTGTGTGAAAGAAGAAAATTAAGTACAGTACAATTCTAAGTGTGAATCCAGTCTTACCTGCTGAAGCAAATACTTCAATCTCAGCTCTGCTGTCGTTTTTTCCAGTATGAACATCATATGCTTTATTTTGCATTCATTCCATATTTAAATACGTTTTTATCAATAAAGGCTTTTGTTGTTCTTTTCTGATACTTTGCCTTGTATAGAATGCCTAGGAAAAGTATGCATTATTTAAAAAAAATTATACTTTGCCTAAAACCACCAGGCATTCTATACATTGCCTAGGCATTCTATAGAATGCCGGCATTTCACACTTTGCCGGTAACATATATACTAGTTGTAAGTACCCGGCTTTGCCCGGGTGTAAAATGTTTTCTGTTTACCTTCTATTTTCTCCCTACCCCCTCTCTCTCGCTCCCTCCCCTTTTCTCTCCCTCCCTCCCTCCCTCTCCCTCCCTCCTTCTCTCCCACTCTCCCTTCCTCCCTCCCTCTTTCCCTCTCTCCCTCCCTGCTCACTCCTTCTCTCTCTCCCACCCTCTCTCTCCCACCCTCTCTCTCCCTCTCTCTCCCTCTTCCCTTTCCTCACCCCTACCTCTCTCTCCCCCCTTCCTCTCTCCCTCCCTCCTTCCCTCTTTCTCCCTCCCTGCCTCCATCTCTCTCTTTATCTCTCCTTTCTCTCCCTCCCTCTCCCTTACCCTCTCTCTCCCTCCCTACCTCCTCTCTCCCTCCATCCCTTTCTCTTTACCTTCCTATCTTTCTCTATCCCTCCCTCCCTCCCTTCCCATATCCCTACCTCCTCTCCCCTCCCTCTCTCCCCCTTCCTCCCTCCCACCCTCCTTCCCTCTTTCTCTCCCTCCCAGCCCCCTCTCTCTTTATCTATCTCTTTCCCTCCCATTCTCTCTCTGTTCAATTTCTGGATCTTGAGTTTACTTACCGCTTTTGTTTAGTAAAGTTTTCTTTAAAATGTTGTATTCCGTGAACCAAAAGTAAAAAAAAAAAACTACTTTATTATGCACAAAGGCAAGTTGGTGTGGCACCAAATAAAAAAAAATGTGTCATCGGCGCGCAAGTTCTATTCGATCATCGGGAAATGACGTCACAGAAGAGTTTTATTTATGGCGCCGTCGAGATTACTTTAATATAGTAAAATACTAAAATAAAAATAATTAATTACAATTAAACTACCCATCGAGATGAAACAAAACCTGCCCCATGACCTTCCCCATGTAATTATGTGTACGTATACCAAATTTCACGTTATTTCACAATGTGGGTAAAAATGATTACTTTTCTTGTATTTTAACGTTTATTATATTGTTACGACCCCCTCGGTGCGCACCGTACAGTCTACAGAGTAGTGTTGTTTTCGTTGACGAAAACTAAAACTAAAACCTTCGTTGACGAAAATGTTGACTTTTCGTCAACGAGAACTAAAACTAAAACTAAAATTAGCAGCAAGACTAAAACTAGACGAAAACTGAAATTATTACAGAAAAAACGGAATAAAAACTGAAACTAAAATATAGTGTTGCTTTCGTTGACGAAAACTAAAACTAAAACCTTCGTTGACGAAAATGTTGACTTTTCGTCAACGAGAACTAAAACTAAAACTAAAATTAGCAGCAAGACTAAAACTAGACGAAAACTGAAATTATTACAGAAAAAACGGAATAAAAACTGAAACTAAAATATAGTGTTGCTTTCGTTCACGAAAACTAAAACTAAAACCTTCGTTGACGAAAATGTTGACTTTTCGTCAACGAGAACTAAAACTAAAACTAAAATTAGAAGCAAGACTAAAACTAGACGAAAACTAAAATTATTACAGAAAAAACGAAATAAAAACTGAAACTAAAATATGACCTGGGACTAAAACAACACTACTACAGAGTGAACGCGATGACGCAGTAGAGACAGTGACGTAGAAGCCAGCAGAAATGAGCGGCACTGTTATTATCGTTGTCTATGTCTTTGTTGATGAATAGTAAATACTCTTGGAATCCACGCCTGTGTGTTATTTTGATTTTATAAACAGAATTAAGAGTTGTAACAATATCATTTTGAATTATTTTAAAATAGTATCTTTGCAGTTGTGATTTAGCTTGCATCGAGGTGCGAACTGGTAGTTAAAAGTTAGGCAATCCATCACTGAGTACCGGCACCTATTCTTTTTTTACAAAAAAAAAAAACACTGTATAGATGTTTGTGTGTGTATATATATATATATATATATATATATATATATATATATATATAAAGGGTAAAGTTAGAAGAATAAAATTATGATATAGCTTGACTACGAGATTTGTTTTGTTGATATTAGTTTTATATTTTTATATTGAACTTTATTAAACAATATTTCCCCCAAGGGAAATAGTAACAATGAATTGATTGATTCGCTAAAAAGTAAGTACCACTATTGAACAAAGAGTGCAACAGATACATCTCTCTACAAGAAAGTAAATATGGCAAATATAAATACTGTACACGCCCTTCAATGCAAATATTTATTTATTAAATATGTATTAATAACAAAAAAACCCATTACTAAATAGTTTTGTTGACGGGCAGTGGAGTATTGGGGGGGGGGGGGGAGAGGCAAGGTGGGGGGTCATCATGCCCCGAATGCTACTCAATAAGGGGCTCCAAATGGTATATTTTACATATAATATTATATGGTTTTTGAATAGGGTGGGGGGGCGCTAAAAAGGTATTATGCCCCGGGCGTGAGTTAAGCTCGCTACGCCACTGTGGACGGGTCAAAGGTCAAGTCATTTAATTCATCGATCAGTACCGGTAAGTCCGGTATGTAAATATTTAGTGGACCTAGACACCGATTTATTTAAAAACAACTAGACTATACATTTACTGCTCGAAATCAACAACTTCTTAAAATAAGTTCTAAAATTATCCGCTTGTTTCGTTTATATCAAAGAACATCATTAACACCAACCAAATATTGAAATAAAATAAAAAAAAAACAAAGAAAAAAAAAAGGGAAAAAATATTGTCTCAAACATCTCAATAAAGATTGATGTTCAAATATATAACATAACTAAATAACAAATACAAAATGTATCTTTTAAATCAATGTATTCTGTGAAAATATTTATATAAAATTATTCCAGACTTTAGATTCACGTAAAATCGCATGCGTGAATCATCGAACGATTTCATGGACTATTTCTTTAATTGCGTCCGCGATAATTTTTGTGACAAAAGCCTTTTTTATGAATATGTCCGCAAATTTCGTGGACATAGCATCGGCCAATTTATTATCGTATGAATATTCAACTTAATTATCAATGGGCTTTTTAAAATAAATAAATAAAAAAAAAAACGAATTATTGCTACGATGCTATTTATTTTAGCTTAGCTAACAAACATGCAAGGATTAGGCGTTTTATGTACTTGATGCCACACACATTTTATGCATAATTTTTTTTTCAATATCTGTATTAGCCATTTTATCTCTTTGCACCATTTCTTTTGTTTACCCGACCCTTTGCTGCATCTATCTGTCTGTCTGTCACGTATTTATTAATCTCTAAAACAGAAATGTTATTATTTTGATTTTGTGGAGAGGTTAGGATATGTTTCGGAGATTTCGAATACAGCCAAGGATAAATGTAGCTATATAGGATACTGCTAAAAAGTTGGGAACAAGTTTAGTAATATAGGACAATTTTTCTCAAACTGTGTATTTTATTCAAATTATGGTGTTTTTTTTTTTGCAAGAACCGTTCCTTTTCTTAAAGCAATCCTGAATTTTTAAAAATGCCCCCTCATCCTTTAAGTAGTAGTTGCTTAGTAACTATTCCGCGAGGAAAAAAAAAGGTCCGAAGCAAGTGTTCCCCGACCTTTAAATTGATTGAGAACCATCGACATAGGATCGCAAAGAATTTGGCAACAACGAATGAAAAAAAGAGCACATGATTACCAAGCAGAGAAGAGTTAAGCGAGATTAATGCTAGGGAGTAAGTCCGGTGACAGACCGAATGGAGAGACAGGGAATGAAATTGAGTATTCGTGGACTTGGATGATGATGGATAAGGCTACCAATAGCAGTTCACAATGTTATCATGCATTCGGACTGTTTCTCTATTCAATAAGATGAACTGTTTTTATATTGTTTTGTTGATCGAACACTTAACTCTTGATTTGTGGATTTTTACGTTTTCTACACGTGTAAACAAAAATTTGCTACGCTAAGCTTTTCACTAGTTTGTTGGTATATTGATTGTTCAGTTCAGCGGTGATCATTAAACCATATCTCGCGATGCATATTCTTAAAAGAAAAAAACATCTGTGTGGAAGTAGTACTTTATTACATGAATTAGATGACACATCTATGTGTGGAAGTAGTACTTTATTACATGAATTAGAAGACACATCTATCTGTGGGAGTAGTTATTTATTTCATGAATTAGAAGACACATCTATGTGTGGGAGTAGTTATTTATTACATGAATTAGAAGACACATCTATGTGTGGGAGTAGTTATTTATTACATGAATTAGAAGACACATCTATGTGTGGAAGTAGTACTTTATTACATGAATTAGACGACACATCTATGTGTGGAAGTAGTTATTTATTACATGAATTGATAGACACATCTTTGTGTGGAAGATTGCATGTATTGCATCTTTTTTCTCTAAACATTGAAAAACATTTTATTTTTGAAGGAATTGTCCAGTGGTCAGTACAAGATATCGTTCTCCTGTTAAAGACAGTTTTAGATTTGAATAATTCATACCTTTTTTTTCCTTTTAATAATCGTGCCTATTCGGGCTAATGGTGATATGACAGACACATTCACAGCAACTCATGCACCCATCACACAATCACAGCAACTCATGCACCCATCACACATTCACAGCAACTCATTCATCCATCACACATTCACAGCAGCTCATGCACCCATCACACATTCACAGCAACTCATGCACCCATCACACATTCACAGCAGCTCATGCACCCATCACACATTCACAGCAACTCATGCACCCATCACACATTCACAGCAACTCATTCACCCATCACACATTCACAGCAGCTCATGCACCCATCACACATTCACAGCAGCTCATGCACCCATCACACATTCACAGCAACTCATGCACCCATCACACATTCACAGCAACTCATGCACCCATCACACATTCACAGCAACTCATGCACCCATCACACATTCACATCAACTCATTCACCCATCACACATCTAGCAGGCACTGTCGTGTAATATACAATCTAGGTTTATCCCCGTTTCGTATCTCACAGCAAAATAACCCGTCAACCTCTCTAAGACACCTCTGAATGTAACTGTCTTACTCTGAATGTAACTGTCTAAGACACCTCATTATTACGTCCTTTCATTGTTGAGTTACATCCCCTGCCTAGCCCACAACAACAACAAGAGGATGAATCCAACGTGACTCTCTATATGTCAGTGTGACATTCACTATTACACATTTTAATATCATGGGCTGTAGGAAGGATATATGTCTTGGTGACAGAACTTAACAATGATCCTTCCTCCAGGGGGAGTTTTTTTTAACAAGATAATGAGGGATTACATTATTTTACCTACTTAAGGGGTGGGGTGGGGGAGGGGTAGAAATATGTGAAATCTTTTTTATATTGAAAAAATGTTTTTTTTTTCAAACCGCTGTTACTTAAACTGAAACCAACCGAGGACATGATCTTCTAATGCATTATTGTTAGATCGACATGTCAGCAATATTTATCCGCTTCTAAGCTTGTTTATTATTTATGCGTTAAATAGTTATATCTTACTACATATGGTAGTTCAGTTTTGTTCTGTTATTCTCATACTTAGAATAAGTAATTTATTCATATCAGTGGTCATATAATATTTTTAGAATTTCTCTTTAGTATCAACTTTGACATTTTTTAAAATATATCTTTAAATTTATCATTCTGACCTGGCATTAAAAGAAAATAGTGCGATATTTCAAAAAAAAAAAGAGTCCTCATAGAGAAAATAACGTCAATGATTTCTTTATAGTTCTTTCATTAAATTTAAATTTGTCTTGAATTATATCGAGGAACATTGTAAGGCAGTTGGATACAGTGATGAATGTCTGAAGTTTGAATCTTGTTCGTGTTTTCTTTTAGTCTTTCATTGTATCAGGACTAGGCTTGTGGATCCTCAAAAATTAAAGGGATATCCCGACATCTTGGATGGCCACTGTTCTAGCCACACAATCCTCCCTTAGAAAAGGTCACCTCTAATGGAAATAAATGTATACCTACCAACAGAAACGCTTTTAATGTACAGTGTAACCAGACGACCATCTGGGACCCACTGCCAAGAAGGGCATTCAGTGTGGTTCAAATCCCTATCAAATATGATGCAAATGGGGCCCAACATAAACTTTTACCTAGGGCCCTCAAATATCTCAATCGTTGCCTCAAAATGTCTGGCTAAGGCCCTCAAACAGCTCAAAATCTCTCGCTAAGGCCCTAAATAACGTAAGACAGGCTCTGCTAATCTAGACATTGCGTGATACCTTTACAGAGACAAATCTTTCAATTCCCCGATGACCTTAAGTGTTCGCACTGAATTGCGTTTTTACCTTTTTTTCTAATTTAGGACAAAACAACAACAACAACTCAAATTCAAAACAGTTGACATAGATTAAAAAAAAAACATATTGAAAAAACAGCTTCTCCGATATATTTCTAAAACTATATTTTGTCTGTGTGAATCTTCCAATGAAATTGATCAATTCGATAACACGCCAGATGGCACGTGGCTTAAAAAAAAAGATAACAACACTGGACAACAAACAAACGAAACATGCAACGATGCAAACAAAGAGACAGAGATCAAATTACACAAAGAGATAACAGTCAGCATGTTTGGGAGTGTCACCGTACGTCCTATCTGGTGGAGTGTCAGATATACATATGTAGAGATCAAATGTTAGATCTCTGAGACAGAACAACAACGTTACACTACATGGGGGTCAGAACTGGGTAGATATTGGATTTATTTTTTTTTTGTATTGTTTACGTCCGGGACCAGTGGTTCGAAATCTTTCACTTCTGCGACCCCACATTTGGAAAACTTTAAATTGTCTTTGCTGTCACGACCCACCCATAAATGAAAGAAATTAAAATCACTTTGAAGCAGTATGGCCTTTAAATAAATTTCCCTCTTTTACTTTTCAGACTAACAAACGTTTAGTTATCTAATAATAAAATAAATAATAGCGATTTGGGCTCTGTGTTAAATCGAAAGTAAAGAATTAATACAACAGTATGCCAGTTTAAAATACAATCATGAAAAAAATCGGATCTGCCCGAAACCCAAAAAAATAACCTAGCCTGCCGATCAAGCCTAAGGGAATATAACTCTATGGAAAAGTTTTGCAGGGTACAGTTAGTTATATGTAAAATTCGTGTGTCGTGACCAATAATTTCTCAAACGTTAATATTAGAGACCCACTAAAAATTAGAAAATCTATTCGGGGTCTAATGACCACATAAAAAAGGATAAGGTAAATTTTTTTAAATCTATATTTCAATTTAATATCCCTTTGAGAATTACTGTCCTAGAATCGAACACAAACACCGGTTGGAGATATCGGACTTATTACATTGACACACATAAAGACACACATTCATAAAGACACACACACATAAAGACACACACGCACACAAACACAAATATATTTAGACTAACAAGGTTTACACATGAGCATTTATTATGTTCTGTTAGGAAAAGTTTACGCCACATACATGTGTCCTTATGATTCGCTTCTGATTTGAATTATAGTTCCATTACTGGACATCATGCGAAGAAAACATCGTTAGAGTAAATTACTTTTGTCCGCAGATTGAAGCGAAATTATTGTGTAGACTTAATGGCAGCAGTTTATTTTTTTTTTTGGTCGAAAAAAAATGGAGTAAAACTATAGATATGTAAAGATATCTACGAGTACAACGTTTTAACTAAGTTAATCAAAACATGGAGCAATAAAATATTGGATAAAAATGAAGAGGCAATTTAAATAAACAAAACAAATCAACTCAGTATGAAAAGAAAATATGATTCACGTATATATAAACAAGTCCTGACAAATAGAATCTATCAACAATATTGTTTTTGGCACAATATTAAAAAAAATGACTCACAGATTGGATAAAAGGTATGGATATATATATATTTCGGTTATCGTACACTATACATACACACAGGAAGAATAAGTAGCGAAGACTATTGTAAAGATCCAAATAGTTGTATAGCCACTACTAATCGCAATAGTAAACTAAAGGGCAATAGGAGAGTAAGTTGGAGACTGAAATGAGACAGGTAGTGTTGAAAGTCACGTGATCTGTTGTTTCTGCTAGTCACCAAGAGACATGGCCGGTAATTTTCAAAAACATTTGATGTTACTAATCAACCGCTCTATGGACATTACATTTTATTCATTAACAATTCCTATGTGGGATTGTATTTTGTAAAAGAGATGCATTGAAAGGTCTACCTTATCTTTCCTTTATTTCATTATTTGCTGGTGAATTATAAATGTGACTTGTTTTATGCAGGGACGGCTTCGTAGGATAAGAGCCACATTCTAGTTATTTATACCAGTGGTTTCCGCTCTTTAACCATTTTCTCGACGCGGACCGTTCGACGTCCGATAATTTCACCGCGGCCCTCTGGGATAGGGGATTATTTTTATATTTTACATTGCTTTGATTAACAATGCAAATGCAGCTCACAGCCGCCCGGTTACCATCTCGTCCATAGAAAGTCGCACTATCCGAGAGAAATATACCAAGATAAATAAAAAGGAAATATTTAAATGTTTATCGGGCGGCCCAGTACCATTTGATCCTAGGACCGGTACCTGTCCACGGCCCGGTGGTTGGTGGGGGTTAGTGGGCCACTGCTTTATAGAGTGAAAAAAACCAAAAAAAAACCGCACCATGGTCAATTTAAGAGTATTTTACAATACAGTAATAGCACAAAAAAAAAGTTACAATGGGAGTCTTACAAAACTCAAGTACCTAGTGGGGGTTCCGTTAAGGATGAAGAGATGACGAATTATTTTTCACAGTAACTTTCAATGAATCACGTGACTGATCCAGATTCCACTGACCGTGGAGTCATCGCAACGGGTCACTATGCAACTACTGTAGTCTGCAGTGGATGTATGACGGTTGTGGCATGCGTTGTGCCACTTGACCTTTCAACCTCCAGGGTTACAGCAGCACTCGTAATTTGCTTGCGTTGAACTCAGTAGACACTGGAGCCAGACAGCCATTCCAAATACCATTTAGTTTACATATTGCTTGGGGAATTAATTGGTCCATAGAATGGTTTAGAATCGAAAGTGTTCTTTTCTTATTTTGAGGCCAAAATTGTACAGTCTGTAAGCCTAACCTTGACTTGTGCGGATTGCATATATAACGGCTTAGGGGCTGTCCATTATTTATGTCAACAAATTTTTGGCGATTGTTACCTCCCCCCCTCCCCCTTGTCAACAACTTGTCAAACTTCCAGAGACCCCCCCCCCCCATAAAATTACGTCAACATTTGATTCCCCCCCCCCCCAGTAAAAAAGATGGCTTCCAAAATGTTTATGTTGCAAAATTAGTAGGAATATAGTTAGCTTAATTAAAATACTGAGTGTGTAACACAGGACTACAAACGCTGCTTAATTTCTCTTTATTAAGTAATTATATTCAATTTAAAAAAGTAACATTGTTGACGTCAACTTTTCTTGACCCCCCCCCCCTTGTCAACAATTGTCAAAAAATTTTCTGACCCCTCCCCCCCCAATTTTGTTGTAATTAATGGACAGCCCCTTACATACCCAAATTATGTATATATTTGTGTATGTTTGTGTGTATGTATGTGTATTATATGCGTGTAGTTGTGCATGTGTGTAGGTGTGTAGTTGTTTAGTTATGCATGTATGTAGGCGCGTAGTTTTGTAGTTATGCATGTATGTAGGCGCGTAGTTTTGTAGTTATGCTTATGTTTAGGTCTGTAGTTGTGTAGTTATGCATGTATGTATGCGTGTATTTGTGTAGTTAAGTATGTATGTATGTGTGTAGGTGTGTAGTTAATGCATGTGAAAGGTATGTGGGTGTGTAGTTGTGTAGTTATGCATGTGTGATTAGGTGTGTAGGTGTGTAGTTATGCATGTGTGGTTAGGTGTGTAGGTGTATAGTTATGCATGTGTGGTTAGGTGTGTAGGTGTGTAGTTATGCATGTGTGGTTAGGTGTGCAGTTGTATAGTTATGCATGTGTGGTTAGGTGTGCAGTTGTGTAGTTATGCATGTGTGGTTAGGTGTGTAGTTATGCATGTGTGGTTAGGTGTGTAGTTATGCATGTGTGGTTAGGTGTGTAGTTATGCATGTGTGGTTAGGTGTGTAGGTGTGTAGTTATGCATGTGTGGTTAGGTGTGTAGGTGTGTAGTTATACATGTATTTAGGTGTGTAGTTTTCTATGTGTACAGGTGTCTGGGTGTGCATTTGTGTAGTTCTAGATAGATCGATCTATCTATCGATCGAAATTTGAATCTATTTATCTAGTTTCAATCAACCTCAACAGCCTGTAGTTCGTCTATCAATCATGCAGATATTCTACATAAAAATCTTCAAAAAAAAAAAAAAATAGCCATACTTTGCATCACTAGTATAACTTCTTGAATATATAATTAAGCTTGCTTCAGCTTCTATGAAAGATGGCATAGAGAAAATGTTTGAAAATAATTAAGAGAAAGATTAAATTTCACTGATGTGAGAGAGGCTTTCTTTGGAAATGTTAATTGAATTATAAACAGAACAAGTTTCTGCTGCTATACGTTACACTGTACTACCAAGACAATCATTGCCAGCTGTACTGTAATGCGCAGTGTTCGGTTTGGCGGCATCCTGTAATCCCTTCAGCTGCTGCAAGAGAGAAGAAACTTTCTTAAATAAGTGATTTTGTTGTTATTGTTACGGATGTGACGAAGTTCGAATTCGAATCCAAAGACATTCGAACTTCGACGTTTTTTGAGCTAATTCGAATCCGACGGATTAAAAAAAAAAATTCCGTCGGATTCGAATTTGAAAAATTACCGTTTTCAGATCAAACGCGGCCGTAGCAATCGTAACTGAAATTAAAAAACCTACAGACTTTCGAAAACCCGAAATAAAAAGTTTAATCTGCCATTAATTAATTTCCAGTACTGGGGCCTCATGTGAGTGTGACAATAAACAGTATGACAGTTAAACAACTGACACTGGAGTTTTAGTAAACAGAACAGAAAGAACACAAATAACAAATTTCCAGACAATGTTTTGTTTAGTAGTGTAAGGTTACATGTTTCAATTTGGTTGTGATGCTATGAAATGAGAGAGTCTCAGTTGCCTGCTGATTGTGCTTGACTGATATGACTTCAACTTGTAGAATATTTCTTGAATAGTTACAAGTGAGAACAGTATTACTGTACTTTTTGTTTTTAATAAATTCTTTTTTTTTGTGTGCATGAAAATTAAATAAGAAATACGACAGAAGTAGAATTAAGGAGAATTTTATTTTATGCAAAGCATCTTGTACTGATGATTCGTTAACAATGTGGCTACCTGTGCTTTGTAATAGTTTATGTTGCTGTTCATGCAAAATAAATGATAAAAAACCTCGTTGTCGGGGGGGGGGGTGGGGCACGGGATTGACACCTTGGTATACCCCCATTTAGCCAAGTGTTGACCCAAATCCGAATCCGCATTCGAATCCGAAGGATTTATATTTGCCAAATCCAAATCCGACGTATTCGGATTTTCATCAGCTCCGTCACATCTCTAGTTATTGTTGTTGATATTAATGTTAACAAGGGGTAAAAAAATATATATTTGTAAATCACCAACTTAGTAAGGTCATGAACCCTCCCCCCCCCCATTTATTCTTTCTCCCCCGTTTATCACCAGGAGCTAGTTATAATGTGAATATGGTATTGTTTGTAAGACAAGGCCAATCAATGAGAACTGACCAGCTGTAGTGGACTTCTCACTGATTCCTACCTTCTGAGGAAATATTTTTTATCGAGATTTTACACTTTACACTTTGCTTTACTTTACTTTACTTTACTTTACCTGTAATAATCAAGAAATAGTTGATCTTTAGCTAAATGACTTTCTGCTGTTGACTATTGGAAGAAAAACAATATGAACAAAGCACAACATAAAACGGTGTGATTGTTGTTTTAAAACGTGTGATTGTTGTTTTAAAACCTTTGATTGTTGTTTTAAAACCTTTGATTGTTGTTTTAAAACGTGTGATTGTTGTTTTAAACCGTGTGATTGTTGTTTTAAAACGGTGTGATTGTTGTTTTAAAACGTGTGATTGTTGTTTTAAAACGTTTGATTGTTGTTTTAAAACGTTTGATTGTTGTTTTAAAACGGTTGATTGTTGTTTTAAAACGTTTGATCGTTGTTTTAAAACGTTTGATCGTTGTTTTAAAACGTGTGATTGTTGTTTTAAAACGTGTGATTGTTGTTTTAAAACGTGTGATTGTTGTTTTAAAACATGTGATTGTTGTTTTGAAATGTGTGATTAATTGTTTTAAAACATCCGGTCACCACAACGAGAATGCGGGTCGTGGCGAACTTTGTTGTGTGCCGCGATCAGTCTCCAAGGTTTACTTTAAGCGTTGTGTCAGTAATTTATTGAGTACATTTATACAAATTTAAAGAAGAATTTTTTAACGAAACAAATTTAAAGGATAATAATAGATTTTCTTCCATCTTCAACATGACTGCATTTATACACAATGACTGATGCTATACACAATGACTGATGCTATACACAATGACTGAAGCTAGACACAATGACTGATGCTATACACAATGACTGAAGCTATACACAATGACTGAAGCTAGACACAATGACTGAAGCTATACACAATGACTGAAGCTATACACAATGACTGCAACTAGACACAATGACTGAAGCTATACACAATGACTGCAACTATACACAATGACTACTACTACTACTACTACAACTAATGCTACTACAATTACAACAACTACTACTGCTCTCTAGCATTGAAACAGAAATTTCCTTAGCGGAGACGTGCGGGAGGCAAACCCCCAAAAGTGGATGTGGCTGGTCGAGCACAGTCCTCGGGTAACGCTGATTACTCTGCCTTCAGACAGTCGACCGAAACGACC
Organism: Bulinus truncatus; assembly: GCA_021962125.1. Classification (NCBI taxonomy): domain Eukaryota; kingdom Metazoa; phylum Mollusca; class Gastropoda; family Planorbidae; genus Bulinus; species Bulinus truncatus. Next base: position 132,096 of record JAGDYQ010000364.1, read on the forward strand.
ATCAGGGCACTGTTTACGGGTGAAGCCAAAAGCTATACCCCGCCAGAGGTGCCCGGCAAGAGAAGAGGGGTTGCAAGAAGTCGATTTCACCCCCTGAGGGACCCCGATTGCTCTGTCAGTGGTGAACCAGAAGCTGTGGACACAGGGATGTCACCCCCGGGTGTTTCCCCGAAGTTTTTGCTCGACACCACAGCTGTCGGCTCGAGCAGGACACTGTTTACGGGTGATGCCGAAAGCTATACCCCCGCCTAAGGTGCCCTGCGTGACAAAAGAGGTTGGGAACTGTCAAGCCCAACCCTCCGCGAAAAACGCTGATTTCTCTGTCAGCGGGAAACCGAAAGTCGTGGCAAGCAGGTTACTGTTTCCGGGTGAAGCCGAAAGCTCCCCGCCTAAGGTGTCCGGCACCGTGACTGACAAGTGAAGACTCGGGAAACGTTCTTGTAAGACTCAATTCAGGATTGTCCACCTGAATGTCCGGGGTCTAATCCCCAAGAGTCTCGAAGTCGCAAAGCTTTTGAACGAGAAAGACGTGGATGTTGCAATGTAATAAGATTGCATCCTTGGACTTAGGACAGTCCACATCACTCTGGCTATTCGTGCTTCCGTTGTGGGTGCAAGAACTGCAGGGGATTGGTGACCCTGGTCAGAAATACGCTATTAGGGCTCGTTCGCAAATGACGTGACGCAAAAAAACGACGTTTTAGACCCCCCTCACCCCCTTGTCATAAAGTGTCACAATTCCCCCCCCCCCATGTCACGTCACAAGTTAAAAAAAATTAAAATACCTCAAAATTACTAATTTATTTTTCTTTCATTATTTTTGGAGACAATCATTCTTTTACATTTTCCCATAAGGCATTCATATGCTGATCGATAGAGAAAAATTAAATAGCTTCTTCTTCTTCTTTTTTCTCCTGAATTCTCCAACGCCGATTCTTGATTCAAATCATAACCGTTCTCTGCCAAAATATCTGCTTGAATCCACTCGACTATTTTTTGTGACGTCATAATTTCACAGACGCCCCCCTCCCCTGTCACAAAATGTCACAAAATCCTAGACCCCACCTCCCCCCTAAGCGTTACGTCATTTGCGAACGTGCCCTAAACGCTCAGCCGAGCAGCGCCCACGGCTCACGCGGAAAAAAGGATACGCTTGCGGTGGATGTTTATAAGGATGGGAGGAAGTACCACTGTGTTAACGTGTACAAATTTAGTTCGGTTGAAGGACCAAGATTCTGAACCCACCTTGCTACACAATAGCACTGGGAGCGAAACGAGACCCGACTTAACACTCGTCTCGGCTGACTTGGCCTGTAACACCTCTTTCCGTGTGCTCGACTATATTGGCAGCGGCCATAAACCCGTTCTCGTCTCAGTGGATATTCCTCCAGCAGAGAGAAACCCAGGAGCTAAGCACAGGTGCTGGGTCTATTCAAAAGCAAATTGTCAAAAAGTTGGCGAGCACCTGGCGTATGAGCGGTATAAGCGGCAGGAGGAGACCTCTGTCCTAAGGGAGATGGTTGATGGCTGGGTGGAAAGGAAGCGGCTCTCGATGCAGTCTTTTATGCATTATGCTGTGAGACTGTCCACTGAGATCAAGCTGCCTACTGACCGCCTAATGCTAGAGACTGTTTCCAGGGTCCCTCCTGGCGAAACTTTCTACATGCCTGAGGTCCGCACGACCCTGGTTGAAACCAATGTTGGGAAAGCAAAGGATCGCCGAACCATCCATGATGTGGCCATGGAGACGATTGGATCCTATCCGGGGGACGCTATACTGGCCTATACTGTTGCTTCTGTAACCAGTATCGACGGTCGGACAAGCTCCCCGTTTGGGGTCCACATCAGTTCCCCACAAACCCGATTTGTGAAAGACCATGCTGGCCTATGTGGGTCGCTCTGTGCTTACGAGGCAGAGATGACAGCCATTACTGAGGCAGTGGACCACACAGGAGGGCTCATTCGGGAAGGAACTTTGTCTGCTACGAGCATTGTTATCCTGACCGATGCGCTCTCTGTTCTCCAAGCTGTAAAAGTGACGGGAGAATCGCCGCTTCTGCTGGAAGCCATGCTGATGGCAATAGAGGGTCTTGCGTCCTAACATCATGTGCATGTGACCCTTCAATGGGTTTCCGGGCATGTGGACGTGCCCGGAAATGAACGGGCAGACTGCATTGCCAAGGCAATTCAACAGTCGAAAGATCCAGAAGCGTTGCCTGTGAGTGCACGAAAGAGCTCATTCGAGGCGGCGCGAGCCAAGATCTGTCTCTTTGTACAATCGAAGTGGTTCTCGAGCTGGGAAAATGGGGTGAACGGAAGAAATGTCCGAAAGTTTCTAGAGCGGCCGTCCAAAACCGACCCGTGGTGGCAGCTTAGGAGAGTCGAGCAGGCGCTAATTGCCCAGTTCCATACTGGGCACTGTCATATTGGCGCGTACTTTGGGAGGTTGAGGCCCAATGTCGACATCCTTTGCAGACACTGCAGGGAGGTGGAGGAAACCGTAGATCATTTGCTTTTCGAGTGCCCCGGACTGGCGGACCACAAGGTGGACCAGTCCGGAAGCTTGCTGGCCATTGGGCTTTATGGCAGTCTCCAGATGTTGAGAGACGCAGCAAGGCTGATCTCACGGGCTCTAAGAGACTAAGTCTCAGCCCGCAGTTTCACTGAGAGAGTTTAGAGAGAGAGAGAGAGAGAGAGAGAGAGAGACTTAGACGAAGACAATGACTGCAATTATGCACAATTCATCGCAATAAAAAATCTGGCTAAATAATGTAATTTCTTATCCATTAAAAAATTCTCTGAAAGCCTGCTATTTCCTTCGTGAGTGACTCACACATATGTACTTTAGGGTTAAAGTTCATAGGACAATGTAAAGCACTTCGTCGACTCATTTTGGCGGCAGTTTGTTGACATCTCAACGTGAATATTGATTGAATGCCAAGATGAACAGTTTCCGGTCATGTCTCAAAATAAATTTTCATCAGAAGACAAACGCGAGGCCGATGGAGTGTGACTAACGAGAGCAAACAGTATTTGGTCACGCCCAGCCAGCCTAACAGAACCCTGATGACTTTGTATATCGTCCTACCCGAGCTACCGAAACCAATGACCCCCCCCCCCGCCCCTTTTCCTCATGGAAATATATAAATAGCCATAGTGAATTAAGAGGTCACGTCTCGTAAAAACGATATCTGGATCTAAATGTTAATAAACCAAAATCAAATATATCTTATGCATTTGCGCTTGCCTATAAATGTAGGGAATGCATATAACAGAATGTAATACAATCAAAGTGCTGAAAGAATCAAGTCTCCACAGGGCCGTTTTAGGAGTCATCGTAGGCCCTAGGCACTTTCAAAGTCGTAGGCCCTAGGCACTTTCAAAGTCGTAGGCCCTCCCCGATTTCATTTTTAAATATTTTTCAAGAATGCACTTGTTTTCACTTTATGTTCTGGCTTTCGTAGACTCTTGAAAAGTCCGTAGGCTCTAGGCACAGTGCCTACTGTGCCTATCAGATAAAGCGGCCCCGAGTCTCAAAATATTGATCACCGATGATGCAATGCTACTGAACACGTGCAAAGTTCATGAAATAGTAAAACTGAATTAGTTCAATACTTATAAGCAAGTCCATGCTGCACTACGGGTTCAAATAACCTTGACAGTTGCCTCTAAGAGGCGTCGAAATTCTCGTTTCTGAAGAAGGATTTTATTATTTATTATTTTTTTTTAAAAGACTTACTTAATCAAAACGATATTGTCTTAAGCTCAATAATAATATTAGTTGTATATAAAATTGATTAACAATAATGAAATATAATGATTTATCTGGTATGAAATAGCATTGTTCGAAAAGTGCCCAACAAATGAAATAAAATCAAGAACTCTATGCAAGTTTCAAAGAGTTAACTCCTTCTGCTTCATTTCTAGTAAATAATTTGCATAATCTCACTTCCTGTGTTTCCGTTCGACGGTCCTAATTTATACCTTCTGTCATAGAGCGTCTAAATAATAAAAACAAATATGGTTATGTTATACAATGAAAGAATGTTATTCCCACAAATCTTATTTCAATATCCACATGGCTTAAAAACTTTTCGATGTACGGAGAATTTAAGATAATTATATAAGTAGCAATCGAAGGCGACATGATTATTTAAGATAATTATATAAGTAGCAATCGAAGGCGACATGATTATTTAAGATAATTATATAAGTAGCAATCGAAGGCGACATGATTATTTAATTTAAAAAAGAACAATATCTAATTACGTCACTATCTATAATACAAATTTTACATCATATGTTCCGGTTTCCGTCTGTCATCCAACATGGCGGCATACACAATTCAAAGATGGCAGAAACATTTACTGTTTTCTTCTTAACATGCATGATCCGGCTACCAACTGGCCAGCCGAGTAAGAATCGTCTCCTACATGGCTGCCAGAATTGACATTGGACCAACCATATGTTTAGTGCAGAGGTGACAAAACACCATACACTAACATACGGTAGGTAAGATCGTGAATGCCAAATGGTAATCACAATGTAAAAATGTTTTCGACCACCTCAATCATTGCCAAAGCGGCAAGAAGCGATCTTAGGAGAGGTACACAAAATTCATGCCAAAATATTCTGTGATACTCTTCGAAACAAATTTAAACCAAATGTGGTTCCAAAAGCCTATGTATATCTCACAGTAACGTAATAAATTTATGGTGTTCAATTTGTTATTAAATGAGAAGCGATCGTAAAAGAAATATTTACAGAAATCGTTCAATTAATATTCTGTGTTATGTTCCACAATCTCAATTTTAAACCAAAATTATGGATACCTAAATATAATGTAATATTTATATTGTTTAAATTGTTATTATTTCTAAAATATGTCTATTTCTAATGTACAATTATTTCCCTTTATTACTAACCTAAAAAAAAAATACGTCACTTTTTTTTCATTTGTTGACTATTACGTCACATGAATGAATTGAATAAGGGTTGAGATTGAGCAGCGCCGTGCACAACGTTTACAATGCAAACTAACCCATTTATGATGGGAGCTTCACACAGAGGGTGTATGGAGGGGGCCCAGTTTGAGGAGGGCCCCCAAAATATTTTTTAAACTAAATATTAAGTACATTATCTCATGTCAAAATGTAGTGGCTCCCGAAGATGCCTAAAATCCCTTGGTTCGGCATTGGCTTCACAGAACTATAATGTTGAAAGCTTTGATATGTCTTTCTTTTTTCAGAGGCCTAATGTTTTCTGCGTCTGCGGCCTCAACTGCATTGATGGAATACTATGTTTTTAATTGAAGGTCAGCTAAAGCTACACAACGATTCTTTCTTCTCGGGACCAAGCTTGAGAAGCGTCAAAAAATTATCTCATGACAAAATGCAGGGGCAGCCCCCAAAGAGGCCAAGCCACCGGGCCCGTAAATCCCTAGGTTCTGCACTGCCGGGTCGGCAATTTTTCTTAGTTAATTGTACTATGCTACAATGTAAAACAGTAAATAAACCACCTGTTAAACATGTAGCGTTTTGCTTAACACAAGCACTCACTCACGTCTCTCTTTTTTTTTTAAATACGCCATGTTGAACGTCATAAAACATTAAATGAATAACTGTTTGGAAAGGAGTCCATTAAAATATTATGAAGGAATATGATTTTAAGAGTTGTTGTTTATGTTTACCCATAGTGAGGATTATTTTTTTGGGAGGAACTATTTAACACATGAATTTTATTTGATGTATTATTAGGTGTCCCTATTCTCAAATGTATTTTGGCTACAGTAACCTGTTCTTGTCCTTGGGGCCACTGCAAGTATATAGACCAGAGATGAGCGGACAGCGGACGCGTCCGCTTGCGGACGCAGATCCGCAGACTTTTCCGAATCAGCGGACTGACAGCGGATGCTTCGTATGGTTAAGTTGCGAATCGCGGACTGACGCGGATCTTCTTAAGCGTTATCATAAAAAATTTCAAGTCATTTAAACAGATACATTTCAGCAATGCGGACGCGCGGACTGACTGCGGACCAATGTTGTAAGATTCTGCGGACGCGGATCATTGATAGAAATCCGCGGACGGACGCGGACGCTAAATTTCAAGATCCGCACACCTCTGATATAGACTGATTGTTAACGCGCTAAAATATATATCACCATTTTCAACTCCAACTGTGTGCCTACTCGCCGGTCCGGGTACCGGGCCTTTGATAACTAGTAAGAGAATAAAAAATACACTAATGGTAGTAAAACACTATTGGTACCTAATGAATTGGTTATTATTAATTGTCAGCAGTCCTGCATGATAAGGTACACCAGTCTGGCTCTTGTTTATACTGAAAAACACATTCGTGATGAACTAGCTTTAGATGAAATGCGGCAGCAAAAACGCTAAGATTTAATGAGCACAAAAATGTTCTATATCAATTGTCTTTGCCTTATAAATTAAATGAATTTCATTCAAACGGGGAATACCATTTTTTATAAACATTACTCTTTTTAGTTATATGTCATAAAGAGGTAGACCAATATGTCGTTTTCAATGATAATGAGTATTCAAAAAAATAAAATCAATGTTCACTTATAACATTAGGTGTGTGTGTGTGTGTGTGTGTGTGTGTGTGTGTGTGTGTGCGTGTGCGTGTGTGTGAGAAGGTTAGATGCACTATGAAATGGGACGACAAACAAAAATTTAAGGTTAAAAGCGTGATTGAAATATTGACAACAAACAAAAATTTAAGGTTAAAAGCGTGATTGAAATGTTGACAAAATAAAAAAAAATGATTCTCTAATTGAAGAACGGACCCTAAAGACATGTTACATTGACCAATAGAGTGTTACATTGACCAATAAGACATGTTACATTGACCAATAGAGTGTTACAATCAACACTATGATATTGAGAAGTACACAGTGAGGTCGGTCATCAGGGTTCTGTTAGGCTGGCTGGGCGTGACCAAATACTGTTTGCTCTCGTTAGTCACACTCCGACGGCCCCGCATTTGTCACTCGCCATCGGCCCGAAATTTGTCACTGGCCATCGGCCCCGAGTTTGTCACTGGTCATCGGCCCGACATTTGTCACTGGTCATCGGCCCGACATTTGTCACTGGCCATCGGCCCCGAGTTTGTCACTGGTCATCGGCCCGACATTTGTCACTGGCCATCGGCCCCGAGTTTGTCACTGGTCATCGGCCCGAAATTTGTCACTGGCCATCGGCCCCCGAGTTTGTCGCTGGCCATCGGCCCGGCGTTTGTCACTCGCCGTCAGCCCCGAATTAGTCACTCGCCATCGGCCCCACGTTTGTCACTAGGTGGGGCTCTGCTCATAAGTAGGATATTATAAAGTAGTGAAATAGATTGTTAAGACAGAAATTAGGTTTAATTATTTAATGCACTGTGTTCCGTTTATGAGAACGAAACGAGCATCCAAACCCTTTAATTGGTGTAACTTATACCAGTGATCTATTAGCTGTGATAAATGAAATCGATCGGTCATCAGCTCTGTCAGTTCCATCACACGATCACTGCGTCCGAAACACGAGACGCAGAGACTGCTCAAAAGCAAGGAAACAAAAAAAAAAGTGATAAGAACTGAAGTCTTCCTCTCTCTCTCTCACCCTTTCTGTCTCTTTTCCTCACACTCCCTCTCTCTCTCTCTCTCTCTCTCTCTCTCTCACCCTTTCTGTCTCTCTTCCTCACACTCCCTCTCTCTCACCCCACCCCCTCTCTCTCTCTCACCCTGTCTCTCGCCCCGAGACGGCATAAACCTTTATCCACCTACTTTGTTGCTCACAGATTCAGCACTCATGCCTGGGTGATGCAGTTCACCTGTGATACGGATAAAACCTAATACTAAAAAACAACAACAACAATTACAATACTAACAGCTGTTGACAATACGCTGCACGCAATGTATACATGACGTTTCCAATACACGACGTTTGTTGAATTCATTTTACGTGGACATTATTGGGTCGAAGTCTATGCTCTTGTGGACATTATTAGATCGACGTGTATGCTCTTGCGGGCATTATAAGATCGACGTGTGTGCTCTTGTGGACATTATTAGATCGACGTGTATGCTCTTGTGGACAGTATAAGATCGACGTGTATGCTCTTCTGAACATTATTAGATCGACGTGTATGCTCTTGTGGACATTATAGGATCGACGTGTATGCTCTTGTGGGCATTATAAGATCGACGTGTATGCTCTTGTGGACATTATAAGATCGACGTGCATGCTCTTGTGGACATTATTAGATCGACGTGTATGCTCTTGTGGACATTATTAGATCGACGTGTATGCTCTTGTGGACATTATTAGATCGACGTGTATGCTCTTGATTCGAAACAAGTAAGTAACCAATTGATCAATTTTTTTTTTCTGGTACAAAACAATGAAGCGAGTTTAATTTTAGTTTTGCCACTTAACCAAACACAGGCTCATTTCTGACGTTAACATGGACGAAGATAAAGGATATAGGTTCCACTCTCTCAAGACGTTTATACATGTCTAGCTTAGAGTGATTCATTTGAATAGCTAACATATATATAGGATAGGCACGCCGAGAGGGGGGGGCAGGGGGGTAATTGCCAGGGGGCCCGCATCTGTAAGGGTCATGTACATTTTTTCATGACTTATTGTATATTAAGGGGCCTGCAATGATGTCCTGCTCTGGGGCCCGTGTTGGCTCTCGGCGCCACTGGTATAGGGTGCATATTAAACCAATAGTTCTCACTCATGTCCAGTTTCACTCAGCAAGATTCACTGGTATAGATAACATATATGTGGGTAAACATTCTTACTTAAGTGTTGTAACGGTCGTGACTGGGAAGGAACTGCAACAAAGACCCTAATGAAAAAAAACTATTGAGAAATCCTTCTCACAATAAAAATGTAGGGAGGTGTGTAAAATGTGGGGAGGTGTGTAAAATGTTGGGAGGTGCGTAAAATGTAGGGAGGTGTGTAGGGAGATCAAATGAGTAAAGCGTTACAGTGCGATCAATGGATCTTCTGTTCCCAGGGCCCTAACCCAAAACTAATCCGCCTCTGTTTATAATGTAAATTTTGTTTACTTATTTTTTTTTTTATAAATGAACAATAAAAATTTAACGATGCTATAAAATCCAACAGTTTATCTTGAGAAGCGGGTGAGGGGTTGAGGGTTGGGGGAGGGGGGAGGTCATCAATATTTGTTATGCAATGTTATTTTGGACATATATTCAAAAAGGTATCCTTTTAGAGTGATATCATATGTATAGTGTATATGGTTCTATACCAATCGAAATGTCACAAGGTCATAAGTTTTAGCAATAAAAATGGCCAGTATTCGGGACAAAAAAGGTTTTAACAACATTTTTGGAAGACAGGGTTGTTAAGCTCCGCAATAAATCAAGATGTCGCTCTGTCTAATCCTTCTAATCCCACAAAATCTTCCAGATACTAAAGGTTTCTGACCGAGGGACATTAATTTGCTAATCCACAACAGTACATCCCTGAGTCTATGTCACCACACGCCATTATCCCTTAATCCTACCATCGTTAGTTTTTCATTGATCGAGAGTTCTATATTTGTCAAGATGTAAATTTAAACAGACAGATACAGCAACAATGACTTGATGTATTAGACAAACAAAGCAACAATGACTTGATGTGTTAGACAAACACAGCAACAATGACTTGATGTATTAGACAAACACAACACAATGACTCGATGTATTATGAGTTTTTGTTCATGAAAAAGCAGGCTCGGATTTTCATTAATAATCATTTTTTGCAAGTTTGTTGTATATTTAATATTAATCCTTATTGTATTTACTCTTGGCACTATATGACGATATTTAAATTTATTTGTATTTCGTCGCTTTTACCGAGAAAAGGCATATTTCATGAAAAATGACTTTAATATCACAGTTTAAGTTATATATTTACAGAAAACTATGTTTCGCAAGATTCATTTTCCTATTCTCTGTCAATGATGTCACCTGTTTTGTTGTGACACTTGTTTTAAAATTTAAAAAAAAATGACTCTTTTACCTTGATTGCTTTAGTCGGGCGGTGGGGGGGGGGGGAAGAGAGAAGGGGGGTAGTTTATGTGTGAGTTGTACCCTTCCCACTGTACCATTAGCATGTCTCTGTATTTAAGTATAGTAAAAAAAACAACCACAAAAGTCTACTGTAAGGATGGTGTTTTGTGTCTTTGTGCCGTACATGAAAAGAAAACATTGATTTTTTGAAGTAAATTTCATTGTCAGAAAATCAGACATTTTAGGGGCTAGAAATAGAAAAAAAAATATGTGTAATTGTTTCCCTTAAAGTAACACCATATGTACGAAAGAAAATGATAATTCACTTATTTTACATGTATTATTTCCCTTAGAAAATTCTAAGTCGCTCTCGGACCAAGTGCAATAGATCACAAACTAAATAAATAAATAAAAAACATTCTTATGTAATTCTAGCCTTATTTATCACTTAGACAAGAAACATAACAGGTGACTCTGGCGATGAGGGTGTACCAATTATAAACCAATTGATCAGCAATTGTTACCTGCAGTGTGAGCATTCTATTGGTAGAAAAGATGATTAGGCAATTAAAAAAACAGCTGAAGTAATATCAGCTTTCGTATGAAAGTGACAAACACTGTCTAGACACTGTTCTTAGGATGACTGCAGTTTTAAAGTAATTTTGGATTTGCTGCCAAGTATGTATATGTGGTTAATGTCTGATTAGCTTTAGGCAGTATTCTGGTATTTAGAGTAGGGAGCGACCGATAATCGGATCGCTATCGGTATCGGACCGATATTGGCACTATCGGTTAATATCGGATCGGCCGATTGTTGTAGGGAGCGACCGATAGTCGAACCGATATTGGCACTATGGGTTAACTGTCGAACCGGCCGTTTTTCGGCTGCCGATACATTGTTTTTTTTTTCACAACAGAGTTGCAGAAAAGAAAATCAGTAAATAACCCAATTCTATAACCAGATCAGACAAGATTTAAAAAAAAAGGAAAAAAAAAACCCGTACACAGAAATTGTCACGTATACATCAGAGATACGACCTTGAAACAATAGGATTGGCATTTCTTAATTCTAATGTATGACCTTGAATGATACAATTAGTGAACATCTGTGCATATTTTTTGTTGGGATGGGAAGTTGGGGGGGGGGGGGGAAACAAGACTTACGTGTGGGGGAAGTGTCACGAAATATGACAGGGAAGGGGTAAGCATGGGTTGACATACGTCATTAGCTGTATTAGCACGAGAGAGACACGTGTTTGGCAATCGGCATTGTTGTTGCTTAAGGAGCTGTCCATTTATTAATCCAACAAAATAGGGGGGGGGGTCAGAAAATTTTTGACAATTGTTGACAAGGGGGAGGGGAGGGAGGTCAAGAAAAGTTGACGTCAACAATGTTACTTTTTTAAATTTAATATAATTGCTTAATAAATAGGAAAATTAAGCAGCGTTTGTAGTTCTGTGTTACACACTCGCTTAACATTCAGTATTTTAATTAAACTAACTATATTCCTACTAATTTTGCCACATAAACATTTCGGAAGCCACCTTTTTAGGGGGGGGGGTAATCAAATGTTGACGTAATTTTATAGGGGGGTCTCGGAAAGTTTGACAAGTTGTTGACAAGGGGGGGGGGGTAGGTAAAAATCGCCAAAAATTTGTTGACATAAATAATGGACAGCCCCTAAAAATAAAATATCGGTATCGGTATCGGTAAAAATGCTGGGGGAAAATATCGGTATCGGACTATCGGTAAAAAGGCATATCGGTCGCTCCCTAATTTAGAGTGAGTCTAGTGTGAGTTACATCAATTTATTAGTTTGGCATGTTTAGAATTCAGCTGTGTTCGATAACAAGAATAATTTATTTATCGATCATTTAGACGTAATGAAGTTTTATTTTGTTGTTGGTGATTATATCTGTCTGTCTGTTTATTTTCTTATCTATCTATCTATCTATCTATCTATCTATCTATCTATCTATCTATCTATCTATCTATCTATCTATCTATCTATCTATCTATCTATCCATCCATCCATCCATCCATCCATCCATCCATCCATCCATCCATCCATCCATCCATCCATCCATCCATCCATCCATCCATCCATCCGTCCGTCCGTCCGTCCGTCCGTCCGTCCGTCCGTCCGTCCGTCCGTCCGTCCGTCCGTCCGTCCGTCCGTCCGTCCATCCATCCATCCGTCCATCTGTCTCTCTATCTGTCTGTCTGTCTATTTATCTGTTTATCTATCTATCTTTCTATATATCTGTCTGTCTGCCTGCCTGTCTAATTATCCATCTATCTACCTGCCTATCTTTCAGACTGTTTGTATGTCTTTCAAACTGTATGTTGGTTGGAAAGTCAGACTTTATATATTTCTGCATATCAGTTTGTCGGTACGTCTGTCTTTAGTCTGTTATCTGTCTCTCGACCTATATACTTGTCTTTTTATCTGGCTATCTATGCATCTAGAAAGTCATCCTATAGATGTGTAATCAAGTCACATGACCGATGTGTCTGCCTGATACTTTGATGAATCAATTTGCTGAATCATACGGAGACGTCATATCACACTGTGACTAATGACACTATTTCAGCCTAGTTCCAGGGGGTCAGTTTGATATTATCAAGAAAGTCCAGTAGCCGATTGTATGATATTTAGTAACTGGGTAAGGAAGACCGACGATGAACGACAATAGTGGTTGTAAAGATAGATAGGTCTCCGGATTAATTTTCCAGCTTCAACCAATTGTATGTTCCAAATGAGCCATACGTGTGGCTCAAATAGTCTACCCTGTGCCTCTCCCTTCGCCATGTCTACTCCCTTGTCTGTCCCAACCCTCCACCCCATCTAGAACATCTCGTCTTTCATACGTTTTTATATCGTATGAGCTGTACCATGCAAAACCTTTGCATAGAGTTATATCCCCTTAGGCTTGATCGGTAGGCTAGGTTTTTTTTGGTTTCGGGCAGATCCGATTTTTTTATGATTGCATTTTAAACTGGAATACTGTTGTATGAATTCTTTACTTTCGATTTAACGCAGAACCCAAATCGCTATTATATATATAATATTGGTATTATAAACTTTGAAATTTCTGTGTAGTTGCACATAATTAACTTTAAAATACAAGAGTTTTACCTTCATTCAATGATGCAACATCCGATCAACCAAGTGAACAAACATTTACTTAGAGAATTGTATATCATTGTTTTTTTTTGTGTTTAGTATTAAATACTAGACTTGTTATTTAATAGGGACTCCAACACATAGGTTTGCCCAATGATGTTTACGCCAGACAGTGTTTATTTATGAAAATGCTATGTTACTGTGAGGAACTTTCACCTTCAGGTTTAACATGGCCTCATATGAACTTTTAACATGGCTGCCAACTCTTCTCCAGATAAATTTGTCCAGATAACTAGATTACAGTTATGATAATCTGTAAAATAAACCACATTATTTAGATTTTTATCTAGCCAAATCTAGAGGCTTATAGTCAAAAAAAAAAAACGTTGTTAATGTCGCACCTTAGCAATGAATGGTGCTCCAATAAACCCTAATCTGTTATGTCATCGGGGTCATTTTAGAATAATAAAAAGGAACAAAAAAAAATTCAACCGGCGCCCCTTGGCTGCTGATGCCCAGACAGGGGCGTAGCCAGCTTAACTAGCGCCCGGGGCACAATACCTTTTTTAGGACCCCTCCCCCATTCGATAACCTTATAACATTAAATGTAAAATTTAAAATTCGGAGCCCCATTATGAGTAACGCCCGTGGCATCATGCCCCCTTGCCCCCCCACCTCACTACGCCACTGAGCCTAGGTAGCCAAGAAGTTGGCCTATTTATGAGGCCGGCTGTGCTAGAAAACAACATCAACTTGACGTGTTTATATATATAATGACCATTTTTTTGTTTAAAATCAACAATTTTATACACTCATTAATATGTACAACTCATTTTGTTATTCTAGTCATCGAAACTCATTTGTTCCTGAACCAGTGTTGTTTTTTTTTTCTCACATCGGCTTTTGTTACAGGCAACGAATTATATAAATAATATACACCATGAATCAAATGAACCAGGACATCCTCAACCTTTTGGGTCGGCCGGCACGAGATAATTATTGTAAAAAATTTATTTAGATGTTCTTTTATGACCTAAAAATTTATTTAGATGTTCTTTTATGACCAAAAAAATTTGTAGATGTTCATTTATGACCAAAAATATTATTTAGATATTCTTTTATGACCAAAAAATTTATTTAGATGTTCTTTTATGACCAAAAAATTTATTTAGATGTTCTTTTATGACCAAAAAATTTATTTAGATGTTCTTTTATGACCAAAGATATTATTTAGATGTTCTTTTATGACCAAAAATATTATTTAGATATTCTTTTATGACCAAAAATATTATTTATTCTTTTATGACCAAAAATATTATTTAGATGTTCTTTTATGACCAAAAATATTATTTAGATATTCTTTTATGACCAAAAATATTATTTAGATGTTCTTTTATGACCAAAAATATTATTTAGATGTTCTTTTATGACCAAAAATATTATTTAGATATTCTTTTATGACCAAAGATATTATTTAGATGTTCTTTTATGACCAAAAATATTATTTAGATGTTCTTATATGACCAAAAATATTATTTAGATGCTCTTTTATGACCAAAAATATTTAGATATTCTTTTCTGACCAAAAATATTATTTAGATATTCTTTTATGACCAAAGATATTATTTAGATGTTCTTTTATGACCAAAAATATTATATAGATATTCTTTTATGACCAAAAATATTATTTAGATGTTCTTATATGACCAAAAATATTATTTAGATATTCTTTTATGACCAAAGATATTATTTAGATGTTCTTTTATGACCAAAAATATTATTTAGATATTCTTTTATGACCAAAAATATTATTTAGATGTTCTTTTATGACCAAAAATATTATTTAGATATTCTTTTATGACCAAAGATATTATTTAGATGTTCTTTTATGACCAAAAATATTATTTAGATATTCTTTTATGACCAAAAATATTATTTAGATGTTCTTTTATGACCAAAAATATTATTTAGATATTCTTTTATGACCAAAGATATTATTTAGATGTTCTTTTATGACCAAAAATATTATTTCGATATTCTTTTATGACCAAAAAATTTATTTAGATGTTCTTTTATGACCAAAAAATTTATTTAGATGTTCTTTTATGACCAAAAAATTTATTTAGATGTTCTTTTATGACCAAAAAATTTATTTAGATGTTCTTTTATAACCAAAAAATTTATTTAGATGTTCTTTTATGACCAAAAAAATTTGTAGATGTTCATTTATGACCAAAAATATTATTTAGATATTCTTTTATGACCAAAAAATTTATTTAGATGTTCTTTTATGACCAAAAAATTTATTTAGATGTTCTTTTATGACCAAAAATATTTAGATATTCTTTTATGACCAAAAAAATTATTTAGATGTTCTTTTATGACCAAAAATATTATTTAGATATTCTTTTATGACCAAAAATATTTAGATATTCTTTTATGACCAAAAAAATAATTTAGATGTTCTTTTATGACCAAAAATATTATTTAGATGTTCTTTTATGACCAAAAAT
Organism: Bulinus truncatus; assembly: GCA_021962125.1. Taxonomy (NCBI): domain Eukaryota; kingdom Metazoa; phylum Mollusca; class Gastropoda; family Planorbidae; genus Bulinus; species Bulinus truncatus. Next base: position 147,771 of record JAGDYQ010000364.1, read on the forward strand.
ATTATTTAGATATTCTTTTATGACCAAAAATATTATTTAGATATTCTTTTATGACCAAAGATATTATTTAGATGTTCTTTTATGACCAAAAATATTATTTAGATGTTCTTTTATGACCAAAGATATTATTTAGATGTTCTTTTATGACCAAAAATATTATTTAGATGTTCTTTTATGACCAAAAATATTTTTTAGATGCTCTTTTATGACCAAAAATATTTAGATATTCTTTTATGACCAAAAAAATAATTTAGATGTTCTTTTATGACCAAAAATATTATTTAGATGTTCTTTTATGACCAAAGATATTATTTAGATGTTCTTTTATGACCAAAAATATTATTTAGATGTTCTTTTATGACCAAAGATATTATTTAGATGTTCTTTTATGACCAAAAATATTATTTAGATGTTCTTTTATGACCAAAAATATTTTTTAGATGCTCTTTTATGACCAAAAATATTTAGATATTCTTTTATGACCAAAAAAATAATTTAGATGTTCTTTTATGACCAAAAATATTATTTAGATGTTCTTTTATGACCAAAAATATTATTTAGATATTCTTTTATGACCAAAGATATTATTTAGATGTTCTTTTATGACCAAAAATATTATTTAGATATTCTTTTATTACCAAAAATATAATTTAGATGTTCTTTTATGACCAAAAATATTATTTAGATATTCTTTCATGACCAAAGATATTATTTAGATGTTCTTTTATGACCAAAAATATTATTTCGATATTCTTTTATGATCAAAAAATTTATTTAGATGTTCTTTTATGACCAAAAAATTTATTTAGATGTTCTTTTATGACCAAAAAATTTATTTAGATGTTCTTTTATGACCAAAAAATTTATTTAGATGTTCTTTTATGACCAAAAAATTTATTTAGATGTTCTTTTATGACCAAAAAAATTTGTAGATGTTCATTTATGACCAAAAATATTATTTCGATATTATTTTATGACCAAAAAATTTATTTAGATGTTCTTTTATGACCAAAAATATTTGTAGATGTTCCTTTATGACCAAAAATATTATTTCGATATTCTTTTATGACCAAAAAATTTATTTAGATGTTCTTTTATGACCAAAAAATTTATTTAGATGTTCTTTAATGACCAAAAAATTTATTTAGATGTTCTTTTATGACCAAAAAATTTATTTAGATGTTCTTTTATGACCAAAAAATTTATTTAGATATTCTTTTATGACCAAAAATATTATTTAGATATTCTTTTATTACCAAAAATATTATTTAGATGTTCTTTTATGACCAAAAATATTATTTAGATATTCTTTTATGACTAAAGATATTATTTAGATGTTCTTTTATGACCAAAAATATTATTTCGATATTCTTTTATGACCAAAAAATTTATTTAGATGTTCTTTTATGACCAAAAAATTTATTTAGATGTTCTTTTATGACCAAAAAATTTATTTAGATGTTCTTTTATGACCAAAAAATTTATTTAGATGTTCTTTTATGACCAAAAAATTTATTTAGATGTTCTTTTATGACCAAAAAAATTTGTAGATGTTCATTTATGACCAAAAATATTATTTCGATATTCTTTTATGACCAAAAAATTTATTTAGATGTTCTTTTATGACCAAAAAATTTATTTAGATGTTCTTTTATGACCAAAAAATTTATTTAGATGTTCTTTTATGACCAAAAATATTTGTAGATGTTCCTTTATGACCAAAAATATTATTTCGATATTCTTTTATGACCAAAAAATTTATTTAGATGTTCTTTTATGACCAAAAAATTTATTTAGATGTTCTTTTATGACCAAAAAATTTATTTAGATGTTCTTTTATGACCAAAAAATTTATTTAGATGTTCTTTTATGACCAAAAAATTTATTTAGATGTTCTTTTATGACCAAAAAAATTTGTAGATGTTCATTTATGACCAAAAATATTATTTCGATATTCTTTTATGACCAAAAAATTTATTTAGATGTTCTTTTATGACCAAAAAATTTATTTAGATGTTCTTTTATGACCAAAAAATTTATTTAGATGTTCTTTTATGACCAAAAATATTTGTAGATGTTCTTTTATGACCAAAAATTATATTTAGATATTCTTTTATGACCAAAAATATTATTTAGATGTTCTTTTATGACCAAAAATATTATTTAGATATTCTTTTATGACCAAAATTATTTAGATATTCTTTATGACCAAAAATATTTTTTAGATGTTCTTTTATGACCAAAAATATTATTTAGATGTTCTTTTATGAGCAAAAAAAATTATTTAGATTTTCTGTTATGTAGTAGATTCAAAGAATTCTCCTCTCAGCTACATTTTAAATAAATACATTCTCTTGTCTGACTTAACGCATTTATTAAATTCATGACTAAAATTTTTGTTTCTCCAAATAAAATATTTATGAGTAAAAATCGCTCTTCATACTTCAGTAATGGACCTTTCACATAATTATAAAAATCATAAAATGATATAAAACTTAACCCTTCCTATTTATAAAAAATACATAAGTAGATTCAGTGAATCATCCACCACAATTTTTGTTTTAACATAGACCCCCACCCCCCTTTACGTTAAACCCCCCCCCCCCTCCGATCGATTTAATGAATCTGCCCCCTCCACCCCCCATCCACCTCCCCCCCCCCCATCATGCTGGTACATGAGGATTGTCACTATACTTGACCCTATGCTCGATCATTTCTAAACTAAATAACCGGAAGTCTAGAAACAAGTGTCCATCATTATTATTTCATCATTATTTTTTTATATCACACACCTGGCATCTCTTGTCTTGTGTTATGTTTTCTTTAACAAGAAAGAGCGTTTTTTTTTTTTGAAAAGTTTGATCGAAAATTTAAAAAAAAAAGATGTGAACATTTTACGACTGACATAATTATTATTATTATTGAAAGTGAATTTAGGGAGAATTTTATAGCTGACACTATAATTGAAATTGCTGTTGTTAAGTTAGAAAATAGAAGTATATATTCGTGTTGAACACAGTATAGTCATTTTAACTGGAGATGTTCGTGTTGAGCGCAGTATTGTCGTGTTAACTGCAGATACTCGTGTTGAGCGCAGTATCGTTGTGTTAACTGAAGATACTCGTGTTGAGCGCTGTATCGTCATGTCAACTGAAGATAATGTTAACCAAATGGAGATTTTAAAAGTTAAAATGCATTTGTCTTTGTGTTTGTGTGTGTTTCAATTAACTAAGTGGCTTCATAGTGCTGGCTAGTTGTCATTAAGCAAGACAATTATCAACTCAATACTTCCAGAATACCTCAAGAGGTATGGTTAGATATGTAACAGATGCGCATGGCTTTGAGTCGTTCCATCTTCGAACATTGACAAGTTCCGGTTATTTTTTCCTCGGTCTCGACAGATGTCTTACTTCATTGGTGGTGAACCTATGCCACGCGTGAAACAGTCGGCACGCGACTAAAATATCACTTCCTTTTAATTTTAATTTGAGTGTTGGTACTTTACTATAAATGTCGTTGTTTTTTTTTGGGGGGTGAATTTCGGGCACGCAGCCCTTAATACGTCTGCCACAACTGTTGCAGTTCAACTCAGAGTTTTAAAAAAAAGTATATAACTAAAAGTACATTTCATTTCTTGTGAATAGTACAGGCATCAAGTGTTTTACTGGCCCACACAATGGACATTGTATGGCGCATCTCGCTGTTTGATACGGCAGGTACCAGTCCGTTGAGTTCGTCCACATCATGATACGGCTGGTTCCAGTCCGTTGAGTTCGTCCAAATCATGATACGGCTGGTTCCAGTCCGTTGAGTTCGTCCACATCATGATACGGCTGGTTCCAGTCCGTTGAGTTCGTCCACATCATCATACGGCTGGTTCCAGTCCGTTGAGTTCGTCCAAATCATGATACGGCTGGTACCAGTCCGTTGAGTTCTTCCACATCATCATACGGCAGGTACCAGTCCGTTGAGTTCTTCCACACCACGACGGTTGAAATTATATTAAACTAGTGCCTGTAGCTACCCTGTCCCTGCACTAAAAAAGTACCACAGTAGTGGAAACGCCCAGCCCCCCCCCCATCCTTTATGAAACGCCTACGATGGCCCTCTCGCAGCTCGGCATTGAGTCCGGCCCCGTTTGAAAGAGTTGTTTTTTTAAAATATGATTTCAGTAGAAAATCTCGTGAAGTTATGCAGCGGCTATCTAGAGTAACTTTCGTTATAGAGAACAAACCCATCCGGAATACTTCTCTCAACAGATGATGGATAATTTCAGAAAGGAACATTTTTTTTTTCAAAACTCTTAACAACTTGTTGATTATCTCCCACTGACAACTGACAATACAGCCAGATAATGAACTTTACACAACAAACATTTTATGTTTAACATACACAGCTAGCTACCAGTATTATATTTGACATGCACTTTAAGAAAATCAATTTCAATGTTATTGTATTGGCCGGGACCAAAAATAAAATCTTAAAGAATTTTTGCCATACATGTTAATACATTCATATTGAATGCTTGGGAGGGGGAAGGGAAGGGGGGCGTTGTGCGTTTGTTCCGAGCAGGGCCGTTCCTAGCTCTTGTGTCGCCCAGTGCGAGTTTTATTTTTGGCCCTTCCCCCAGATGTAAACAGCGCGCAACGGGTTTTACAATTCATGTTCTAACATGTTGTCAGCCCAGATGTGCATGCTGTAACCCGATCTGCATGCTGTAGATTTTGGGTTCAAATCCCATTCGTGTTCGGTCACATACCTTTGTCTTCCGTTGTGCCAACAGAGTCACAATAGTGGTGGCTACATAGTCACAATAGTGTTGCCGACATAGTCACAACAGTGTTTCCGACATAGTCACAACAGTGTTTCCGACATAGTCACAACAGTGTTTCCGACATAGTCACAGCAGTGTTTCCGACATAGTCACAACAGTGGCGCCGACATATTCACAACAGTGTTTCCGACATAGTCACAACAGTGGCGCCGACATAGTCACAACAGAGTTACCGACTCGGTCACAACAGTGTTGCCGACATAGTCACAACAGTATTATTGGCCGACATAGTCACAACAGTTTTGGCCGACATAGTTACAACAGTATTGGCCGACATAGTCACAACAGTGTCGGCTATGGTGGTGACAAAAGAAGTGCACAACACAAAAAGAACAACGTACCCATCGGTTGTTTAAATGAACTTAGAGAGAGATAAACATTTCATCCTCACCTGAACTTTTGGTGTTTTCACTTGATTGCCACATTTATTGGTATATAAATAAAGTCTGACACGGTGTGTTATTGTATGTACCAGGCATTAATACTTTCACATTGGCACCTGTGCCATCTTCAACCACTAAACAACCGAGTCAAGTGACTGTAAAAACCTTCTTTGGGTTCAAGAGTTTTAACCATTTGTTTCCTGTTAACGCTTTTTGACTGATGTCGAGAGTACAGTTGCATATTACTTCAAAATACACGTACCTGGATGGCATCATTGTACGAAATAACTTCCTGCAAATTCTCCGTCTCATCATGTTAATCATGAAATTCCTAAATATGTGTTTGATCAATCTTTCCCGACTTTTTTCTTTAACATGTTGAATCATATGCAGAGACATTTTCAAATTTATGTTAAATTTTTACAAATTACGTTTTTTTTTTGTCTGAAGTTTCATAGAGAAGCGAAACTTTTAAATAATAATTGAGAAATAATTCTTGCCACGTTTTTAGTACAGTAAGTGATAGCTTTAAACTCTGAAGTTTGAACTTTGCACTCTATTCATCAAAGGAAATAACAATTAGACGTATATTGTAATTTTAAAACAAATCTAAATATAAACTGAATAAAAGATTTTTGTTTACACTAGTACAATTAAATTATAGTTTCAATATATATATACTAGCTGCACCCTGCAAAACCTTTGCATATACATGTAGCTATATCCCCTTAGACTTGATCGGTAGGCTAGGTTATTTTTGGTTTCGAGCAGATCCGATTTTTTAATGATGTATTTTAAACTGGAATACTGTTGTATTCATTCTTTACTTTCGATTTAACGCAGAACCCAAATCGCTATTATTTATGTATTTATATACATGTATATATATAATGAGCTGTACCCTGCAAAACCTTTGCATAGAGTTATATCCCCTTAGGCTTGATCGGTAGGCTAGGTTATTTTTGGTTTCGGGCAGATCCGATTTTTTTCATGATTGTATTTTAAACTGGAATACTGTTGTATTAATTCTTTTCTTTTGATTTAACGCAGAGCCACAATCGCTTTTATATAAATTATTATTCACCTCAGTCACTCAATTTATTGATACGTATCTACATAATGGTTGCTTTATTTAACCATTTACATTCACGTAGACTACAATACTTTCAGTCATAACTGAATGAGAAAAAAAAATAGGAGCCCTTCGAAAAATGAAATTTATTCGGCCCTCACTCCTTGCATGTACGGACCTGATCAAGTATATAATATGGAATATTTCATACACAATAAACAATGGTATAAACTGAGTAAGCTAATTTCTAATACTAGAGTTTTTCTTTATATATATATATATATATTTATATATATATATATATATATATATATATATTCATGGGCGGCGCTAGGAATTTTTCCAGGGGAGGGGGCACAAATTTTCCGGGGGGGGGGGCAAATAACAACTTTATGACATTTTTTTTAAATGTAAGGGGGAGGGGGAACAAATGCCCCCTCTTATATGACATTTTTTCAAAATGTATTTGCCCCCCCCCCTAATTATGTGTTTGGGATACGCACTACGCTTGCGGCGGCCCTGGCTAAGACGCCCATTCGACATGAGTAATGCGCACATATAAACATGTGCACATTAATTTAAACATTTAAACTCAACGTCCATAACTCATTGCGCTCTTAAGTACAACCTATAAATATCTTTACACGGACACTATAACTTGATATCAAATCTTGTTTTTTTTTTGTTTGTTTGTTTCCCCTCCAAGTTCTTATTTATGTCCCTTTACACGAGAAGAATTAATGTCCCCTTATCAATTACTCCCCCTTATACTTGTCTATGGCAGAAAGGTAATAAAAAAAAAACTAAGAGTACCTTCAATCGCCAGCATGCAAGTGTACCGTATTCCACCTATTAATCAACGTCTCAAATTTGTTTCTGCCCCGTACGGGCGCAGGACATTCTCATCTCAGCTGAAATTAGAATTTGTTGCCAACTCCCAATTCAGCCTGTATTGTATGAAGGGAATGCACCCGTAATTGAGCTTATGTTGTTATATTGTGTTGTTTGGTTAGACAGTGGCCCTGAGCCCGAGATTAATAGGATGTTGCAGGCTGTTGCTGTCTATGTTTTTCTTTTTTTTTTTTATTGGCTGTGCGTGTTTAATACAATTTTAATGAATGAATACATCAAGGGAAAATAAAAACAACAAGGACATAAATTTATTTGATGAAGTAATTCACTAAAGTGCTTTGTTGTGTTCTACGCACCGTTGATCGCACTCGGTTAAACTGCTCTCCCTTTAATGACGTCAATCCCCTTCTTAAGATGAAACTGTGGTTAAACTTCTCTCCCTTTAATGACGTCATTCCCCTTCTTAAGATGACACTGTGGTTAAACTGCTCTCCCTTTAATGACGTCAATCCCCTTCTTAAGATGAAACTGTGGTTAAACTTCTCTCCCTTTAATGACGTCAATTCCCTTCTTAAGATGAAACTGTGGTTAAACTTCTCTCCCTTTAATGACGTCAATCCCCTTCTTTAGATGAAACTGTGGTTAAACTGCTCTCCCTTTAATGACGTCAATCCCCTTCTTAAGATGAAACTGTGGTTAAACTTCTCTCCCTTTAATGACGTCAATTCCCTTCTTAAGATGAAACTGTGGTTAAACTTCTCTCCCTTTAATGACGTCAATCCCCTTCTTTAGATGAAACTGTGGTTAAACTTCTCTCCCTTTAATGACGTCAATCCCCTTCTTTAGATGAAACTGTGGTTAAACTTCTCTCCCTTTAATGACGTCAATCCCCTTCTTAAGATGAAACTGTGGTTAAACTTCTCTCCCTTTAATGACGTCAATCCCCTTCTTTAGATGAAACTGTGGTTAAACTGTTCCATATTTAACGATGCCACTATTAATCAGATTTCTTCTCAATATATTTTTGCATGAAGTGGTGGCTCGTGTATTTGGCACATTTGGAACATGCAGCACCTACACTTCTAATTATTATCGAGAACATTCAATACAAGAGTCATTTATTTCTTGAAGTATCTACTTTATACTTGTACAATATGTTATCCCTTAATTTAAATGTTTGTGGTCGTCACCCAGATAATGAAAAATACATTTATATTGAACTGTGTGTTTCACAGTTCCATTAACATGATTTTTGGTTGCTGTTGGCTTACGTACTTCGGGAGTTACACTCAAAGCTGCAAGAGAGAGAGAGAGAGAGAGAGAGAGAGAGAAGTCGCTGTAGCAGTGCCAAACTATTTCTAAGATGAATACAACCCATTTATACAGTAACAATGAAGGTTATAATAATGCGAAATAATTTTTATAAATTCTTTCAGGACTATATATAATTTACTAAATAAAGTTATTAAATAATTTTTCTTTTTTTTTTGTCCATGTTTGTTTACTTGTGCAAATTTTTTTTAAAAAGGCTAACAACATTTTTTTTAAATCAGCACCCCCTCATAAATGTAAGCCACGAGACGCCACCGGTTGTCGCTGTCGTTAGACTAATTTTAATATGTCACTATAGTTTAGCTGGTCCTCGTCTAATGACGTCACTTCTGTTAGACTGCCCCCTCATTTAATGACGTCACTTCTGTTAGACTGCCCCCCTCATCTAATGACGTCACTTTTATTAGACTGCCCCCTCATCTAATGACGTCACTTCTATCAGACTGCCCCGTCATCTAATGATGTCACTTTTGTCAAACTGCTCCACAACATCTAATGCCCTAGCTACATTTTCGCCATGCCCGGGGCTGCAATCCCCCATGATTCACCACGGAGCCTACATGTAATCGACTGCACCGGAAGTTGAACCTGTCACCCGCTTCCCCTCCGTGCACCATCGCCGTAGGTGTCACACAGACCTCATAACGTCATACAAGTACCAACCCCAATCATCTGTTTATGTATCAACGACTCTCTTATTATAAAATAATATCTGTACAAAGAACAATTATATTACACAGTAGAAATATTCATAAATTTTTTTCTGTGCTGTCTTGAAGTCATAGGGAACACAAAAAAACAAAATTCTCCAAATAACTTTGACAAAAAGTTTTTTTGGGCCACCCTAATATATATATATAATTAGTACTTTGCTATGAGTTTTAGGTTGATCTTAGATAAAACACGAAAGTATTAATATCATATAATTGTGACAGTGACCATATACTGTGTACATGAAAAACTTACCGCACTCTTACTGCTTGACCAGACCGTGACTGATCTTTTCCCGCCAAATGGCAAAGACATTCACTAAGTCTATCGTTCCATAATATGTCTGCATTTGGTCTGTACTTGGACTATGCGATGTCTGGACCTGATTACCTCCATTATTATTATTATTGATAATATATATGTACATATTCATAGAAAATAAAAGTGATCTGTTGATATGTCTATCTATAAACAGACGGTCCATGTGTAGGTAGGTGTTGATGAATAGGATTGAGAATGAGAGAGAGAGAGAGGGAGGGAGAGAGAGGGAAAGTGAGAGAGAGAGAGAGAGAGAGAGAGGGGGGGAAAGAGAGAGAGTGAGGGAGAGGGAGAGAGGGAAAGAGAGAGTGAGAGAGAGGGAAAGAGGGAAAGAGAGAGTGAGAGAGAGGGAAAGAGAGAGTGAGAGAGAGTGAAAGAGAGAGAGGGAGTGAAAGAGAGAGAGAGAGAGAGACAGAGAGAGAGAATGTTATTCTCGGTAATGTCAAAAAAAAAGTTTGACAGATGTGAATTGTGACCAGAATATCGCATCCCACCCACCTTCCGGTAAAAAAAAGGTGTGAGGTGTGTGTGTGTGGGGGGGTGTGGGGGTGTGTGGGGAGGGGAGTTCCCACATAAACAACGTCTGGCACAGACTGAAACTACTGAAACTATTAATTTCTATTACAAAAAAGTTTTTTTTTTTACAAATCGCTTATTCAATTTATGAGTATCATCGTGTATGAATGATGGGTGTACAGATATCGTGCTTTATTTTGTTATATATATTTATCTGTCAGCTCTTGCAGAACTAATCAGCTTTATTTTTATTTACTTTTATCAATCATTGAAGTCTTCAAATATTTTAAAACGCCAAAAACCATTGATGGCCTAATACACTGCATAAAGATCGATACCTTATCATTATTTTCACACAAGTCATTTCAATTTTTTTTTTTGCATGACCAATGATTCTCAAACCAGACACAATGGGCCGTCATATTGTAAATAGACAATAACTCACTGAAATACACTAAGAAGAAAGTTTGTTTGGTTTTTTTAGTTAGAGAAATGTTCTATGTCTATCTCTCAAGAGTTTTTCTTTTTATTTTATTTATAAGTCAACAAATGTTTACCAGATCTATTCTTATTGCAGAATACGTGGCTGCTAAGCCCCCTCCCCCCCCCCATCCTCTACCATCCATTCCCGTCGTGGAGGCTTTTTTCCCTGCTGTAAAACGATAACTATACAGTGTATATAGTCTGTACAGTCTATATAGTCTATACAGTCTAGATAGTCTATACAGTCTATACAGTCTATACAGTCTATACAGTCTATATAGTTTATAAGTCTATACAGTCTATATAGTCTATACAGTCTATATAGTTTATACAGTCTATACAGTCTATACAGTCTATACTCTTATTTAAAGTAGAACATTTCTTTTTTTATTCTTCATCCACTTTTCATTAGATGTTTGCAAGTTGTAAATAAAATGACATGTTTGAGTTTCACATTCTGACAGACGTTACACTCAGGACTGGGGGGTTGGGGGCTAAAACAGTTTGATAGTTGAGTTTCAAAGGGCGCCCCCCCCCCCATATGTTGATGATTAGTAGGACCAGAATTTTGTAAGCGGAGGCCCCCTAAACTACATTTGGACAGAACCCACTGTACATTCTGTTATCGGTCCTGCATGGATAACTTTAAGTTGGAATGCAGCGATAGGCAAACTGTGGCAGAATAGTGGTCGAGCTGTGGACACATGGGGGCTGCACTGTGGCCATATGGGGGATTAATTGTCGCCATATAGGGGTCTAACTGTGGCCGAATAGTGGACGAACTGTGACCACAATGGCGTCGAACTGTGGCCATGTGGGGGGGGGGGGTTGCACTGTGGCCATATAGGGGTTTAATTGTGGCCATTTAGGGGGTCTAATTGTGGTCAAATAGTGGCCGAACTGAGGCCGAGTAGTCACTAAATGAGATGACCGTTGCTGCATATAGAAATGTTTAAAAGTGCAAGAGAAGTTTTATAGGTTATGAATGAATACCATTTGTCGGTGTAACCGCAGGTCAGAAAAACAAATGATAAATCTACCAGGTTCAGAAAGTAAACATCATACTTTACGACCAGTAGCTGCCTCGTTGATACAAAAAAATTAAATTGTATTTTGCCCCCCCCCTCATCCATTGTGCGCACAATACGGATCATCATTGAAGACATTATAACAGTAGATCAATGCTACCAATCAGATAACGGAATGTTGTTCAATTCTTAGAATGGGCTGGATGTCATATATTCTTGTACAACATTTGAGTAATTACCAGTTTCAAAAAATATCTATAAGTGAAATAACTCAAACGGAAAATTCGAACTATCTAGACAGCGAGTATTAGAAACAACAGAAGCCCAACAGCCATTAAGTGCGATGCTTCCATTGGTAGGGGGGGGGGGCTTTAATGTAATGTAATGAACTTTTACTGTATACTGACCTCGGGTCACTCGCGGTGATTCCCATTTCGACGTGATAAATAAAATTAATGAAATTTGTATCTAGCAGCCTTCCACTTGATGTGTAGATATAGACTGAAATTTTGAACTTTTGGCACCTTCTTCATAGCGCCACTGTTAATCGTCTTCATAGCGCCCCTTATTTTCGTGTAATTTGGGCGGCCCCCAAAGAAAGGCGTCAGTGCCCCTTACCTCCCCCTCCCCCACCACAGCGTTCCTAGTTACATAAAAACTTGATACATGAGCGAACTAAGCTAAGAGACAGGGCCGGCCTTTGACCGATTGCTATAAATTGGGCCCCCGCGGCTGGCAGGGGCCCCGCAATTTACATTTAGCATTTAATGCTAATTAGTTGTTATTGTAAAAAAAGAAATTTGAAGAGGGCCTCGCAAGCGTACGTAATAATGGGCCCCGCAATAGGTGATGCCTATATACAATGCAAAAAAAAATTGAACATAAACACCATCTCACGCGTACCGAAGTACATTTGCGCTACAAGCGTCAGTGGCTTTCCGGGACGAGCTCTAAAAATGCCGCCCCCACCATAGTAGTTGAAATATGGCCTCTTGCTGGTGGTAAGGTAGAGGGATTATATGCCGCGCTTGGACGAGCCACTACTCCCTAGTTTCGCCACAAAGTAAGCATATCAAATTAATGCTGTCTAACGCTAATTGTCGTAGGAACATGACATAAATGCTTACATTCCAGCCAATGCCAGTTAACGAAAACAGAAATGAATATAGTTCCTACACTGGCCATCACAAAAATTAATCTAAATTCATTTCATTCAGATATTTTATTCAAATTCACTTTATTTCGATTTTTTTCTTCATTTATATTCACCTCATTCAGATTTACTTTATTTAGCTCCACCCATTTCAAATTTGCTTCATTCAGATTTACCTTATTTAGGTCCACCCATTTCAAATTTGCTTCATTCAGATTTACCTTATTTAGGTCCACCCATTTCAAATTTGCTTCATTCAGATTCACTTTATTTAAATTCACCTCATTACTCGTTTGAACCTGCCTGTCAAGGTCATTACAGTTTTCATTGTAGAGGTGGAGGGCTAGAGCGAGGGGAGATAAGGTGTGTGTGTGTTTGTCTGTTTGTCTGTTTTTTGTTTTGAAGTCGCGGTGGGGAAAGAGGTGGGGTGGGGTACATTACATTCCAAACTAATGTGCAAGAATTAGATAACTGGTTGACCCAAATCTATTTCTCGTCACGTGATTGGCCATCTTTATTTCTCCCATTTCTTCTCTCATTCGATTGGTCCATCCGGATGTAACGCTGAACCTATTGTCGACTCCTAAAGATTCTATTTATTTTCACGACAATGTGTAGTGAACCAGGTATTGATTACCAACTCAGAGCTTTGGAAAAATGTACTCTCTTCTTATTATTAACATAAAACGTACGATGAAAATAAAAACAAAACGTCCAATGCGTCTTCGTGATTTCACACAATTATGTTTCAATAGGCCCGATGATGGGGTTTGTTTTTGTATGGTTCAGTGATCGATAAATTAAAGATGTCACGATCAGCTCTGTCCTCTTTACATAACGCCTGTCTGTGTGTGTGTGTGTGTCTGTCTGTCTAGCTGTCCATCTGTCTGTCTGCTGTCTGTCTATCTGTCCATCTGTCTACCTGTCAATCTGCCTTCCTGCCGGCTTGTCTGTCAACATAAATAGGTCGATAGTACTTATAGTAGGCAAAGGCTGGTATTTCTATTACAAAAAATATGTATTATGTAAGTGTATTATGCAAGTGGATTATGTAAGTGTATTTAATTTATAAAATGATCAAAGTATGCAATAAAAATTAAAAATGTCTAAAAAGTATCACACACATTATATTGAAAAGTTACAATTTTACAATATTTGGATTCCTTACATCAGTGGTGCTCAAACTTTTATGATTAGCGACCCGATATGAAATATGTAGGTCGAGATACACACTTTGAAAACCACTGCAAAATACAGTTTGAAATGACGTAAACAGACATAAGTTTTAATTAGCACTTTTGCAAAAAGTGCAGACTCATATTAGATTTGTACATTTTACAACAGTAATTGTTGTAGGCTTTCCTTCACATATTTTGTTGGAGTAAACTACAGTGGGTATTCGGTTAACGAACTTAATCCGTTCCACAATTATGTTCGCTATCCGAATTGTTCGTTAACCGATCATCGATTTATCATATATTCGATTAATTCGTTCTGGAGATCCTAAAAATTAAATTAAAAAAAATTGTCATGTACAAGAATAATTTCTTAGTAAGTTTATTTATTACACGTATGATTTATACATACAGTCTTGCTTATTAATCAGTTCTTTTTCTTTTGTTTGGGCGTTAAAGAACATGTCCAATGTCTGTTGTTTTTCTCTCTCCTTCAGGACTTTCAGGAAATGATTGATAGCAATGTCGTTGTGGAGATCAGCAACCCTATTGACATCAGCTTGTTTAATGTCAGATCTCCTTTTAAATTTTGTAAACCAGCCAGTGGTAGCCTTGAATTCTAGATTTTCGGAGGACGAGCCTGGAGTTTGTTCTTTCAATTTCTCAAGCCTTCATTCTAGTTACATCTCTTTTCACCTCCCGTTCATTTATCCAAACTAAAAGCAAACTCTCGATTTTATCATGGATGACACTTTTTTTTTGCTTCTCAGATGTAATTTTCGTTACTCCTTTAGCGGCTTGAGTCTTCTTTTTTTAGCTAGGATTGTGCCTACTGTAGACCTGTTAAAGCCGTACTGCCTGGTGTGTGAAGTCCCTGTAAGGATGAGATAAAATCTCTTAGATCCTGTAAACCACTAATGGGACGGTTTTTTATTGTGCCCTTCTTTCATCCCCACCATAGCCGATAGTGTAATGGCCATGGGGACACCACGGGAGATATATCGGGAACTTGAGCCAAGACCTGAAAAAAGTCTTTGGTCCAGGTACTTTCAGGCCGACAGTCTCATGCTATACCATACAGGTTGACAGTGGAGCGCTCTATTTCACTCGTACGTCCATCACTCTCAAACTTGGCAAGCTGGGGGAAAATTCATGTAAGAATGTGACGTAATGGTAAGAGTCAAACAGAGCCATGCGTGACCAAAAAAACAAAGAGTGAAACTCTTAGAAAGGTCTTTTTTGGTGGAAACGCAGTTAAAAAAAAAAGAAAAAAGTACATAATCCATTTTACTCCATAAATAAAATATTTATCAGCTGATCAATTAGTATTCAGAATTCGAGGAGACACATGAACGAAAGAAGCTCCATCGAGGATCAATGCCTTGTCCAACAACCCGAGCAAATTTCCGGTCAGGTTTTTTTTCATTTTCTCCGGCAATCTCAAGACTTTCCGTGTAGAGCAGCAGCTGTTGACCTTCAAATCCATCTATCAGACCCACGCATCCCTCCTCCCTCCTCCCCCCGCCGTCCCCGACTTGCCTCGGGTGTTAAGGTCAATACGACTTAAATGGGGAGATTTCTTGACCTAATTAAAAGAGCCCACATTCCAGCTACGTCATTATGGCTCTGTCTTGTAACGGGAGAAGTGAGAGAAAATAGTAAGAGAGAGATAGAGAGAGAAAGATAGGGAGAGGGAAAGAGATCGAGATAGGGAGAGGAAGAGATGGAGAGAGAAATAGGGTGAGGAAGAGAGAGAGAGAGAGAGAGATAGGGAGAGGAAGAGAGGGGGAGAGAAATAGGGAGAGGAAGAGGGGAGAGAGAGAGAGAGAGAGAGAGAGAGAGAGAGAGAGAGAGAAATAAATTATAACGAAAGATATTTGGCAAGAATTTTGACGTAACAATTGGCGAGGATAAAAATCTTACGTAACGCAATATTTAAAAGTTGTGTTGATCTTTTTTTAAATCAATTTTTATTACCCTGGATATTTCAAATGGGTAACCAATAGTCTCGGTGTACGTAAACACGAGCGGGCTAAACTTCTTCGATTACCATGTAAAGAGCAATTATGAAAAAAAAAGTCATCACATGTTGAACTCTCTCTCTCTCTCTCTCCCTCTCTCTCTCTCTCTCTCTCTCTCTCTCTCTCTCTTATGTGTGCTAAATATGTTATGTTTACTTTTCTGACTAATATATAAAACAGAACTCAGTGCAGTACACAATACAACAAATACTTTAATACTACTATAATACAGCTTTGCTTATATAACGATCACCTAACTACTTCTATTACAACAAACTACTTAGATCTACCTATGTCTTCTCTAAGCCTGTCAGCACTATTCTCTACAACATCTTTCTCTCATCTAATGTGTACTGTCTACTGCCCTACTGCATGTTTTCTACTGTCTGACTGAATACTGACCTATTCTAACTTAACTTAATAAAGGTCAGGAGTAAAGGGGGTGATCATGCTCTCTATGCATGTGTCATTACGGGCAACAAAGAAAGTTGGGATCATGGCTTTACCATGACCTTGAGTTACATAACATGGTCAACTAAGATGGGTTCACTCGTTTGGGAGGGAAAGTTTCACCTGTCGGTGTAGAGAGGGGGGGGGGGGGAGAAGGTGGGGGTAAATTCTGAACGCTACAGTAAGTAAACAAAAAAAAATAATTAAATATTGATTTTGTTAATTGGTCCCTTGGGTGTATTAACTCCCATTTTAATATAAAAAGTACGTTAATGGTTATTTTATACTAGCTTTACCCTGCGAAACCTTTGCATAGAGTTATATCCCCTTAGGATTGATCGGTAGGCTTGGTTTTTGTTTTGGTTTCGGGCAGATCCGATTTTTTCATGATTGTATTTTACATTGGAATACTGTTTTATTAATTCTTTACTTTCGATTTAACGTAGAATCCAAATCGCTATTATTTATATAGATTGATTGTTTCAAACCTAAATTATATAAGTGTACATTTGTTATAGACTTTGTAGGGTAAAAGGTTTAACTAAAAATGATAAGTTTTTTTTTTTGAAATGTTAAAGTAAATAATTAATTCAATCACAAAACAGATCATTATATCCTTTTCTTGATACAGATTTTTAAAAAAAATGAGAAAAATAAAATATTTAACACAAGACCAGAACAATAATATCGATTTGTATATTAACGATGCCAAATGAAATGATATGTTAATTGGGGCAACACAATGTCAGGCCACTTCGCAATAATACCGCCCATATTAGAGGAGCAATACCAGGTTAAAAAAAATCGCAGCCAGTTAAAACAAACGGCAGGCACTGAACTATACAATTGTTATTTCATTTAAAAATTTGGCGTAGGGAGTGGACATATTGAGAAAAAAAAAGGGAGAGAGAGAGAGAGAGAGAGACAGTCCAGACAAAACCAGAGACCAAAAGGTTTTTTTTAACTGACCAGAAGTCGGAAGTTTACCATCTCTTTTCCAGACGTCGGTAATATAACCCTCTGAAGTTAGCCATTATTACAGCAGACGTGAATAATGGTAAGATCGGAAGTTATACGATCTCTTCAGGAGACAATTCTGTAACTGTTTTTCACAGTCATGTATGTTTCCCCCCTTACGACTTGTCTAAAGTATTGGTCTCTGTTTACTGCCCAACAATGTCTGCAGTAGTTGCTTTTGGGCCATAGCAGGACACACAACCATACAACTTTGAATCAAAGATGCGGTCCTTTTGTGGCACCTAAAGCAATATTGTCTGATGTAGTTGTAACTTTGAATCAAAGATGCGGTCCTTTTGTGGCACCTAAAGCAATATTGTCTGATGTAGTTGTAACTTTGAATCAAAGATGCGGTCCTTTTGTGGCACCTAAAGCAATATTGTCTGATGTAGTTGTAACTTTGAATCAAAGATGCGGTCCTTTTGTGGCACCTAAAGCAATATTGTCTGATGTAGTTGTAACTTTGAAATGAAATTTAAAAAAAACAAAATAAACAACAACAGCTTCTCTATTTTTAGTCTCAGATAATCTAAAGATATTAGTGGAAATTGAGATAATCTGAAGATATTAGTGGAGATTGAGATAATCTGAAGATATTAGTGGAGATTGAGATAATCTGAAGATATTAGTGGAAATTGAGATAATCTAATGATGTTAGTGGACAGCAAGATACTCTAATGATGTTAATATAAAATACATTTGAAATGTAAAAAAAAAAATCAACTTGTGTTAATGAAGCCATGGAGGTGTAAATTTTATCCGTACTAGTGGCGCTAATGATGTTTGTTATAGACAGATCTGATTCAACAGGAAATGATATTGCAACATCCGGGCCTCTATCGTTTCATGTACATAATTAAATACGTTGAAAGGAAAGAAAAGCTTTCATGTTCTCTTATAATTTAAACTTCTTTATAATCATTCGTTTTAAAGGCAGCTCACATCAATCTTCACTGTCTCAAAATAAAATATTAAATATATTGGCCACTTTCGACCTCTATACCCATAGACATAATATTGACCACTTTCGACCTTTAAAAACACAAAGACATTATATTGGCCACTTTCGACCTCTATAAACATAGACATTATATTGGCCACTTTCGACCTCTATACACATAGACATTATATTGGCCACTTTCGACTTCTATACACATATACATTATATTGGCCACTTTCGACCTCTATAAACATAGACATTATATTGGCCACTTTCGACCTCTATACACATGGACTGTGAGCCTCACAGGTGTGTCAATGGAGGTAGGGTTCTATCTGAGGCGGCCTACGTCGGATGGGTGGAAGTAGGCGTCACCCAGGAAATATGATATCATATGGAGGGCCACATAGTTACGTTTTAAGTCAGATAGATGATGACAGATCAATCTCCCGCCAACTCGACTGGGTGAAATGACCTAGTTGACAGCACTGGGTGAAATGACCTAGTTGACAGCACTGGGTGAAATGACCTAGTTGACAGCACTGGGTGAAATGACCTAGTTGACAGCACTGGGTGAAATGACCTAGTTGACAGCACAGAGTATATATTACACAAAATACGTCACCCTCGTTTTTGTATCATAATGCACGACCTCCGCCATGTTTGTTATTTTTTAAATCTAATTATCCTCATAAGCAGCTTGATCATTTTGTATCGAGTATCTCTGCTAATACCCAGTCAGCAAAGTCACAGAAAATAATGCAATTTAGTTTTTTTCTAAGACAGACATGACATTTCGACTAGCAATCTTTCATGCAGTTTTTAAAAATTGGGAATTTGTTTTAATTGACAAAAAAAAAAGTTTTAGAATTTAAAATGCCATTTATTAATCGATTTGTCGGAAGTCCTTATCTATAATCGGCCTGCTGATGTAGATCAATATTGATGGTCTACACCAGGGGGGGGACCTCAAACTTTTTTATCACACCGCGGACCGATCAACGTTTGATAATTTCAAATTGGGGGGTCCGGGGGGGGGGATGTTGATCATTTATAATTTCTGCCGCTCAAAGCCGCTCAGCTCCCGGTTGACCCCTCGTCCATGGAAAGTTGCACAACACACCAGAGTAAAATTGAAAGGAAATAATTTAATATTTCTTGGGCGGCCCAATACAACTTGATCCACGGATCGGTACCAGTCCGCGGCCAGTGGACATCTGTTCTACAATATCAGAATTTCAAATCGGATATAAATAAGATATAATAGTTAAAACTGAGAACTTTTTCGTTCAAACTTTATACGCTAAAAAATACCACAGGCTTTACTATTGCTGCAGTGGTAAAATTCCATGGCTACAATCCACATATTTTAGTTTGTGGTTTTTCAATTTTTGCTAATTGTGAAAAGACTTTTTTTAATAGCGATGTTCATTATGTAAAATATATATTCCGTTAGTGTTACCCATTAGGCCAAATCTACTCTAAATAATAGTCAAGAAGCTAAATACTAAAATTTGAAGATACCACTTTGAAAAGCAGGACTTGCTGTACCATTTTCACCCCAACTTTGTGAGTGCGACTTCTGGTAATAGAAAAAGAAAATTCTTTAGATCTCTGTAGAGAATCTCACACACTCGCATCTATGACTCAAGGTCTTTTTGTGCAACAGCAATAAAAACTGTTTAGCCCTCCAAAAGATTTACATTAACAAAATGGGCGAAAATGGAAAGGCGGTGAAGGGGAGACCAGCAAGTTCAATCACAGTAAATACACTATGGGTGGTCTCCCCTGACATTGAACATTACAGATGGATGAATAGCTCCTGTATGAAACGTAATCGCAATGTACACGGCAGTGTGGGCCGTAAACGGGTCAGCCAGTGGTTGTTATTGGATATGTATACGCTTCTGACCTATGGCTGGGTGTTAGTCACAAAATGGAAAAAATAAATAAATTTAATTCGGTACCGCGATTGATTTCGTCTTGTTTTTTTCATTTTAAGTCCATGTGTAAGATATGTAGAACTTGGATCCTATAAACCATTAATGTAAATGGTTTTTGCAGTGCCCATCTTTCAACCCCCCCCCCCCCGCCATAGCCGAGGGTGCAATTACTATGGAGGCACCAAAGGAGATATACGTAGACGATTAATACACTCGCTTCAGTTAATTTAATGCACCGTTGAACCTGGATGGACTAGGGTACTTTAACTAAAACCTGACGAAATCACGATGTTTAGTGTCGAGGAATCGAACCGGAGACCTCGTTGTCGACTGTTTATCGCCTACACACCTCGGCCATCGACACCCCCCCCCCTCCCCGTGGTGGCTTCTTTCGACAGTTAGGATAAGTTTGTACGAGCATTGCGATGAATGGAGTGAACTCAGGATAAATAAACAAATCTTTTTCTTGATGCTCATCTTATCATGTACTAACGTGGGTAGATGATAAAAGTCTCTAAGAGGATCATACTATTGTTGGTCAAGTTTTTATTTTTTTATTTTGATTACCTTGTGTTACAATAGTTTCCATTATTTCATTACTACGGCTTGTTTTTGAGAGGCGAGCTCCATTAGCGACATTAATACCCAGGTCTGTCATATTCAATATGGCTGATGAGAACCCGGATCGATTATTTTTCTCTCTCTTGTGTGTGGGTTGTACCGCCAATATTTCCTGTTGCGAGTGTTTAAATAAGTCGAACAGCTAGTTATACAAGTTTTAAAAGTTAATCTAAACCAAACAAGTATTTGTACTTGTTAAAATGTTAACAGAGTCAAATAACTACATGTAATTTGCACTTGTTAAGATGTTAAAATGAGTCCAATGTAATTTGTACTTCTTTAAAAATTAAGTCAAATACAGTTTGGTACTTGTATTGGTGTAACAAATAAAAAAGCATATCGGATTAATTCGCATTTTTTTTTCCGCAAAAAGTTTTTATTATTTCTATTTTCAATCTTTTAGCTTGTTCCATTTTAATGACATCATATGCTGAATATGTTACCGGAAGTGCCATTTAGAGTTTTTTATGTTTCGAAATCTAAAACGGTGCGCATAACTGAATTAGCTAAATTATCTAGCTAGACGATCTACGATACTCAAAGACCCCCCCCCCCATAATAGATGAATGTGTACAAGTACATGTATTAGTACTTGTACATTAAGATGGGGGAGGGGGGCAAATATTGCCATACTTTTTAAGCGTAATACCGCCCAAAAAAAAACACAACAACGTGAGAACGACCTTCTAATTAAGAAATAAAGATATCGACAAATTTGTGAGTGTAAAAAAATATAAGCTCCAATCACCACCCCCTCCCCGCCAAAACAAGTTTTTTTTTTCGTTGGATGAACCCATGGATGAACCCATGGATGAACCCATGGATGAACCCCAGTTCAACTGCAGTGGAGAGCTTTCTCCATTCCCCACTGTGTCCTGTGGGGGCGCCAGTGGGGTCGCTAACATTTTCACATGTCCTGTAATTGGTGCTGGCTATCGAACTCTCTCCAGGGCGGTTTTTTTTAATACTTCGCGCTTCTTCCAATACTTTTTTTGGAAAGGTCACTGTGACATGTTAGCTTTCTCTCTTTTTCAACTGTACCCAGGAGTGGCTCTTGAGGGCCTACATTTGTTTAGAACCATTGAAATCTGGAATATCTCGACGGCCATTTTTAAAAGCATTTTCTTCTCTTCTCATTGGTCGAGAAGTTAAGGCATACTGCAGACGACATAGACATATTTGTTTGTTTTTTTTGTTTTTCAACAATGGGTACGTTTTCTTCTCTGAGTGTACGGTAATTCTGAGCCTACTGTTGACTCGTTAATATTCTATTTAGTTTCACCACATGGTGCTAGGTACCCTACAATCATTGTTAACGGCCCCCATTAGACTATTGTTTGGAACTCTAAGGGTTGTTAAAAGGATGTGTTCATCTATTCTAGAGTCTCTGACAATCTCCATCAACAGATTCACTCTTTATCAAACACAATCTCCCCCCCCCCCCATCAGCTTGTCATTTTATAGTAAATTACTCAGCCCCACTCTAAGGGCTGTGGGCCCGGACATGTGCTTGGGAGGCTACCCCAGTGCTACCGCCCTGTTGCAGTTAAAGCTAACAAGTCTTCTTTGGGAGCCCCCCCCCCACTGCTACAGCCCTGTTACAGTTAAAACTAAGAATTCTTCTTTGGGAAGGCCGCGAGCTTAAGTCGACTTGAATGCTTGGCAGGGAGCAGTCGGGCCTTTGTGGCCCTGAAGTTTCCACATACAACAATAACCTTACAAGGTAATGGTGATGGGGTATCCCAGATTATCAACCGTTGTCAGGGTTCTGTCATGGGTCGAAGACTTATCAAAGCTGACGTATAAAAACAATTGACAAAAAAAATATCCTCACACGCAATGCGATGTCTTTTGCCTTTGGATAAACGGGCATGTGACAGATGGACTAAATGTCACAAGTACTTCACGTCTGGCACGATGTCAAAAGAGGTCAGGAAAACACCAATCAATGTCACGGTGACGTGCACGTGGTACGGGCACACATACTATTGGGACATGCAAGCAATCAGAAGATCAGGTTAAAAATAAGATGTACACACAAAACATTGATAGATGCATGAAATCTATTATTACGTTGTTTCGAGCTCTAGGCAAAGGTACATTTGGGGGCCCTTTGGTGGGGGTATAATAATAAATCGGGGCCCTAAGTGTAGATACTCTTGAGAGCCCTATGCATTGTTATTATTGAGGGCCATAAGCGAAAAACCGTGACAAGTTCACCATCTACAAATCCTGGCAGCATGGACCATAGAAAGCCTCCTAGTTAACGTATCCATAAGAACTGTTCTGTGTAAGCATGAATCCATGGCCGTCTTAACCCATATGCTGGCCTGGGACATTGCCCGAGGCCCTATGAGTATTGTGTCCCCAACCCTATACTATCAGACTATTTATTTGTATTCTTTACAGTGTTTGCCATAGCCCCCTTCCCCCCAAACACAGGCTCAACGGTTTTGCGCTAGAACCCAAAAATGCTGTTAAGATGTATGAGAATAAATTATGTTAATTTTTTATTATTTTTAATTAATTGTAAGGAACAAATGTACAAAGATACGAGGAAATGGTACAACTATATTGACCATGTGACAGCATCCAGGTGATACGAGGAAATGGTACAACTATATTGACCATGTGACAGCATCCAGGTGATACGAGGAAATGGTACAACTATATTGACCATGTGACAGCATCCAGGTGATACGAGGAAATGGTACAACTATATTGACCATGTGACAGCATCCAGGTGATACGAGGAAATGGTACAACTATATTGACCATGTGACAGCATCCAGGTGATAAGGTTAATGTGGAAAGCGAAAAACAAAATAAAATTTCAGATTATTTTTTTTAGTAGAGTTGGTCTAGATAGCGGATTATCCGAAATTACTTAACAACTACAATGGCGTTCCTGTACTTTATAAGTATAATGACGTTCTTGTATTTTATAAGTATAATGACGTTCCTGTACTTTATAAGTATAATAGCCTACACTTTTTATTTCATGTGCCCTTAAAATGTAGAAAGTGACAAACTTCATAATATCTACTTATGATTTCTTTTTACTTTTTCAAAATTACCTAATTGATGGTTTTAGAGTTGATGCACAAATAGAGAGTTAGCCTGCACAGAGACATAGTCTACAAATAATTATACTAGTTTCAGAATTAATAACGAGAGAATTTGTTACTTTTATATATAAACAATTGATGTTGATATTTGTTGCAAATTCTTCTATAAATAGAAACTAAATGTTAAAACACCAATCAACATTGCAGGTCAGTCCTTTAGACTTGAACTGGTTCTTCATCTTTCTCTCTCTCTCTCTCTCTCTCTCTCTCTCTCTCTCTCTCTCTCTCTCTCTCTCTCTCTCTCTCTCTCCCCCTCTCCCCCCCCATGCCCCCCCGCCACCCTTACACTGAATTTTCCCCTTCAAGTCGCCAGTCGTTGGTAGATCAATAGAATTTTTTTTTTTTATTATTTATCACTTGTCAGTTGTTTTTTTTTTCTTTCTTTTTTGTCATTTTATCTTTCTTTGGTACCATTGTGGATCAGAACCAAATTCCAGCAGACGGTCGGAAGTTGTCGTCCTTGAGCCGGTGAAGCGAAAAGATAACTCAGAGCAGTAATTTTTTGTTGTTGTTTTGTTTTTGTATTAAATTTCCAACCACTAAACCCTGCGGGGTAATTTATGGTAGCGCCGATTGACCTGTTTGATCTCCGTTCATCGTTTTGTGTTTATTGCACGTCCACATTTGTGTGGACTTTTAAAAAAAAAATAGCAGTAAACAAACAGACCAATCAGATTTGTTGAAGGCTAAAGGTGTGGCATGTTTAGATATCTGATTATAGTTACTATAAGACATTACGTTTAATATCTATCTATCAATCTATCTATCTATCTATCTATCTATCTATCTATCTATCTATCTATAAGGCTAGGCACATCTGAAGAAATCTAGCTATCAATGGGATTTAAAATCATGATGAACCAAATATCATTCTAATTTTCACAGGCATATATTTAAAATGATTTATTGAAATGCTCGACGTACTGATAGCCCTGTATTTGAATGGAGATTCCGAACCGTGAGATATATGTTAGTCTAAAGGTCCCCGAACAGAAAAGATGTGTTAATGAGCCATACTAACCACTAGACTCTTCACACACTTTTTACCCACCAATTTTCCACAAATATTTATGCCTGTCAACTTCATTTGTTGTTGTTTTTTATGTACGCGGTACAAATTCCGAGTAAGATATATTTATAAAACAAAAGTTTCAAACATTAAAATTAAAATTTGAACCACGTGACTTCAAACAAAATGTCTTAAATTTTACAATTTCACAATCGTAATTGTCGCCACTTTCTGACATCCAGGTTGGCTCTCTTCAGACTCGCTGAGTCTCTTTGACTTACTGTCAGTGTCTGAGAGTGTTTGTGACGTACTGTCACTGCATGTGACACTCTATTCCAGCCAACGTAACATCAATACAGACTGCTGATGTCTCAGTACATGTACTTTACTTTCATTGTATTTATACAACCCGACGAGTGAGATGCTTTTGTCCGGGTGTGATAATGTCTCCAACACTATAGTACTACTACATTTAAAACATGTCAATGAAACACACCGACTGTTGACTGTTTCTCTCTTCTTTCTCCGTTGAACTTCTCTGTTTATTTCTTCAACTAGATAATATGTCAACAATAGTTTCTCGTTATCCACTCCCGCATTTCCTAAAAAAAATATTTTTTTTTTTTTTGAAATCTTAAAAGTGTGACTTGTTTTATTTTTGCTTTCTATATTCCTAGACAATGAAAGGATTGAAGCTTATAAAAAGATAAAAAAAAAAAACATAATTTAACATAATAAAAACTACAAAATAAAATAAAAGTTCCTATATATATTGTTGCGTGCTGGTTTACATGCCACTTCTGCTGGGTATTTAGTATATTGCCAGCCTAGGATTCTTTCACACTGTAGCCACTCGTTCTATTATAGATATGTCTAAATACCGACACTTTCAAACTGCGTACAGTAGTATTGATAACAGAGGCACTTGGATTCCGTGTATATGGTAATATTTATTATAAACACAAGGTACATCACATACAATATAGTCCAGCCTCAATTCCACTAAGTACAATAACATCACTATCACTGATACTCTACTTGTGACCATTCTCTACGCTTGCCTCAGCCCATTTGCCAACTCTATTTCAAAACCTACTTTTATATCATTGGGCCCTCTCGATCTGCCCCCATAACTCAGAGTCAGTTGTCAAACGCATGTGTGGGAACAACAAATTACCTTCAATTCCACGAACAGAAAAGGGATGCAAGTCACGGTCACTCTGGTATCCAAACGTGATACCTGTGCTGACCTACAGTAAATAAATCAGGAGGGGACAACAGATGGAATGCGGGGGAGGGGGCGGGATGGGGGACTGGTACGCACGTTTTCACTATGTCCCTCGTCACGGCTATTGGTTTGATCCGTGACATACATTCTATAAGGAGAAGATGATGTGGGATTGATGCTAATACAGTCCGTGGCAGTCCGGTGATTTATCTGTTTGTCCAGAATGTCAGTTGACTCTCTCCCTACTCTCGGAACAAAGGCTAAGGTATCATATATCAATTCCCTAACCAGTGGCGTAGCTAGGGTGGGGGAGGGGGGGTCCAAATTAGAACGTCCCCCGGGCCCCTTCTTTTATGTTAACACTTAATATTAGATACTAGCTGTAACCGCCACTCGCTGCCGTGACTAAGCCTTGTGTAACGACCAAAGTCGGTTATGTTTTTATAACATACTTTGGAATGGCTGGAAATGCACCATAGGTACAATGTCGGTCAGGTTTAGAGAGAGTTTGTATTTTTAGGGGACACATACCTGTTAAGTTAGATGACCTAGTTAGGCTGGAATTAAAAGCAAGGCTATGCGTCCTTGTATTTTCGAGAGAAAAATGTTGTGATGAGCTAATTATCTACTGTCTGGTTTCGTATACATGACACCAAACTTCTATATGTGCTTGATTAGTAATATAAAGAGCGTTTTTGAGCATTGTATTTACAAGAATATAGATTAAACATTGTATTTTCAAGAATATGGATCACTGTGTCAGGGATGAGTTAATTAATTAAGGGGAGAAAGGAGAACAGAGAGGTACAGAACAGACATGCAGTTCGACAAAATAGGCAGCACACAGGATAGAGTAGTGATGTTTCGGTGAATATGTATCTTGCAGTGTATAGTTTCATTCTACTTATATTTTGAAATTAAATTTTGCGTAATCGTCAAATAAAGTATATGAATCGGACTTGGCAGTTTATTTAATTTATTTGTGATGTATGTGATTGAGTACACGCTTAGATAAAGTGTCAATCCCTACCAGAGAAGAGAAGACATAGATCGTCACAAGAACTCACAATACACAACTAATAATACAAGTAGTTATGACACCTACATGTAAAAGTAAGTATTGAGAAAAATTTCGTTTCTAATTCAGTTTATTAATTTACTGCAATTTTGTGTGTAAATTTCAAGGCAATTGGTGAAGAACTTTAGAACTTATTAGCTAGGCGTGAATCCTATTTACATTTTATCTACATAGATAAAGCCACCGCCATATAATCTTGTTATGCACGTTGTTATATAAGTTAGTGCAGAGGCGTCACTCGGAAGGTGCGGGCCGCACCGGGTGACACAACATAGGGGTGAACAATTCTAGATTTCATAGCAGAAAGAACTCGACATAGTCAGTTTTATAATCGATCATAGTCAAAAACATGATCAGTAGCACAGAGTGCCACCATACGAGCAGTAGCACAGGGTGCCACCATACGGGCAGTAGCACAGGGTGCCATCATGCAGAGCGTCTGTAGCTTAGGTAAATGAATTTAATTCAAAGCTGCTCGGATCAATCGGGAGTTTTTTTGTAAACGCGCTAGAAAAAAGGACGGATGTAATCACGTGGTTTTATGAAATAGGAGACGTAGTTTATAAACTTAGTTGAATTAAAGTAATATAGGGCCTACATAATTCTGAAATACAGTCAGTAATACTATCGTTTTCATCGCTTAAATATTTTAAAGTAAATTCTCTAAGGCGAAGACCATATCGAGCAGGAAAATTCGAAATATGTATCATTGTTCATGCTGGAAGTCTTGGGGGAGGGGGGTGACACCCTAAATTGTCCGTATTGGGTGACACCAACCATAGTGGTGCCACTGAGTTAGGGATACTGTTGCATGTATTCCACACAAATAAAAACTGGTAAAAAGTTTACTAAAAGTGTCAAAACATAGTCTTGGTTGTTGTAAAACACGTTATCTTGACGGCATTGTATCTTCCATTTTTTGTCCATGCTATAATCCATCTATCCATAGACATAAATAGAAGGGTCATAGTTATACTTATGTCTATTCGTCTGACGAAATCTCACAATCATGGCGGACAAAACAAGTATACATAATTTTTTGTATATTTTTTATTTGTGAAATGTAAAGAGTGTTATTCTTTATAGAGAAACTTCACCCATGCTGAAAGAATGAGTTTACCATTGTGGGGCTACAAAACGGAAAAGGCGTGCTACAGAAAGACGAGAGGCTGCAAAATCAAGGAAAATTTGAAGGGTTTTTTAAGAAGAAACCTGATAATAGCATTGAAAACAGAGAAGACCATGAACATGGCGAAGAAAAGTATCACCATTCAGATAATTCATACAAAGATGCAGCAGTGTAGCAACCGCAGTCAAGTACTTAGCAAAAACCAACTCACGTTTACTTGGCCACAAAGAAGAACTAGATTCTCCCAGTCCTGGGAACTTCCTAGAATCTTTAAAATTTCTTACAGTATTTGATGAAGTTATGTAACAACACTTGAATAATTCAACATGAGTTCATAAGCTTGATGGGCAATAAAGATAGGGAATCAATTGTTGGGAAAGTCAAGCAAGTTTGTTACTTTTTTCTGATGTTTGATTCCACTCCAGATGTTTCTCACAAAGAACAAGTATCCCTTAAAGTTCGTAACTTGGTTGTCGATAATTTTAAAATAAAAGAGTCATTCCTTGGTTATTTTGAAATTGTGAAGCCAGATGCACAACATAATGAAGAACTTGTTCTGAAAACTCTTTAAGACATTGAACTAGACTTTAATCTGTGCACAGATCAAACCTATGATAACGCAGCCACAATGAGTAGCCGTCGGTCTGGACGGCAGAAACGTCTCTTAGACATAGATCCAAACGTAACATTTCTGAACTGTGATAATCACTCTCTCAACTTGGCAGCTCTTCATTCTGCTGAGATAGATCTAGCAATTGTCACCTTTTTTTCATGAATTGCTCAACCTTTTTTTCCAATTCACCACAGAGACCGAACTGAAAGAAACAGGAGCCGGGAAACTAAAAAAGGAGAGTAGTAGGCCTTCATGGTGGTACTCAAGAGAAGAATTTACGTCGTCTCGTCACTTCCCTTACATCTTGACAAAGATGCTGAATAGATTAAGACACTTTCATGCTTTCTGCAAAATGATGAGAAACAGACGAAACTGATCACCCAATCCATCGAAAGAGCAAAAGAAGGCATTGAATGCTAGGATTTCCTGTCGGCACACAACCAGAAAAAAGAAAAGACTTAATGGGGAGTTAAATTCTGATGTAGGACTGTAAATAGAACTGCAATTCAAACGTGTTGCGACAGAACTGCTTGATAGACTTCATATGGAGATAAAGAAAAGATTCCAAAGGTTGCAAAACCATGTGGGCACCTTTGGGGTTCTTCTTAAACCAAGACACCTGTTGAATTCTATGGATGATTACACATTGATGAAAAACTGTTACTTTTTTGTTGTTTGTATGATGACATACAGGCAAATCACTTTTTCAATGGTGTCATTGATGCACGAGCACTTTCATCAACAAACCAGTACCACGATCACCAATTGACTTATTGAGGAAGCTGGCTTCATATGACAATGATGTTTGCTCAAACCTTGCAACCTCCATCCGAATACTGCTAACTCAGACCACTTCCATTGCATCATGTGAGAGATCATTCTCAAAAATCAAGTTAATCAAAAAACTATATCAGTAGTACAATGATGCAAGAAAGACTTAGCAGCATGGCTTTAATGTAAGTGAAGTAAAAAATACTAGACAACATTGACTTAGATGATGTTATAAATGCCTTTACTGCACAGAAAGCACGACGTGAGACTAAATGAATTGAGATTTGTCACTTGTGCATTATCTCGTCACTAAACAATGGAATCATTCATTAAAAGAGTTTTAATGATTACTTTTTGTTAATTTTATTGTTATACTGTACTAATTTGAATTTAGACATATATTTATTAAGTACGTTATCTCATGTCATGATATCGTATAGCAAATCTGCAGGGGCCCCCAAAAAGGCCAATCCCCCCGGGCCCCCAAACCCCTAGGGACGCCTCTGTCCCTAACCCAGGTCGCTAGAAAACGTAAAGACTCTACCCCCAAAGATGTAACCCTGAACTCTTGATTTAACCTCTCAATGATTTACTTTATATGTTATCCTACATTCTAACCACTATGTGAGAACCTGTTCTCCACAATATATATAATGTATATATATATATATATATATATATTACGCTAATTAGATATTTTCCCGAAAATTTGTCCTTGTGTCTCGATATTAACATATCATCAATCGTTATATTCGTATCAAAGTTCTATGAGTTTTGAAGCTGAACTAAATACGTACACAATTGGCACATAGACATTTGACGTTTCTGTGTCATCGCAGCTTACACCACTGGCAGTTCGCTCTGTTGTCAAAAGGTGGGGGGGGGGGAGGGTAGGCAATTGTTTTAGTGCCCCTATGCCCAATAACGGCAATAAATACACATGTATGGACTTAACAATTATGTGCGATCTAACCGTGTCACTGTATATACGTTAAACATGTACATGACCTACATCTGTACACATACATGGAATACCAGCACGATCAGTTAGCACATCGCACATAACGACTTATTTCTACCTGTAGACTTATTTCTACCTGGAGACTTATTTCTACCTGCAGATTTATTTCTACCTGCAGACTTATTTCTACCTGCATATTTATTTCTACCTGCAGATCTATTTTCTACCTGCAGACTTATTTCTATCTGCAGATCTATTTCTACCAGCTGACTTATTTCTACCTGCAGACCTATTTCTACTTGTAGACATTTATGATGGGTTGTTAACTAAGAGCAACGTCCCACACGCCCCGGGCTCATGACTCACTCACACCAAAATATATACAAATGCATGTCAACAATAAGAAACCAAACATAACTGGCCAAACTTCAGACACCAGACATAACTGGCCAAACTTCAGACACCAGACATAACTGGCCAATTAGTATGGGCCATTGCGGCCAATTCTGTGGAGGTTACGTAGAAAAATAAATTCAGTGGTTTCAAATAAAAACAGTTATTTCTGACTTTTTAAATACTTTTACATCCTGGTGACCAGAGATTGTTGTCATCTGATTGATTGGGTATTTATTAATTTAGTCATATTTGTTTTTTACGATTGAGGATCGCTCGCTGTTTGATGATTTAGTAATGTCGTCTGTTTGTTTATGCCGATTTGGCTTTTATAGGATTACTAGTTGTTTCTGGTTTTTTTTTTGCATGAAAATACCAAACAGTCTATAAAAACAAAAACTCAAAAAAAATGTTTACATTTCTTTCTCTTAAAATAAACTATTGATTGATTCAGTCCTTGCTGAGACAATGTATTACATTTTTATTTATTGATCGATGCCATTTAGCGACGTATTGATACGTTAGCTAGTTTAAAAAAAATGATTGGAGACAAAATACTTGCAATCAAAATATTGAAGAAAATTTCAGATCCTTTGCAGCTACATGAGCCGACATCTCGTGTCAAGTCTTTTGTCACTCTCATCTTGATTCATTCTTTTAAAAATAAAAAAAAATTAATTCATTTAATAAACTTTAACTAATAAAAAAAACCGATCATTGATCATATTTTTTTTTTTTAATTCGTGTTGCTGGTAATGCAACACGGAAAAAGGGAAGTAATGCCACTTGCCCCCGAACATCATCGACCGGACACCCAAAGAAAACAAATTTGTATTGACAAAAGGATGAAGTGAGAAAGTTCTGTCGTCTTATTCACGGGTGATTGAGCTCGGATGGTAATGGGGAAACTGGGACCAGCGGTGATTATTTCACATTCCGCTAGCCCGGATTTAAACTTTATTGACTGACGGTAAACTAGGTCAGTCACCTGGAAATTAAATAAACAAAACGAAATAAAAGCACAACAAGAACAATAACAGATTCATATTACCACTGGAAACGTTTACCACTGTTAACGCTTTAAATATAAAGAAAATATATGTCAATGATAGCGCAAATGATTTTTTTAGGCAATTTACATTGAACGTATGACAGAAATATTTGGTAAATAAACAGCGACATAGGTTTGACCAGAGCAAGTGATAGGTCAGTGGGTCAATGGGTCAAATGGGTCGCCAAATTGGATGGGTCACATGGGTCATGGGTCAATGTTTCCTGACCCACGACCCATCTTTAGTCTCCGCCCGACCCTAAAAAAACCCCGCCGTCGCAAGATTTTTTTTATTTCTAAATAGTTTCTATGGTGACGGCCGCCATCTTGAAAATAACAACATTCAATGGGTCATGATGGGTCTGGGTCAAGAACTTGATAGGTCATATGGGTCATGGGCCAAGCTCAGTGACCCATTACTTGCTCTGGGTTTGACGGATACGGATGGTCGTCGTGCGGTAAAGCGCTCGACTGTCGGCCTGAAGGTACCTGGTTCGATCTCCGATGAGGACCAAGGAAATTTTTCAGGTCTTGGCTCAAGTTCCCGATATATCTCCCGTGTGCCTCCATGGCCATTGCACTATCGGCTATGGTGGGGATGAAAGAAGGGCTTCATAAAAACCTTCCCACTAGTGGTTTATAGGATCTAAGAGATTTCATCTCATCCTTACAGGGACTTCACTCACATAGGTTTGACGGTGATCGAAGTCCTTTTCTTTCATTAGAAAACATTGGTTTGATTAACAGTTACATCATCAATTTATTTATTTACTAGCTGAACAGGCCCGGTACCCGGACCGGCTATTAGGCACGCAGTTGGTGTTGAAAATGGTGATATATATTCGATCGTTTTAAGAATCAGTCTATATACAAAAATAGCATGTCTATCTACTCGAAGTGGTCCCAAAGGACATGAACAGATTATTGTAGCCAAAACACATTTAAGAGACACTTAATAATACATCAAAGAAGTTCATATTTTATATAGTTCGTCCCAAAGAAAAGAATCCTCATGATGGGCATAGAATCTTAACAAAAACAACCTCCGACCATTAAACTTTGAATCTAACATCCAACTATTTCTTCTATTTCCGATTCTCTTCCACTTAGCCCCACACCCATCCTTTCCCCCCTTCCCGCCCGCCAACCCCCTTCCACACAAGACATGCTCTAATCGCAGTGGGTCTCAATGTACATACGACAAACCCTGTTAACACTACCACATGACACCTCTCCCTACCTCTCCCCCCCCCCCCCGGTTAAACACTCCTTTCCCAACCCTACACCCCCATTCCAACAGTTCTTTTTTTTATAATTTTATAATTTATCATGTTTAACATGACGTATTTAAAAAAAAAAAAGAGAAAAATAGCGGTGTTGCATCTCGAATCGTCTGCTTGACTCCCCCCCCCCCTTTTCCGCAACCATTTGGTTTATTCCCACCCCTATCCCAACCAACTCGGTAATATATATTTGAGCGTTAACAATCAGTCTGTATACAAAAAATAGCTTTTTATATAATCCATCCCAAAGAAAATAATCCTCATTATGGGTACAGAAGCTTAACAAAAACAACCCCCGACTATTAACTTTGAATCCAACATCCAACTTTACATCCCAACTTTACATAATTTGCGCACCCTACTCCATATCATTTAAAAATCTTAATTCATTACTAAGAAATCCTTGTTGTGTTTAGAATTTTCCAGCATTTCATTTTTATGAACAAATGCGCACCAAACATACTCTCATTTAGTAAGTTGTCTCTTGTCAGTTACTATAATTTTGGAATTCCCCAGACTATTTTTATACTAGCGGTCGACGAGCGCTCTTTTTATTTTTAACTCCACGATGGTGTGACGTAGACTTTTTTTTTTAGCAATGTACTCTTTCAACTCATGCGGTGCCGTGTATTTGTAACGTGCAGACATGTGGCTTTTATTGCCATGAACATCCTATACACCGCACGGTGTGAAGGTCTGTCGAACCACCGTCTATGTTAGACGATTATGTATATAGATTGGCCACTATGTAGCAAATAAGAGCGCGAGAGAGAGAGAATACTTTGGGAAACACTTGTTTACAAGAACGGTCACGGGAGCCATTTGGCGTACGGCTTGAGAGGTTTTGTTTGGCTTAGGCATTTATGGCTGGTATTCAATCTCTTATATTAAGAATACACACATAAGCAACACATAAAACTTGAAAGAAGATTTTGACATTTCAATTTTGCTTTTCTGGAGGGTTATCTGCGGTTTTCTTAAAGAGTTTTGGCGGTTTTATTTTAAACACTTGCCCCCCCCCCCCCCCCCAAACCTCATTTTGCGAACGACGTCTCTGGATTTTTCAGTCGGCATGACCGCCGAATAATTTTACCGTTGATTTGATATGACGTTTTCAGGACTCTAGAAATATAAAACTTTTTTATTACTTTAAAAAAAAAAAAAGCAACAAAAAAAAAAACATGGATTCTTGCAATGTTCTCCCCCCCCTCCCCCGCTCCCACTTCCACCTCCCAGACGGTTACTCATTTTAAATCTGTTCTATTTTTATGTGCCAGTCTCTGCAATTGTCAGAATACTCGTGTAAATACTGCCTCAGGGGAAATGAAGCTCTTCACACGGACTATGGGCCACACTTACATCAGGGCAGCTTAAGATAGATTAACATTAAAAATATCAGTCAACCTTGGAGTAGAGCACTAAGTGAAGGATACATTTGATTATACTAATATACTCGTACAGGTACGAGTTAACCTGGAGTAGAGCACTAAGTGAAAGATACCTTTTATTATACTCAAAGAGTTGGGTACAGCAGGCACGCTAAGTACGCTTTCATTAAGGAGAGGTGTACGGTGGGGGAATGTGGAGGGGGGGGGTTGGGTATTACGTAAAAATAAAAGTAAATAAAAAAAATGCTTTGAAATATTGTAATTGAATGTTAATATCTGTTCGAAATAGCTGCTAAAGTACGTTTCCATTAATGGGATTTAATTACACAAATATATATATATATATAAAACTTCAAAATGTTTTCTTTGTGCTAGTTTTTGGATCAAAATACATGACAATGATGCATTTTTCTTTTAATTTATAAATTATTTAGGTGTAGATTTTTTTGTATGGTAAAGCCACGCACCTGCTCGAATGATAACAAAAATGCTTTACGCTAAATCATTTAATCTTTCATCTGCTTAAAGTAACCTGTTTCATTGGAGACTCTTATTTTCGGACTTATCAATGATGTAAATATTATCAAATCTGTTTTGAAAGTTTATTATCTCATTTCTCATTTTTTTTATCGCTGTTGGGATTTCTATTTTAAATCTTCCATAACAATGTATGAACTATTTTTTTTAATTAGCCCAACGATATTTTTTTTTATTTAACTTGTTTATCCTGGAAGAATGACATAAAGCACTTTTGTTTTGCAAAATAAAGACGAAAACAGATGTGACTCAAACAGACCAATGAAAACTGAGGAAGTTATCCCCTGCAGTCCTAATTAAGCCATCTCTGAATTAAGATAAAAAATAATGTTATACACACACACACACACCGCCACACACACCCACCCACCCACACACACACACACACATATATATATATATATATATATATATATATACAATAACATACACTAGACTTGAAAACTAAGAACATAACACATTAGAAGTTACAAGAACTTGTATTTAAAAAAACAACCTTATAGCTTTATCCAGGTTGAAAATCGCCTTATACCAAACCATATTATGTACTGTTTTTTTTTTAATGAAAACAAAATACTAATTGAGTTTCTTTGTTATACAAATTGTAATAAGTTTTTTTTCACTTGTTACACCGACATAATGCTACTTTTCATTAATATTTCCCGGAATATCTTTAGCGTTACTTGAAAAAAATATTTGTTTAAATAAAAATAGATAGTTTTTTTGTTTCATTAGTGTATTATGTGTTATCAATAACATAATTTCTGGGATGATCTAAGCCCTGTCCATATAAACTTAATTCATGTCTCCGTCAGTCTATTCGGTTGTCTGCTCATGCGTGTTTTTGCTTAATTCTGGAATTGTTGTGTTCCATTTTGAAATATTGACTTAGATATCATTAATCTACTTAACTTGAATTGTATTGTCTGAAAATTCAATTCACTTAGTTAAGACAATTTAAGCGTATCGGGGATGTTTTTTTTTTTATATAATCGCCCTTGAGTGTTGTTGTTTTTTATTATTGCCCTTGATTGTTGTTGTTTTTTATTATTGCCCTTGATTGTTGCTGTTTTTTATTATCACCCTTGAATGTTGTTGATTTTTATTATTGCCCTTGATTGTTGTTGATTTTTTACTCAGCTCTAGAAATAATAATAAAAATCATCAATTTGGACGTAAAAATTACGTAAAAATTACTACCAGAAGGAAACGATAATAATAAAAACATAAATTAAAAAAATTGAGATAACATTTTCTAAACAGTTCCAATTTTAATTGTAAATAGTTTCAGACAAATGCGCGAACGACAATTGTACATTAATAAGGAAAAATACTCAAAAGCTAAGTTGGCTTAAAAATCTTAGCAATTTGAGACAACAAACAAATACATAGTGTAGGACTAGGAGTTACTTTGGTTATTTTGGGGGACTCACTGTGATTTATTCGGGGGACTTACTGTGATTTATTTGGGGGACTCACTGTGATTTATTTGGGGGACTCACTGTGATTTATTTGGGGGACTCACTGTGATTTATTTGGGAAACTCACTGTGATTTATTTGGGGGACTCACTGTGATTTATTTGGGGGACTCACTGTGATTTATTTGGGGAACTCACTGTGATTTATTTGGGGGACTCACTGTGATTTATTTGGGGGACTCACTGTGATTTATTTGGGGGACTCATGGTGATTTATTCGTAGGACTCACTGTGATTTATTTGGGGGACTCACTGTGATTTATTTGGGGGACTCACTGTGATTTATTTGGGGAACTCATGGTGATTTATTTGGGGGACTCACTGTGATTTATTTGGGGAACTCATGGTGATTTATTTGGGGGACTCACAGTGATTTATTTTGGGGACACTGTGATTTATTTGGGGAACTCATGGTGATTTATTTGGGGGACTCACTGTGATTTATTTTGGGGACTCACTGTGATTTATTTGGGGGACTCACTGTGGATTATTTGGGGGACTCACTGTGATTTATTTGGGGGACTCACTGTGATTTATTTGGGGGACTCACTGTGATTTATTTGGGGGACTCACTGTGATTTATTTGGGGGAACTCACTGTGATTTATTTGGGGGACTCACTGTGATTTATTTGGGGGACTCACTGTGATTTAATTGGGGGACTCACTGTGATTTATTTCGGGGACTCACGGTGATTTATTCGTGGGACTCACTGTGATTTATTTGGGGGACTCACTGATTACTAAAGAGTACTGCGCTTGTAAATCTTCTTCGCTGATACGCCTTTGTCTCAATATCTCAACCGCATTGTAATGAGATCGATTGTAAATAAAGTAAGGTTGACCATTATTTGTAACTTAGTCAACAGTGTGTGTATGTATGTGTGTGTGTGTGTGTGTGTTTGTGTGTGTGTGTGTGTGTGTGTGTGTGTATGTATATCAAACATGAAGAGACAATTAGCTCTTCATTTTTCAAAAGAACTAAAGATATAAAAAAGAAATATTATTATATGCA
The DNA here is from genome assembly GCA_021962125.1 of Bulinus truncatus. Taxonomy (NCBI): domain Eukaryota; kingdom Metazoa; phylum Mollusca; class Gastropoda; family Planorbidae; genus Bulinus; species Bulinus truncatus. The sequence continues at coordinate 185,681 of JAGDYQ010000364.1, forward strand.
CGAAACGATACACATCATTTTACTACAGTAGACATGTTCTGTCTATGTTTAAATCAGCTACTGCAATCTCTTATAGTTACGAAATCTTTTGCAGGCAAAGGTAAAGATGCTGGTAATATTGTCTACGTTTTTACACGCTTATATCTGTAATTAGAAGCAGGCTGTTTGATTTCTTCGATTTTAAGAACATTACACCGTCATAAATAACTGAAAAAAACTGACCTAAAAAACATTAAATGTAAAGCACACAAATTTACCATAACGACACAGACATGTGCTAGTACTCCAAATTATACTAAATGTAATAAATACATCGAGCTATTGACTTCAGACTATAATACAACTGTTAACAATACACCACCACAAAAGAGCTAGACACATTCAGTGACATCACACTTACAATAAAACACGGACACACAAACATGTCCTCAGCAAAGTCTCAAGTGGCACTATTTAATTAACGTCATCGATATGTCTGACCAATATGTCTGACTACTACGATGTCTTAACTCATTACGATTGTCGATAGTGAGTGAGACTATTTCAGATGAAAACGTATTAGCACCGGTGATCCAGAGAGAGAGAGAGAGAGAGAGAGAGAGAGAGAGAGAGAGAGAGAGAGAGAGAGAGAGAGAGAGAGACTAAGTATTTTAGAATCATCGATGAGGTCTGTGACGGCATGTTGTCCAATCCAACTTCCTGTTGTTCATTTCATAACATCCAGTCAAGATAAACTGCCAGACAGATTCTTGAGACTTTACCATTACTCCAGACAGTAGTATTTATTGACGGGCAATTAAAATATGTAAAGCGAGAACAAAGGCCTTATTGACCTGAGGCCGAATTTCAACATTTTCTGTTCATATAATGACCCAGGATTGACAGTTAAACTATATGTTTTGCCATTCTGTTATGAAGATTCATTCACGGAGAATACACACATATCTTTCTTTCTTCCTTTGTATTTTATACCTAAGTGTTACTATTTTTTGTTTTGTAAACTTTTCTTCAAATACACTTTCAACGAATTGGTCTATTTAGCGAAATTTATTTACAGCTATTATGTTGTGCTGCGTTGTGTTGCATTGCGTTGTATTGTGTTGTGTTGTATTGTGGGGCATTGTATTGTATTGTGTTGTGTTGTTTTGTGTTGTATTGTGTTGTGTTGTGTTGTATTGTGTTGAGTTGTATTGTGTTGTATTGTGTTGTGTTACATTGCAATGTATTGTATTGTGTTGCACTGTATTGTTTTATTCTGTATAAAAATGGGAGGACATCACGGGTGAAGCTGATGACCTACTTTCTCCTCAAACTTAAAAAAAAAATTCACGATGGCCTGGTATTGGTAAAAATATTTTGTGGATTACCAATGCAGATTTTACTGTCAAAGAAGTTTGGGTTCAATCAATACATGAGCTAGGAAAATTATGCAGAGTCAATCGGATTAGAAAGACAGGATGCTCCTACCCACAGAAAGCGATTAACAAGTTGAACTGCTAGAAAAACAAAGGGAAGTTCAGGGGGGATGGGGGAGTTTATGGGTGAGCTCAACAAGACAAGATAAGAAGCAGAGAGACGTAGTCACGAATAATGAACAAAGAAGATAAGACACAAGACATAACTGGCCAAACTTCAGACACCAGACATAAATGGCCAAACTTTAGACACCAGACATAACTTTCCAAACTTCAGACACCAGACATAACTGTCCAAACTTCAGACACCAGACATAACTGGCTAAATTTCAGACACCAGACATAACTGGCCAAACTTCAGACATAACTGGCCAAACTTCAGACATCAGACATAACTGGCCAAACTTCAGACACCAGACATAACTGGCCAAACTTCAGACACCAGACATAACTGGCCGAATTTCAGACACCAGACATAACTGGCCAAACTTCAGACACCAGACATAACTGGCCAAACTTCAGACACCAGACAAAACTGGCCAAATTTCAGACACCAGACATAACTGTCCAAACTTCAGACACCAGACATAACTGTCCAAACTTCAGACACCAGACATAACTTTCCAAACTTCAGACACCAGACATAACTGTCCAAACTTCAGACACCAGACATAACTGGCTAAATTTCAGACACCAGACATAACTGGCCAAACTTCAGACATAACTGGCCAAACTTCAGACATCAGACATAACTGGCCAAACTTCAGACACCAGACATAACTGGCCAAACTTCAGACACCAGACATAACTGGCCGAATTTCAGACACCAGACATAACTGGCCAAACTTCAGACACCAGACATAACTGGCCAAACTTCAGACACCAGACAAAACTGGCCAAATTTCAGACACCAGACATAACTGTCCAAACTTCAGACACCAGACATAACTGTCCAAACTTCAGACACCAGACATAACTTTCCAAACTTCAGACACCAGACATAACTGTCCAAACTTTAGACACCAGACATAACTGTCCAAATTCAGACACCAGACATAACTGGTCAAACTTCAGACGCCAGACATAACTGGTCAAACTTCAGACGCCAGACATAACTGGTCAAACTTCAGACGCCAGACGTAGCCAACCATAATGACAAGTCGATCAGTCATTGATGAGAATATATTGGTTCATGTTGTAGTGGTGCCGTCATTGAACTTTCTTAAGTTCTTTAAGAGGTTAGATGAGATATATTTGTCAGGTTTAAACGATGTATTAAAATCAAGTTGAACATGATAAATTAGGCTGTTCAACTTTTCGCATCAAGAAAAATGTGTGAAAGGGACATTTCCAGTTAAAATATGAAGCTATAATACAATAGATCTCACTTTCAAATTACGTATATTTTAATTTCCTGATTTCAGTCTCATTATATGGATATGCCAATAGACAAAATTCGTTAAAAAACTACGTTGTTTAATATTATTTTAGGTTGCGCTAAGTCAGAAAATGAGAGCTTTTAATAAAACAAAAAAAAACTGATTTTAATTATATTTACAAAACAACAACAACAAAAAAAATCCAAAACTAAATAATGAGACATACTGCAGCATGTATTAATTCAGACATATTAATTTCTATTCTATACAATGTGACATTGTCAATGTCCTCTTTAGGTTTCAGTCAATTTCAAAAAACAAAACAAAAACCAAACAAACAAAAAATTGCAAATAATTTCATTAGGAGCCGAAAAACAACAAAAAACAGATCTCATAATAATTTAATCTTTACTGTTCCCCCCCCCCCCTTAATCCACCAGCAATGCGTGTGTGTGTGTGTATGTCTGTGTCTGTGTGTGTGTGTGAAGTCCCTGTAAGGATGAGATGAAATCTCGTAGATCCTATAAACCACTAATGGGGCGTTTTTTTTATGGCGCCCTTATTTCCTCCCCCACCATAGTCGATAGTACAACGGCAACGGGAGACATAGCTGGGGACTTTAGCCAAGACCTGAAATATCAATTGGTCCTTACCGTTCGACAGTCGAGCGCTTTACCACACGACCATTCGTCCACCAATCAGGCCAATGTACAGACACCTTTATTCACCGTTACAATTTCAGACGAAATGTCGTTTGTCGTGATGGTGTGAAACTCTACACAAATATTTAATTTTTGAACTTTTTTTTTTCTTCGTTGTTCGTAAAAATATTTCTATGGTAACTGAATCTATGTTTTATAGATTAGAAACAAATCATAAATATCTTTGACATATATAAAACTCGAACCTAACTTTCATCTACCAAGTTTGTAAACACACTGATTCTTAACAAGAGGATTCTGGAAAATTAATGAATAAAGAAAAAAAAGATCATAATTAATTAACATTTATGTGTGGTTAAACCATAATAAATATTGCTCCCCCCCCCCCCCGCCCCCCCCCCCCCCCCCCCCCCAGAACTCTATTCTTGATTGCCAGCTCCGTGATACACGGCTCACAGCAACTTTTATTTTTAGACCAAGACGTCATTGTAAGATATCATTAATTTCTTTCAAAATCATATTTCCAACACGCCATTCAAAAAAATAAAAAAAACCCACAACAATTGATTTTAAAGATTGAGCCATAAATCAAAACCTCTATTAAAATCTGCTGGCATATCTGGAGCAGGCGTCCTTGATTTCGTTTTATTTTGTGTATTTATTTATCTTCTATTAACTCTAAACAAGATGGAATTTAAAAAGACTTTTCAATGACGGCAGATCGTTACGAGATTAAAACGTTCATCAGACAGCGATACATCACGTGACGAAGATTCACTCATTGCTTTAAATTAATTGGTTCTCAAACTTTTGTAATTCAATATCCACTGAGAAACGTCACATTTTTTTTTGCGACCTAAGCCTCAACAACTGACAAAAGTTGGCGTCAATGTAAAACAAAAAAATAGTTTTTTTTAACATTAGAGAATTTAAAAGTTTCGCCAATTGTCGTCCATAATGTGTTGACTGATTCCACGAGTTGGACGCATGGACACTGACCTATGTAAGACGTGAGGTGGGGGCATGACTGCAAGAGTGTACCTGACTGGGTTAATTGCCCATTTGCTTTTTATTTTACAAATAGTTCTTAGTTCTTGTAAAGCCTCTACCCCCGCTTCTGACATCAAACACATATTTTGCTCTTGGATTTGTTTGACTAAAATTGTACATTCCGTAGCACGCCTCGCCTCAAAGAAAACAATCAATTACTGCTGAAACAATTACATAAGGTTTGTGTGTGGGGGGGGGATGGGAGTCTTAATAAATGTGGACTTTCACTGGGTTGTATCTGGGAATTGAAGAAAGTAGGATCAAAAAGTAGGATCAAAAAGTAGGATCAAAAAGTGGGATCAAAAAGTGGGATACAGGTTGGTTAGTACCCCTGTGCGCAAAGAAAATTGTAGCTTTTTTTTTAAAAAAAAAAAAATTAAACGATGGGAAAACAAAGTTAAAAAGTGTCAGACAATGGTCTTCTGGGTAAATATTTCTTAGAGCAATCAGGGTTATAACACTGTTTTCTAAAATATAAACAACACATCTTCAGTTGTCATTCCAAGTGTGTGTTGAGTTATGAGATCAACCTACATCGTAAGAGTATGGTGGGATACTCATCATGGTGGGATACTCATCATGGTGGGATACTCATCATGGTGGGATACTCATCATGATATCATTTAACTCTGGACCAGGGCTCGATTTACCGCCGGGGATGCCTGGGGATATCCCCGGCACTGAGAACTGTCATCCCCCGGCTCTGCTTTAGCTAATATATCCCAGGCGTGGATGAAATCATAGACATTTTCCCCGGCTCTGCAGAAATTCTTTTTCATCCCCGGCACTGGTTTTTTCTTAAATCGAGCACTGCTCTGGACACACAAAAACCTAGTCTTAATTTTTACACTCACCATCGATTAATGCAAACAACAACACTAGTGTTGTTTTCGTTGCCGAAAACTAAAACTAAAACCTTCGTTTACGAAAATGTTGACTTTTCGTCAACGAGAACTAAAACTAAAACTAAAATTAGAAGCAAGACTAAAACTAGACGAAAACTCAAATTATTACAGAAAAAACGAAATAAAAACTGAAACTAAAATATGACCTGGGACTAAAACAACACTAAACAACACAGAAATAAAAAGCAGTAGACTAGTACTTAATCATCATTATGAATAAACCTATCAGAGGAGAAATGTTTATCAAATGAAGCATGACTTGTACCACGAATCTATAAAGAAACCAAAAACCGGTACGTGTAAACTGTTTTTATAGTTCGATGCAAAAGTATAATTAACACAGACCGGCAAAGTTTAATGAGTCCACATTTGCAGTTGACAAAACTGATTCATATGTATTTTACTCAGTGAGACATAAATATCAAAACTAATGTCAGGTCCACAATTTGTGTATCCCTCTCTCCCTCCTTCTCCGTCTCTCTCTCTGTCTCTCCCTCTCTCTCTCTCACTCTCTCTCTCTATCTCCCTCTCTCTCTCTCTCATTTGAATAATGTTTCATTTATCTTTTTTGTTTTTTAAATAATTTTCATTCTAGGTAAAAAAAAAACAATAACAGTTGTTTCCCGTTTTATCTTCGCCACCATTGGAATTGATTGGGATGTTCTGTCTTTGATCTTCATTTAATTTACATTCGCCGAGGTTGTAATTAAAAACAAAACAATAACACGGCATGCCTCGTCCAGGATAATTAATGTCTCCTGTTTGTGGGTTAATTTATTCCATTCATAATGGTTTTAAATAAATGACCCAGGCGCGGTTGTTACCTGCGACAGGCATTGTACTGGCTCTTAATAAAACACAACAGAAAGAGATGATTACGTTCATGACAAACTGACCAGGTCAGCGTGGATTGTTTCAAGGTCAGCGAGGATTGTTTCAAATTCTGATTTCAACGAGGAAGAGGCTAGCGTATATTTTGTCGGCCAATAATTACTCAAATTGTCGGTGGATTTTATTTAATAATGCAGTGACTGTATTAACAATGAACATCTTTGTTAGATTGTTATATTGACAAATGAAACAATACTATTGTTTAATGCATAATTCTGTCTGTCTGTCATCTATCTATCTATCTATCTATCTATCTATCTATCTATCTATCGATCTATCTATCTATCTATCTATCTATCTATCTATCTATCTATCTATCTATCTATCTATCTATCTATCTATCTATCTATCTATCTATCTATCTATCTATCTATCTATCTATCTATCTATCTATCTATCTATCTATCTATCTATCTATCTATCTATCTTGTCTATCTGTCTGTCTGTCTGTCTGTCTGTCTGTCTGTCTATTTATCTATTTATCTATCTATCTATCTATCTAGTTTAGGGATGTGACGAAGTTCGAATTCGAATCCGACGACATTCGAACTTCGACGTTTTTTTGAGAAAATTCGAATCCAACGGATTTTTAAAAAAAAAATCCGATAGGATTCGAATTTGATAAACGCAGTGGCTAGAGTTCGTCTAGACGTACGCCTATTATTTTTTTTCGGGGTTCGTCTATAGATGTGCGCATGCGCGCCAATTGAGATTAAGAGTAAAGATGTCCGCATGTACGGCAATTATTCTTTATTACTTTTTTCGGGTCTGTCCAAGCCTAATAAAGTCGGAGGAAAACAATATCACCCAAACTACAAAAATTAACGAATAAAACAAAAAAAAATATGCGCTAAATTAGCATCTATCGCACCCACCCCTTTTCCCAGAAACATATAAAATACAATCTTTTTTTTCTTAAACTTATATTAAATACCAACGAAGTCTTGGGGGAAAAAGACAGTGACACATTCCTTTTTTCTTTTGTGACATTTTTTAAACAAATAAACACTGTAGTTTTTTTCACTATTAATAAAAATTATAAAGAATTATACATGTTTTTTTTTAAATTTGTTTATAAAACTTTTTAAACGTTGATGACGTCATTAGCTGTTAATAATCGGAGAAGTATGTTTCTATTGTAAACAGAATGAATGAGAACTCTAATTATTTAAAGTTATTATCGGTGCGTCATTGGAAAAAAAATTAACTAATACAATTATAGGATTTTCGTAGGAAATGCAGTCTACTATTTATATTCATTTTCTTCCTATGAGTTAGGATAAAATAAGGCAGTTAATTACGTTAAAAGATTTATGATGCTGTTTAAAGTCGGCGATCGTTTAAAGAGGTGGAAGTTAATCTCGATTGTCGCGCATGCGCACATCTATAGACGGACCCCGATAAATAATAATACGAAGCCCGTCTAGACGGAACTCTAGCCAATGCGTATGAAAAATTACCGTTTTCAGATCAAGCACGGCCGTAGAAATCGTAACTAAAATTAAAAAAAAAAAAAACCTAGAGACTTTCGAAAACCCGAAATAAAGAAAACAGGTAAAACTAAACTCCTGGACCCTTACTCAGCTGTCCATAGATTAGACGTCGTATTTGGCCATGAACGTATTTTAGATAGCCCCCCCCCCCCCCATTCGCCAAATCCGCATCCGCATTCGAATCCGACGGATTTATATTTGCCAAATCTATCTGTCTATCTGGATGTTAAGTTTTACAAAATTAAAAAAAAAATTAGAATGATTTATTGATAATTTAATAGGGTCAGTTCTTACAAACACCAGCCGTGAGTTATTAAATAAATTCATCAAAAGAGTGAGCTTAAATTTAATCAAATTTTAATTTTTTTTTTAAGTTTTATTAACGCTGATGATTTTTCCCCTCATTGGACACCTCATTTATTTTAACTCTTATAACCACTCAGTGCTGAACACATAAATTGTTGAACACATCAATACTGAACACATCCATTGTTGAACACATCAATACTGAACACATCCATTGTTGAACACATCAATACTGAACACATCCATTGTTGAACACATCAATACTGAACACATCCATTGTTGAACACATCAATACTGAACACCATCCATTGTTGAACACATCAATACTGAAAACATCCATTGTTGAACACATCAATACTGAACACCATCCATTGTTGAACACATCAATACTGAACGCACCCATTGTTGAACACATCAATACTGAACACATCAATTGTTGAACACATCAATACTGAACACATCCATTGCTGAACACATAAATTGTTGAACACATCAATACTGAACACATCCATTGTTGAACACATCAATACTGAACACATCCATTGTTGAACACATCAATACTGAACACCATCAATTGTTGAACACATCAATACTGAACACATCCATTGTTGAACACATCAATACTGAACACCATCCATTGTTGAACACATCAATACTGAACACATCAATTGTTGAACACATCAATACTGAACGCATCCATTGTTGAACACATCAATACTGAACGCACCCATTGTTGAACACATCAATACTGAACACATCCATTGTTGAACACATCAATACTGAACACATCCATTGTTGAACACATCAATACTGAACACCATCAATTGTTGAACACATCAATACTGAACACATCCATTGTTGAACACATCAATACTGAACACATCCATTGTTGAACACATCAATACTGAACACCATCAATTGTTGAACACATCAATACTGAACGCATCCATTGTTGAACACATCAATACTGAACGCACCCATTGTTGAACACATCAATACTGAACACATCAATTGTTGAACACATTAATACTGAACACATCCATTGTTGAACACATCAATACTGAAAACATCCATTGTTGAACACATCAATACTGAACACATCCATTGTTGAACACATCAATACTGAACACATCCATTGTTGAACACATCAATACTGAACACCATCAATTGTTGAACACATCAATACTGAACACATCCATTGTTGAACACATCAATACTGAACACATCCATTGTTGAACACATCAATACTGAACACCATCAATTGTTGAACACATCAATACTGAACGCATCCATTGTTGAACACATCAATACTGAACGCACCCATTGTTGAACACATCAATACTGAACACATCAATTGTTGAACACATTAATACTGAACACATCCATTGTTGAACACATCAATACTGAAAACATCCATTGTTGAACACATCAATACTGAACACATCCATTGTTGAACACATCAATACTGAACGCACCCATTGTTGAACACATCAATACTGAACACATCAATTGTTGAACACATCAATACTGAACACATCCATTGTTGAACACATCAATACTGAACACATCCATTGTTGAACACATCAATACTGAACACATCCATTGTTGAACACATCAATACTGAACACCATCCATTGTTGAACACATCAATACTGAACACCATCAATTGTTGAACACATCAATAGTGAACACATCCATTGTTGAACACATTGATAACCTGTGAAATAAAACTTTCGTTGACATAGTCATTTCTCATTTTCCTGGCACATCTGTAATTACGTCAGTCTGCACAGGTCACTGACCTAGATCTCAAAACGAGGACAATTTCAAACAGTTTAAATAATGTAGGTCATACGTTTCGTCTTCTTTTTTTTTCCGTGACAAGACATTTTTTATATTAATTGTAGACTGCAATTATTGCGATTTATATAAAAAAAATTGTATCTCAAATTTAACACCCTCCATGCACACAAAATAAAATACCTTGCTCAGGAGATGAAGAAACGAAGTTAAAGGGAATTATAATTAAAGCAATCCGTAGATCGTTCTCCGACGTAATCAACAGATAAAACAGAAATGTGAGAAATTATAAATCTTATAAGAAATTACATATTATCTTTTTCGGAGCCTAACAATTATTTGTAGTAAAATATGACACATCTTTTGCTCTTGATAATGAATGTGTTGGACGAAAATTCTAGAAAATAAGAAATGAAAGCTGTTAGAGATGGATTGAGCTCATGCAAGTCTGGTACATCAAAGATTAAAGTTTGAAATCTTCACAGACTGAGGCAGGCTTTAATACAGTCGATTCCGCTTAATTGGGACACATCGGGACCGAGGCTTTTTGTCCCAATTAAGCGGCTGTCCCAATTAAACATACAAATTTACTGTTGGCTTCTTGGTTTGGTTTCTTTGAGATTTGTCCCAAATAAGCGGCTGCCCCAATTAAGCGGTTTCCCAATTAAGCGGAATCCACTGTACTGTGTGGACTTAGTGTAACCAGCGGCGGAAAAACTACGGGGCGCAGTAAATGCCGCCCTAAGCGGATCTCCCCGTCCGCCCGTTGCGTCTTATCGTCTCTGGTATAAAAAAAAACAAAACAAAACAATATCATTATTTAAATTACGCTTGTGTTGATAAATGCCCCACGACATCCGTATATAATACGTCAGAATCTAAAACGAAAAAAGATGAGATTAAGTTTTCCTGATTTTCTTTTTGGAATTAAAATTGATGGTGTGTCATTGCAATCTTTAATCAGCCAATTATTTTTTTTTTTATTTTGTTTAACTTTATTAGTTTTTGCATTTTTTTCCCCTTTAGCCAATAAATGAAATATTTTTTTGTCTAAATTATGTTTGTATATTACACGCTTTTATTCGGGTTACAAACCTTGGTTTGTTTTTGGCTTGTTTGTGTCTTGTTTGTGGCTAGTTTGTGTGTTGTTTGTGACTTGTTTGTGGCTAGTTTGTGGCTAGTTTGTGGGTTGTTTGTGACTTTTTTGTGGCTAGTTTGTGGCTTGTTTGTGGCTTGTTTGTGACTTGTTTGTGGGTATGTCTCTGCCTAATGTAGGGACTCAATTTTTGACATGCCTTCGTTGAAATAGAATATTTCGCTTACAGTTAACTTTTTTTTGCGAGAAAAACTTAAACAGCTTAAATACTCCCGTTTTCCCACAACAATTATTACTAAAAGGAGCAGTATTTGACTCAATCAGTGGTGTAACTAGCTCTGAAAGTTCCTCCCCCTTCCCGTGCTTAAAAAGTCGCACAATTCGGCTGATGCTTGCTGACAGCCAAATACTGCAACCCAGACCGAACATCACTTCATTAAAAACATATAACAATAAAGAATTAAGCGTTTTATTGTTTGAGACTTCACTCACGCTTTTTATTTTAGTTATAATTACTTAAATTTAATCATACAGGCCCTCAGTAACTTCCTTTAGTTATTTTATACATTTTTTTTTAAACTTGACATTTTTTTTTAATCTAATTTTTTAATATTTGATTTTTAAACCTGTGGTCACTAGATTTGGTTTCCTAAATATGTGTATCTATATAGATACGCTAGAGAGGGGTCAATGACTTGGATATATGTGTCCAGGTCACATATATGAGTGTTACGTGTTAAGAATCACACTATATAGTTTTCTAAGACAGACATAAGAAAGGGGGGTTAAAACAAAATATAGAGAGATGGGTGGATAAATGGATAGATTGGTGGATGAATATGTAGATATATCGATAGGTAGATATTAGGGTGCATCACCAAAAAATTTTTTTTTAAATTGATCTGTCTGCTATTTAAATTTGTTCCATTGATCGAAAAAAGCATTGTGTAAAAAAATAAAAAAATATTTTACAATATTTAGAGGTCCCCCGGACTTCAACAAGTTTGCATAATTAAGCGAAAACTAGATAAAACCACACTTCTTGTAAAGTCTTACAGACTTACATACAAAAAGTGAAGCGCTATATAAATTGTTTTATAGTCTTTGGTTTTATAATGTTTGGTAGCTATGATTGATTTTGATAAGCAGTTGTGCTAGAAATAAAATTAAAAATTCACATTTTATTAGCAAAAACAACACTTTTCCTTACCGCATATTGATGACCAAGGCAAGCATTTTAATTTCTTTATTTATATTATTTTAATTTCTGATACACACGACCTATAAAATCAGAACATGGAAATGATATGAAAAACAACAATAAAATGTTTACACCTTCTAAGGCATCACTTCAACAGTTGCATATCCAGTTATTACTGCGTCTCCTGCCTCGCGAACAAAGAAACCACAAACTCTTCTGAAAACTGAATTGTTTGGCATTGGCCCTGCAATCTGTGTTGATGATGCTATAATTACTGGAATTCTTCGACTACCAACTTGTTTGCAAGTTTTGAGGTGCATGATGTATCACTGCAATGTAGCAGCACACAGTGAGCATCCAGGTTCTCTTGGTGCACCTTCTCTATTTACAACTGCCAAAATTGTGCTGAATCAAGTTACTGCTTTCTACGAAAAAGCAAATATTCCAATGGTGACAGAGAGGAGAGCTTGTGAGAAGATTGTTCAGCTTCTTGATGAATACAATAAACTTCGTTCAATTGATAAAAGTCGCCGAAACACACCAGACACCAAACGTTAACTGGAACAAATGAAATCTATGTTGGCAACAACTTTTCATCTGTGGCCACCAAATGTCGAGACTATTATCAAGAAGCAGAAGATCTAGCATTCTTGAGGTCTATGAAAGGAGACAGGTCTTCCAGCTTTGGATCATTTGACAAAACACTTGCAAAAAAAGTCGCTCGATGCCATTCACGAGATGTCGCAACATTGGAACGTCAGAAACGCGCAAGAGAAGAAAATGCAGCATGTTCAACGATATCAGTGCCTTCCAGCGAGGCTAGCAGTGACGAACCCGATAGTTCTACTTCTAAATCTGAAGATAATATGGAGTTTGTTGATAACTGTTTGGATGATATAATGCCATTGCAAAAGCGAAGAAAGCCAACAGTATTTGTACCTTCAGATGTTTTAAGCCGACCAAATCTTGTGTCACTAGCGACAAGATTAAAGATTACACCAACACAGCAGGCAGCTTTCACACAGGGCCTTATTAGCGAGTCTGGGGGTGATGTATCAATGGTGGCTTCTTCCTATGCCACTGCAGATCGTTCACGTCGCAAAGTTGTAAGTGAGATATCTACAAAGATCCACGACTCCTGGGAACCACCCAAACTCTGCACTCTCCACTGGGATGGCAAACTGACACCTTCTCTAAAAAATCATCGTGTCACTGAAGAACGCATAACAGTTGTTGTCGGTGATGCAAAGCAATTGAAACTTCTAGGAGTGCCAAATTATGCCAAGGCAACAAAGAAACCCGTTGGTGAAATAATTGCAGAATTAACCATGAGGCTAATGACAGAGTGGCATTGTAATGATTGTATCGTCAATATGACATTCGACACAACAGGAACAAACACTGGTCATCAGACTGCTGCCTGCATTGCCATACAAAATATGCTGCAACGTGCTCTTCTGTGGTCAGGTTGTCGCCATCACATTGGTGAAGTTATCCTCTCGCATGTGTTTGTAAACATGAAAATAGAAGTTTCAAAATCCCCGGATATAACTTTGTTCACCAAGCTGCGAAGTAATTGGGAATTGGTGGCACATGATTGGTCTCATGTACGTCGTTTGTTTACGTTAGCTGATCATGATCTGAAGGCTCAAGAGCGACTGACGATAATAAGAAATGCGGTAATTGCACATGCCAACTGTAGTAAACAAACCGAATTCTTACGAGACGACTACCACGAATTCCTTAAGCTGTCCCTTGTTTACCTGAATGCTACAAATAAGGAGGTTAACTTTAAAAGACTAGGTGCCCTGTACAAAGCACGATGGATGGCAAAGCTGATATATTGCCTCAAGATTGCACTGTGTGAGAAACAAATTCAATTATTGCCCCCGGGTACTATTACCACACGTGATCAAGTGCCAAAGATTCGTGCATTTTCTAATTTGTAACCCACATGTTTATGTCGTGTGGTGGCTCACTTGCAAAAAGAGTGTGGATGCACCATGGAATGATCTACAGCTCTACAAGCGACTTTTGGATTACAACGATGTCAACAGAGACATATCCAAGTCAGCAATCCGTGCCCTGAATAGGCATCTGTTGTACCTCACTGCTGAAATGATCCCACTTGCTCTGTTCAGCAATGAAGTACCTGTGTTGGAAAAGCGAGCTCTAGCAGATGCTCTGCTAAGGCTTCGACCAGTGGTTGCCCTCCAAACTCCACAGAATCGATTTGGAAATGGTTGGGGAAAACCACGATTCCAATCAATTGATTCTAAAACTCGGTTGTGTGATCTGGCTGGAGTTGACTCGTGGTTTACTATATACAGACATCAACTGGACACAGGATTCCTCCAACTGCCTGTCGATGATTGGTGCCAAACAGCTTCTTACATTGCCAGTGCAGAAAAAGTTGCTGCTACTAACGTTGTTAACGATTGTGCCGAGAGAGGAGTGAAACTGGCATCTGACTTTGTTGAAGCAGCGCGAACGGATGAACATTTTCAAAACATTCTTCAAGTGGTAGAAATGGACCGCAAAAACATCTCAAATGTGCGTAAACCTTACGAACGTGCACCAGTGAAACTGAATTAAATGCAACAGTAATAAATAATTTAATACTTTAAAGTAATTTTTATATAGGCTAGAATAAACTTTTTTTTTCTTTACATGTTTTGTGATTTCTTGGGCCGGGGGGGTGGGAGGGGGACCTCTAAATCAACTCTGGTTTGAAAAATATTTTACACAAGTTATTATTAATGATATTGGAACAAATTAGAAACATAGACAGCTCAAAAACAAACAATCAATTTTTTCCTCTATTGTGGTGATGCACCCTAGTGGATATATATATATATATATATATATATATATATATATGTATATTGTAACTCCGACCATAAAGAAGTTCATTTTAGTACTATATTGACCGAAGCACCACTGGAATGGTTTAGTTGTGCTGGTCATTCTAAATGTCTGTTGTTTTTTTTTTCAAGAAAGGTATTTTTTAAGCTAGTTAATTATTCTAAAGATAGGAAGAAAAAGAAATTGATTAAAATTATATTATTCAGTGCATGAGTTATCCGAATGTCAATCTTGATTGATGAGAGACTGACAGTTTTTTGTAAATAATACGTTGTTGTTGTCTTTCCACCGTCATTTTGAGATCTTTATATAATCATTCCTTCATGAATGTATTCATGTTATAAATGGAAGTAGAAGGGGGGAAGGTGTAGGTCAGTTGCGAACTTTGGGGCTAGGGCAACCACATCAGGCCCGCCTTTAAGTGAGGGGGGTACCATACATGTGCGTATTCATGGGGGGGGGGGCATTTGCCCCCCCCCTACATTTTGAAAAAATGTCATATAAGAGGGGGGCATTTGCTCCCCCCCTTACATTTAAAAAAAAATGTCATAAAGTTGTTATTTGCCCGCCCCCCTGGAAAATTTTTGGCCCCCCCCCTGGAAAATTTTCGCCCCCCCCCCCCTGGAAAAATTTTTAGCGACGCCCATATTCTACATTTATTGGCCTTGAATTTATTAGACATTCGGTCTAGATCTCACTCAAATTAAGACCACTTCCGTAAGAAGATAAGGTCACAATATGAGTAGGTCATCGCGAGGGGTGGGTACCGACCAGGGCACCTAACAATCTACCATGGCAAGGAGGGCTCCGATATTCGGAAACTGTCAAGTCCCGCTATGAGTCGCAGTTTTTTTTTCTCAAGGTGGTCTCTGGGAAATGGAAACAGATGAGTACACCGGCTAAATGACAGTAGTTTATTTAAAGTCCGGTCTGGAACGGGACTATGTTAACGTCTGACCAGGTTTAGTCCAGTTTGTATAAATTAAACACGACGGAACTCAATAGTTGTTTGTTTGTGCATTTATTAGCAATGTCAATTGCAAACTTTGAATAACGTATCTAGTATTAGAATTCATCGTATCCATGACAGGATAAAATCGGAATCGAAATCGGGAATCGAGAAAAAAATCGAAACAATTTTCTTTGTATAGACATTGGCGTATTTTAATAATATTGGTATTTTGTTTACTCCTTAACCTATTCTTTGGTATTGAGTCTTAGAGTTGTGTAAAGGATGTTAATTGTATGAACTGGTTTATATTGAGAAACAAGTTGCAATCTATTTATATGTCTATAAAATCCCTTAGCTCTATGAAAGAGAATTATAATTTTTAATCGTATCGAAATCGTAAATTTAATAAGGTATTTGAAATGGTATCGAAATCGGTAAAAAAATATCGGTATCGTCCCCATTAATAATTGACAGCCTGTAGTTTAGTATGGGATTTACCGCTAAAATAAAAAGCGTGTGATTCCAGACATTGTAATGGTCACTCACAGTTTAGTCTACATTGTGTTGACCAAAATGTTAGTTATTAGCTCTGGTTTTGTTCCGGGTGTCAAACCCCAATCTATCTTATCAAGCCAGTGAACAATTCATTTAGCCAGACTCCACCCCAGTGCAACCATTACTGTAGTAAATGAGATTTCTGTACACAGACCTGTGATAACCTCACGCAGTACACAAATTGTATTTAAAATGGACAGACTCTGCTCACAATATAATCCTTTTTCGCTCTATTGTCCCCGTTTTGTCTGTCTGTCTGTCTGTCCGTCATCACCCTAGAACTCAACAACCATAAGTCCTAGACCCATGATGTATATATCATTTTGTAGGTCTTGGCCTGCCATGTGTGCATCAAAAGTCCATTTCGCGATAGGACCTCTCAGGGCGGAATATAAGAGTTTCTTATGTACCGTTTTCGCTTATACTGGGGGGTATTCAGTTAACGAACTTAATCCGTTCCACAATAATGTTCGCTATCCGAATCGTTCGTTATCCGATCATCGATTTACCATATATGTTAATGGAAATTCGATTAATTCATTCTGGAGATCCTAAAAATTAAATTAAAAAAAAAATTGTCATGTACAAGAATAATTTCTTAGTAAGTTTATTTATTACAAATATGATACATACATATAGTCTTTTTCTTTTATTTGGGCGTTAATGAACATGTCCAATGTTCGGTTGTTTTTCTCTCTCCTTCAGGACTTTCAGGAAATGATTGATAGCAATGTAATTGTAGAGATCAGCAACCCTATTGACATCAGCTTGTTTAATGCCTGATCTCCTTTTAAATTTTGTAAACCAGCCACTGGAAGCCTTGAATTCTAAATTTTCGGAAGACGAGCCTGGAGTTTGTTCTTTCAATTTCTCAAGCCTTCTCTTGAATGATGGCCATTCTAGTTACATCTCTTTTCACCTCCTTCCGTTCATTTATCCAAACTAAAAGCAAACTCTCGATTTTATCATGGATGACACTTTTTTTGCTTTAATTTTTGTTACTCCTTTAGCGGCTTGAGTTTTCTTGATGCTTTCTTTTTTTTAGCTAAGATTGTGCCTACAGTAGACCTGTTCAAGCCGCACTGCTTGGTGAGTGAAGTCCCCTGTAAGGATGAGATGAAATCTCTTAGATCCTATAAACCACTAGCCGGTAGTGCAATGGCCATGGAAGCACCACGGGAGATATATCGGGAACTTGTACTGCTTGGTAACATCAGTCATTATTTGTCCACTCTCTACTTTAGTTATAATCTCTTGCTTGGTTTTTATGGTGAGCACAGTTCTTGCCACTCCACTCTTGTCAGGTCCCATAATATTTTCAAATTTTCAGGGTCTTTTTATAAGGCGTTTAGAGAAGCACATACGAAAACCACAAGCACGTAAACCAACTACACATGTATGGTACACTATTGACGATGTGTCGTCGCACACTACCCTACGCGTCGTATCAGCGCACGCGCACATCCATTTTCAGGACAAATTGAGGACTGATGTCGGGTGTTCCGAGAGCCGAGACGTTTTCGTTAGAATTAGTTTTTGTTCGTTATCCGAATTTTGTTCGTTGTCCGAACACAAAAATCTTTCCTGAAAGTGTTCGTTGTCCGATTTGTTCGCTGTCCGAACAGTTTGTTAACCGAATCCCCACTATATTTTAAATATAAATAATAAAAGCTAATCAAAGGGGCGTAATCATTATTTACTTTTATAACAGTTATTCAACATGATGACTTCCCTCTCTATTTATCAAAAACCATACGCGTGGAGCAATATCTATGGCTGTAACTCGGAAAAAAAATACGGATTTCGTCCGGCGTAACCGTAGTCACTGCGTACACGAAAGTGCTCTTAAAATGTCCTTTGTCCGAAACGGAAAAGACTTAAATTGCTTGTTTTTAGAATACTTTGTAATGAATTTAATAAAACTTGAGCTCGGTAGAGTGATAAATGAAATTGTCCCACAATGAGGCAACCTATTTAAGAATAGATTTTTTTTTATTATCATAGACCAGTGGTTCTAAAACTTTGACGCATCGTCTCGTCCATGCTTTAAACAAGCACTGAACTAGTATGTCAACCAAAAATGGGAGGGCGGGGGGGGGGTAGAAACATTCAATTTAACAATTTACGAATTTGGATAAAATAGATGACAATTTGTTTTAAGTCTTTTGGTTCCAACATACCAACAGTGATAGTTTTATTTCAATTTTTTTTTAAATACCACAGATACTATTCTATTTATCTGATGATCGAAGTAAAGTTTGCATTGACACTACATTGCATGCAGTTCTCTGGTATTCTAGTTAACTCATGTCAAAACCGCACCGCTAACATTGCCTGTAGTTCTCTGGTTTTCTTACAATTATATATTCAGACACACACATCCCTTTCAGATAAATGAAGTCTTGAGATCTGAATCATTTCGTGTCAGGAACCTAACCCCCCCCCCCCATCTTTTCACCGTTAATTTATGTCATAGATTTTACAGTGTTTTAACCGACTCATATTTAGACCCAACCCACACCCTACTGTGTCCAATGACCTAACCCCCAACCCCTACTGTGTCCAATGACCCAACCCACACCCTACTGTGTCCAATGACCTAACCACCACACCCTTACTGTGTTCAATGACCCAACCCACCCCGTACTGTGTTCAATGACCTAACCCCCAACCCATACTGTGTTCAATGACCCAACCCACACCCTACTGTATTCAATGACCCAACCACCACACCCTTACTGTGTTCAATGACCCAACCCACCCCCTACTGTGTTCAATGACATAACCCCCACCCTACTGTGTCCAATGACCCAACCACCACACTCTTACTGTGTCCAATGACCCAACCACCACACCCTTACTGTGTCCAATGACCCAACCACCACACCCTTACTGTGTCCAATGACCCAACCCCCACACCCTTACTGTGTCCAATGACCCAACCCACACCCTTACTGTGTCCAATGACCCAACCCCCACACCCTTACTGTGTCCAATGACCCAACCCCCACCCCTACTGTATTCAATGACCCAACCCACACCCTTACTGTGTCCAATGACCCAACCCACACCCTTACTGTGTCTAATGACCCAACCCACACCCTTACTGTGTCCAATGACCCAACCCACACCCTTACTGTATTCAATGACCCAACCCCCACACCCTTACTGTATTCAATGACCCAACCCCCACACCCTTACTGTATTCAATGACCTAACCCACACCCTTAATGTGTTCAATGACCCAACCCACACCCTTACTGTGTCCAATGACCCAACCCACACCCTTACTGTATTCAATGACCCAACCCACCCCCTACTATGTTCAATGACCTAACCCCCACCCCTACTGTATTCAATGACCCAACCCCCACACCCTTACTGTATTCAATGACCCAACCCCCACACCCTTACTGTATTCAATGACCTAACCCACACCCTTAATGTGTTCAATGACCCAACCCACACCCTTACTGTGTCCAATGACCCAACCCACACCCTTACTGTATTCAATGACCCAACCCCCACCCCCTACTATGTTCAATGACCTAACCCCCACCCTTACTGTGTTCAATGACCTAACCCCATACCCCTACTATGTTCAATGACCTAACCCCATACCCCTACTGTGTTCAATGACCTAACCCCATACCCCTACTGTGTTCAATGACCTAACCCCATACACCTTACCGTGTTCAATGACCCAACCCCCACCCCTACTGTGTTCACTGTAGTCTACAGTCTTCTAACATATTCAAAAAAAAAATATAATCAGTTGAACTTGTGACCCCATTTTAGTTCAATCCCAATCTCATGCTGTGCAGTTTAATCTGGCAAAGCACAATTCTAGAATAAAAACTGTTGAATGACTACCCCTCCCTCCCAGCCCCTCCCCCTCCCCCTCATTCCAACATATCTGCCTCACCTTTATCCCCCCCCCACCCACCCGAAAGAACTGCTCTAATAACTCGAGAAGCCTCTACAGTCCATCATGAATTATTTATAGATCATCCCATTAAAATCTTTTGAAATGACAAGTTTGAAGTTAATCTTTAACGGAAAGTAGACAAAAGAATTTAGACCATGGAATCAGCTCAGTGGAGGAGGAGATGTCAGGTTCTTCAAACATTTACAAGTAAACGAGTAACAAAAGAATTTAGACCATGGCATCAGCTCAGTGGAGGAGGAGATGTCAGGTTCTTCAAACATTTACAAGTAAACGAGTAACAAAAGAATTTAGACCATGCCATCAGCTCAGTGGAGGAGGAGATGTCAGGTTCTTCAAACATTTACAAGTAAACGAGTAACGAAAGAATTTAGACTATGGCATCAGCTCAGTGGAGGAGGAGATGTCAGGTTCTTCAAACATTTACAAGTAAACGAGTAACAAAAGAATTTAGACCATGGCATCAGCTCAGTGGAGGAGGAGATTTCAGGTTCTTCAAACATTTACAATTAAACGAGTAACTTGGCACAGATAAAGGAAAACGGATTAGAGTCTAAGTCATCAGTTATGTACCAATGAGGTTTTAATAAAAAAATAATAATAGGAACAGTCGGCGTACTTCTATAAAAAAATGGATTTCGTTTTTATTTTTATAAGCAAGGTTATTTAAAGTCAGTAGAGGTTCTCACTAGGGGTGTGCCGGATCCGTTTTTTCCAACCGGGTCCGGATTTTCTTATGCAAAATCCGCCGGATCCGGTACCGGATCCGGATTATTATTCCGGATTTTCGTACTTTGCAGATACCGGTAAATCTGAGCAATTGGCCTAAATGGCTAAATGACATTGGCTGATTGGAAGTTGGATGCGAAGAACTTTGAAATAAATTAGAAAATAGAAATTATTCAGAAATCACTGAAATCAGAATATAATGCAGATTGATAATAAGTTATTATCCATATGTAACTAAACTCGCTGTTAAGTTCTAACTCGCTGCAAGGTCAAAGGAAAGCAACTTTACCATTAGTCTATTACTTTCATTACTTTGGCACTTGCCACTCGGCAGTGTAATTTTTAACTATTGTAGTGCACTAATTGTTTTGAATCTGATGAGAAAGTCAGACTCATCATCTGAGTTCATCTCGTCTTGTCATTGGCTCATTGGATGATGGATGCTTATTGCTTATTATTATTGTTCAAATGTTCATAGTTTATGATGTGTATTGAAATGGATAATTAATTGGTAAAAACAAATAACAAGATTGAATTGAGATTTGAGAACAATAATTCTGTATTTCTCTACTTTACAAGTTTGAAAATTGAAATACAAATTTTAATCAATTCAATTGGCATTTGACAAAGCCATTATTCAAGCCTAAAGAAGTAAGAATAAGATGTTGATAACTAACCAGTCATACCGTCATCTTAACCAAAGAGCACAGATCATAGCGCAAGCGAGAATCGCCGAAGACTTTAAATTTATACTAGACCGCTAACGTAATGTTAATTTTTACTCAAAAATGATACGCATTTTTAATAATTGAGTGAACGATAATATAAATCAAAATATGAATTAAAATTACGTAATTTTTTTTAAAGCACATTTGACTTTTAATTCCTTGTTTAAATAGAATTATAATAACCTTTATTATAAAATATAATTAAAAAATAAAAAAAAATTAGGAAGGAATTGCTTTTAATGGAAGACGTTACGTTAGGGTTAGGGTTAAATTACCAACTCAGTGACTTGTTATATTAATTAGTATTAGAGAATTAGTGTTTCTTCACGGAAATTTCAGAATGGAAAAATATTCTATTTTTTTATTTTACAATATTTAATATTCATATTTGAACTACTTTTTTCAACAGGAAATCTCGTGGGTGATGCATTTTAAATCAAATAACAAAGAAGCCATCTTTTCCTTCTCTCAGAGAAATCTAAAGAACTTAAATGTTGAATTTATCAAAAACCATTCATTTTTGTTATTTATTTCGTTGTAAAAATGGTGGTCTGGTGGCCAAGCGCTTGGGCAGTATAGTTCCTTATTAATTCTGTTACAACGTCAATGGTGATTGCGGTTAAGATGACGTCACGAATAATAATTACTCATCCCCGCACTATCATGTATGGGATTGGGCCTGTTGGCCACTATTAGCGGTGCTGACTCTAGCCTCTGGTATCTTCAAAACATTAAACAAGCTCAACGCTCGAAACAATCGATTAATGTATCGTGATCGTGTGGAATTCGGGAAAGGGAATTACTTTTATTTCAGATTATGATCCGGTGAGTCACAAAATCTGGCAAATTCCGAAATCCGGTATATTTCGGAATCCGGTTGTTCCGGATACATGTAAATCCGGCGGAACCGGATTTCACCGGATAGTGCGAAATCCGCGGTACCGGATTCCGGCACACCCCTAGTTCTCACGTTATACAGTGCAAACACATTTTTGATTTGAAGACGTATTCTGTCACCAAAGACTTGTAGGTTAAAATTATATTTTCCAAAAGATATCATTGATATATATATATATATATATATTACAGCTGCTGTTCGATTAAAAAAATTGATCGCAATTAACGCATGATTAAAATTTTTAATCGCAAATTAACGCACTTTTTAATCGACACAATATAACACATTTTGTTTCTATTCAAACATGTAAGTTAGAATATCATAGCATAAAATTGGTATAATAAGCAATTCAGAATAATTTACGAAAGAGGTATAATTAATTGTAACAGATTTATTAAGCATCAGCACTAATGTCTGTTGAATTAGTTATTGAGACCAGTTTATTGACATGTATCAATCACGTCAAGTGATGCGAGTAATTTTTTTTTAATCAACAACATTACCAAACATGTGTTTTTCTCGTACCATAGGTTCCGAGATAATGACGTATTTCAACCTCTCTCCTCTCTATCCCTGTCATATTTTGCTACACTTTGCCCCCCCCCCCCACGTATGTCTTGTTTACCCAACCCTCCACTACCGTACCTACCCCCTTCACTTCCCATTCCAAAACAAAATACACACGTCATTTATATCTCATATGTGCCTTTTCCTTCATAAAATAATAGTATAGCCAGAAAGTCCTTGCTCACTTATTATTAACGCGTTTTTTTTATCCCCCCCACCTTTCCCACCCTGTTAGATTTTTGACACTCTTAGCAGCTTCTCTCCCCACAAAGATGACGCTACTACCAACTGTACCGTACCCCCTCTGTCCCATTTTTCCAAATCATGACACCTGTCAATCAACCAGATGTTCACTAATGGTATCATTGAGTGTCATAATTATTATGAAGAAAAGACAATGCTATTGTTTCAAGGTCATGTAGCTGCTATGATTTTATGTAAGCTGACAGTTTCTGTATTCGGTGGATTTTTTTTTCTTTTTTTTAAATCTTGTCTGATCTAGTTATGGTTATAGAATTGGATTATTTACTGATTACTGAAATGACAACATTTGGCTAAAATTTAACGCATTTAGGTGTTTGCGTTAAAAATGTAATCGCATATGTTTAACGCATTAATTATGCTTTAATTGCAGTTAAAAAACAGCCCGATATAAAATATTAAATTTAGCACAGTGTCACAATAATTCTGAAAAATACAACCACTGTCTCGTGTACAGTCTAGACCTTGATTGATAGGTGTCATGTATATGAAACTATTAGTGCAGCTGTTGCAGACGTGACCGGCCTAATGTTGTATTATCAAAATGCGATAAAAATTTGCGCAAAAAATGATGATGCAAAATGTCTAGCATCTCGTTATTTTGATCTAGTTTTAACCTGGCTCATTATACGCTTAATTTTTTTTTACCTTCAAGTTGACTTCAATAATACACTACAGTATATAATGTAAACTAGTGAATGAAACTTTTCTCTTTTTACAACGACCGGGAATGGAGCAGGAGGTTTAATTGTCGAAGGGCTGCCGCTATATAATAAAAACATCTTCATTTATATTACAAGTGGGGATTTTGTCGACATTTCTGGGGTAGAGGGTGTATGCGGATTGCAACAGGGTGGGGTGATAGATCTACGTAATAAGTGAACAAAACTTAACTTCAAATTTGTTGAGTGAAATACTATTATTTATCGATTTCTTGAACTTGCAATATTTTGGTCAAATTAACGCATTTAGGTGTTGCGTTAAAATTTTTAATCGCAATTTTTTTTGACGCGTTAATCGCAAATTAACGCAGTTTAATCAGCAGCCCTAATATATATATATATATATATATATATATATATATGTATATGTATCCTCCTTTACATTAGCATGTACTGTACTGAAGGAAAAACACGATATCGTCCCAAATAAGTCTTTCGCTTTATTTATTTCGTCAGCACACACAGATAAATACCCAACTCAGTCATCACATAAGTTGCAAACATTGGACTTAAGGGACAGGTTCTTTACTTTTGATTAATTTAAATCCATTCAAAGTCTGCACCAGTAGAAGAATAATAGGGCTAACACTGTTATAACAATTATTAGTATCATTCTCACAGACATATTATATTCATATTAGATATACAGTGTTATCGTAAGCAATAATATTTATGCCACAATAGTATTTAAAACAAAACACACTATCATTTTGTACTAGGATCAAACACAGAGACATCTGCCATTTAGATTTCATTAACACTGTTATCGTAGTTATCATAATCATTCCAGCATTTGTTTTTCTTCCATTTTTTGACGTTATTTATAAGCACAGTTATCTCACACTTATCTAACTTTAAAACACGATAAGCACTTATTATATTAGTGATATCAATCAAACAAGTATCTTCCCTGACTGGATAGAATTTCATTTTCACCATTTGCTCTGACCTAGATTAAAAAAAATGGGGGAAGGGCGGGAATTACTTTAGTTTTCAGACTAATTACCTTCCCCTGGTTTCTTTTTCTCCCCTTCCCCCCCCCCACCCATAACGTGCGATGTGGCCAGTGCCTGATGGACATCATTTCACACATGAGGACTATTTAGAAGGGCCGCTCAATGACGTCATTCATCACATAAAGCCATCATAGGCCGAAAAAAAAAATGAAATTTCCACGATTTGAAAAACGTGAGCAGAAAGAAATTAAGTTACAATTTATTTTCTGATTTTTTTCAAACATTTTTCAAAACTAATTTCCGTTAATGTTCGTTCTATTGTATCTATAGTGTTTCAGTTTAACCTGGCATAGTTTCCTTCGTTCACTAAAAACAGTTGGCCAGTTTTTTTCAGTTTGTGCATGCCATTTTTTCTTTATTAGGCTATTTCCTTTCTATTCCGTATTGTTTATCTCATCTTTATTTTCCACCTTACATTCCTTCTTTTTTTTTTTAATCATCTCTTCAATTCACGTGCGCGCGCGTGTGTCTGTTTACTTACGTATGTATGTGTGTGTGTGTGTGCGTGTGAGTGCGTGTGAGTGAAATATTTGAATAAGGCTGGGCACGAGCAGGAACGGTGGTGGCTGGTCATCTTCATTAATGCGTTGACTTGAGGCGATCCTGAAGAATCAATGTTTAAATATGACCAGATGGCAAGGGTTAGATTATGGACATACAGCCTTCATTAAGGTGAAGGTCGGCCTGCAACAGTTGTCACTTTTTCACAACCAAAAAAAAATGTCACAGCCAATCAATTTAGAGAAAACTGTCTCCAAGAGCATGAACTTCCCAGGTATTTGACTCTATAAAAGGCTTTCTTTCACAGCATAGTGTCACACTATAATGTCACATTGTAATGTCACAGTATAATGCCAAAGTATATTGACACAGCACAGTGTCGAAGCATAGTGTCGTAGTATAATGCTACAATATAATGACACAGCATAGTGTCATATTATAATGTCACATTGTAATGTCACAGAATAGTGTCACAGTATAATGTCACAGTATAGTGACAAAGCATAGTGTCATAGTACTATCCCAGTGCTCTTGTCCATACATTTGTCGGAAGGAAATTTGTATTGACAGTTCCTCAAAAATGGTTTCTAAACTGAGACGAAAAGGTAATTTCTTTTTCTCATAAATCTGTTTACCATTAAACAATCAAATTTTGAGTACAAATATTTTTCAGGATGTTTTTTTTTTCAAAGGCATAGGAAATTGTATGTTTATATCAGCCTTAGGCCGAAACTTCGATATATATTTGGGGGTGGTGGGAGGGGACTAGGCTATAAAATTACTCGTCGGGGCTCCTTTAACGACAAATTAGATAGGGATTAGTTCTGAAAGTGGGCCCAACAACATCAGATTTGATAGGGATTAGTTCTGAAAGTGGGCCAAACAACATCAGATTAGATTGGGATTAGTTCTGAAAGTGGGCCAAACAACATCAGATTAGATTGGGATTAGTTCCGAAAGTGGGCCCAACAACATCAGATTAGATTGGGATTAGTTCTGAAAGTGGGCCCAACAACATCAGATTAGATTGGGATTAGTTCTGAAAGTGGGCCCAACAACATCAGATTAGATTGTCATTAGTTCTGAAAATGGGCCCAACGACATCAGATTTGATTGGGATTAGTTCTGAAAGTGAGCCAAACAACATCAGATTAGATTTGGATTAGTTCTGAAAGTGGGCCCAACAACATCAGATTAGATTGGGATTAGTTCTGAAAGTGGGCCCAACAACATCAGATTAGATAGGGATTAGCTCTGAAAGTGGGCCCAACAACATCAGATTAGATTGGGGTTAGTTCTGAAAGTGGGCCCAACAACATCAGATTAGATTGGGATTAGTTGTCAAAATGGGCCTAACAACATCTGATTAGATAGAGATTAGTTCGGAAAGATTGGCCAACAACATCAGATTAGATTGGGATTAGTTCTGAAAGTGGGCCCAACAACATCAGATTAGATAGGGATTAGTTGTCAAAATGGGCCTAACAACATCTGATTAGATTGAGATTAGTTCTGAAAGTGGGCCCAACAACATCAGATTAGATTGGGATTAGTTCTACAATTAGGCCCTATGAAATCCCAAACGAACATCTCTTACTGTTAGAGATTATTTTAGTCGTAGTAAGGATGCGATGGTAATCTCTTGATCCTATCAATTTCCAATGGGGTTGTTATTGAAGTGCCCCTTTTTACATTGCACCATATCCGTGTGTGCAATGGCTATGGATGCGCTAAGGGAGATATCAATAGTCCAGTTGGCTGAATATGCTGAGATTTGAACCTGTAAGCAAAAGCATGCATATCGGGCTCATAACCAATTCCGTGAGTTCCATTAAAGATAGGAGTGATGCCGCGTGATCCTACTGGAGTGATGTCACTTGATCCTAATAGAGTGATGTCACTTGTTCCTAATGGAGTGATGTCACTTGATCATATTGGAGTGATGTCACTTGATCCTAATGGAGTGATGTCACTTGATCCTAATGGAGTGATTTCACTTGATCCTAATGGAGGGATGTCACTTGTTCCTAATGAAGTGATGTCACTTGATCAGATTAGATTGGGGTTAGTTCTGAAAGTGGGCCCAACAACATCAGATTAGATTGGGATTAGTTGTCAAAAGGGGCCTAACAACATCTGATTAGATAGAGATTAGTTCGGAAAGATTGGCCCAACGACATCAGATTAGATTGGGATAAGTTCTGAAAGTGGGCCCAACAACATCAGATTAGATTGGGATTAGTTGTCAAAATGGGCCTAACAACATCTGATTAGATAGAGATTAGTTCGGAAAGATTGGCCCAACAACATCAGATTAGATTGGGATTAGCTCTGAAAGTGGGCCCAACAACATCAGATTAGATTGGGATTAGTTCTGAAATCGGGCCCAACAACATCAGATTTGATAGGGATTAGTTGTCAAAATGGGCCTAACAACATCTGATTAGATTGGTATTAGTTCGGAAAGATTGGCCCAACAACATCAGATTAGATTGGGATTAGTTCTGAAAGTGGGCCCAACAACATCAGATTAGATTGGGATTAGTTCTACAATTAGGCCCTATGAAATCCCAAACGAACATCTCTTACTGTTAGAGATTATTTAAGTCGCAGTAAGGATGCGATGGTAATCTCTTGATCCTATCAATTACTAATGGGGTTGTTATTGAAGTGCCCCTTTTTACATTGCACCATATCCGTGTGTGCAATGGCTATGGATACGCTAAGGGAGATATCAATAGTCCAGGTGGCTGAATATGCTGAGATTTGAACCTGTAAGCAACAGCATGCATATCGGGCTCACAACCAATGGGCCAATTAGTTACCCTATTGTAGGAGATAGGTTTCATCTTTCGGTTTTCAAATCCGTGAGTTCCATTAAAGATAGGAGTGATGCCGCGTGATCCTACTGGATTGATGTCACTTGATCCGAATGGAGTGATGTCACTTGATCCTAATGGAGTGATGTCACTTGATCATATTGGAGTGATGTCACTTGATCCTAATGGAGTGATATTACTTGATCCTAATGGAGGGATGTCACTTGTTCCTAATGGAGTGATGTCACTTGATCCTATTGATGCCACTTGATCCTATTGGAATGATGTCACTTGATCCTGTTGGAGTGATGTCACTTGATCCTATTAATTTAATTATTGTTTGCTATGTCAACCGAATTGTACACATATTTTCAGATATAAAGAAATGTTGAAATAGATCTAAAATCTTGCGCAATACTCTATGAATATAAATATAATAATAAAACAAAATATTCTCTCGCTCAGCGATGGGGGCTTAAGAACATGAGTGGGTGATCTGCCCTTGTAACATTATCTTAAGAGAGTTTTCTGCCCTTTCAACTTGATGGACGATTACTTAGATACGTGCATTGGTGTTGTTATAATTACATTTACAGATAGGGAGTTCCTCTATCAATATAATGTTCAGTTCCTTTAATGTCAGCTTTCTTCTTGAAGAAGTTCTTGTCTGTTTGGAGGTTTATTGAAATTCTCACGGTGTAGAGAGTTTCAAAAATCAAATCAACAGTGTACATGGTTAGATACAAAAAAAAAGTTTTGATATTTTTCAAGAGTTACAGTTTAACTTTGTATTCATTAAATATTTATGCATGCGTTTTTTCTTAAATTTAATAAAACAATATTGTTAAGATGCTTTTTATTAAATGCAATTTATAAAACTATTAACTTTCTTAGATCTAAAACAAAAATAATTCACCTGGCTTGCAAATAAAAAAAATCATATCCGACTGTTATTACTAGGGAGCGACCGATATGCCTTTTACCGATAGTCCGATACCGATCCGATTATCGGCCGCTCCCTAGTTATTAGTATTACTACGTTTGCAGGGCAACTTTGAGGGGTCGGGTTGACCTAACCACTTGTCTAGTGCATTAAGCTTTGGAGAGGTGGGGGAGGGGGGAATTGGCGTCCATTTATAAGACTGGGCAGATGTTGGTTTTCTCGGAGATTATCTGAGGCCCGACGGGAGTGGAATAATTTCTGGAGTCCGCCCTGTGCTATGGAATTTAAAAGTTACATTTTTTTTAGAAATATAAAATATTATTTCAAATATCAAAAAACACATCAACAACACCAACAGCAACCTTCTAGATTGTTTTCCCCTTCAAAGTCGTAGAAGTTCAATAATATTTAGGTACAAAACTTTATTCCAATAAAGTCAGTCTATGATTTAATCGAACATTCAGACAAAAAAAGTTTGTTTACCATTTCTGGTAAATGCATTATGTCATCATTTTAAAAAAAAAAATAATAATTCCAGACGGAATAAAGCTTATTGACTTGTACTTATATATTTTTCTATTTATTCTAAAATTCTTCAAATTTTGTTTTCTCATTTTCAGACAGGCCGGACTTGGGAATTTCGGCCTCATTTTTTATTCAGTAAATACATCTTTTTAAATGTAAATAAAGATAGAAAAAAAAATGGGGGGGGGGGGAGGGGACATTTTAAAATCTATATAAATAAAAGCAAACGTCACAACTGAACAAATAAATAATTTAGTATATGTATATAAATATATATATATATATATATATATATATATAAACCTTTATCTAAAGAGATTTAACTAAAAGAAAATACATAGTAAACACTTATTTTATCATACAAATATTTAATTAACTATAATTTCTAAATATATAAGCATGAATGTCCAACATCCAGATATATAAATTGTTTGTTTACTTCTACTTATCAACTAATGTAACGGCACAGTCTGATCACAAACAGTGTCAATTTCAGTAATTTAAATTTTAAACAAATATGTATGTTTCGGGCTCTTTTTTATATCTAATACATAATCGGCTAGCCTGTGCGTGTGTATCCCTTCCGCTTTCTAAAAATAGTCTCACTCAAGGGAAGTGAACTCTTGCTTGGCTAAAAATAGACTGGGGAATTTGTAAACATGGTCAAAGGGATACAACTCAATTATAAGGAGTCACTCGCCGGTCCGGGTACCGGGCCTTGGATCTAGTACTCTATAAATTTTACGGGCCCTTTGGTTTATGTTCTCGTTTTAATTTACACTTGGATATATCAAGTTAGCTTAATGTCTGCCTCTTTCCCTTTGGCTGCTCACTCCTTTTACACAACTCAATAAACAATCGAACACAATGCGTTGTTAGCAAAACGATTTGTTTACATAACTATACATAAGAATGCAACAAGTCCATAAATGAAAACACTTCTAAAAGTCCACAATGATTCACTATGCCTCAACGCTGACTAACTAAAGATCTCTTAACTATTCTCCGTCGCTCTTGTAACTCTCGTAAGTCCCATCACTAAAAACCCTCGCCACTCTATTAACTCCTGTCCATAACTTCGTAACTAAAAATCTCGTAACTAAAAATCCTGTCCCTTCAAACTAACTCATGTCCGAATCCAGTCGTATTTATACCCATAACTTGCGTGCATTAATCACCCTAAATACGTCACACAGGCTCGTAGCGTGCGGGTGGGGGCCAGGGGGGCCGCCCCACTCTACGTTTTGTCTGCCCCTGCTATTACCTGCCCCCCCCCCTTGCTATTGCCTGACCCCTTATGTTGAATTTTAACGCTATGGGGCTGACGTCACAGACTCCTTCAGTATTGTCCTTACTATCTAATCTTTCTAAGGAGCGTCACCTTGTCGTCATTGTTAACCCTACTAGCCTGTCCGACGTCGCCTCCCGGTCTTCACTCCTTTGCTGTCTACTATTCTATTGTTTTCTTAAGTCGTCTGTCAGCACTATTCGTTTTACTCTTACTTATTAGATGTCTTCTTGTCTTAAAACGTCGAATGGGATTGTCTCTGTCTCTAAATCTGCTCTAGCTCGTAACATCGTGTTTGATATAATGACTGATTTGTTCACTTTGTAATGCATTTTTAAGAACATTGTATATAAAAAAATAAATAACTGAAGTTATATGTTTTTTTTTTTAAATAATTTTGAAAAACTGAAACTTTCCATTGTTTTTTGCATACTTTGAATATAATTTAATTCATTTGACAAATCTATATAAGACTAAATAAAGCTTCTCTATTGACCTCACATACGGACCGGTGACAGGGTTTGAATTTAAATGGACCATTTTTAATTTGAGCTTTTTTTAATCTTTTATAAATATGACTAAAATGTAACTCGCTACGTAATTCTTCAGTTCATGGAGTGGAAATTATGACTATCTGGTATTGTCATGTAGATTCTACATCTGTGCCAACTTTAATCCTTCTCTATACCATCTAAACAGGTCAAAAATTGCGTTACATGATTTGATTACACACAGTCATATAACTAATTAAACAAACAAACAGAATAAGCAACAAAACATGGCGATAGTATCACAGTCAATATATCAATCGGTATAGAAACATTACAACAAATAAAATCGATCTCTACAGAAACATGACAATAAAAACAATTAAAACATTACAATTTTTGTTTTTAACTGCCTTTACACTGAAGTCCATTTCACTAATGTAACTAGAAACCGAAGTGAAATTTTTTGTTCCACTGTGCCAGTTAAAATACAACTACACAGCGACGATAAACACGACGTCTAATGTTTGTCCGACAACTAAATAATTGACCTCCGACAAAGAAACAAAATAAATTCATTCAGACACATAATAGACCGGTGAGACTGGATGCAGGACTTGAATGGCGCTAATAAATAATTATCATAATAATGAAATGTTCATAAATAATTAGACAGTACAAGACACTTGAATCTATAAAACATATATCCCTGTTTCAAACCATTAAGTACATTCGATAAATAGATAAATATAGTTTGTCTAAACAATGTATTTCATCCATCGCTGTAAAGATACAGATGTAAAGACCGCGCTGTACAGTTGGTCATGTGCTTGTGAGCCCCATTCTGCGAGGTGAGAGTACGGGTTCGTTTCCCAGTGTAGGCAATATCACGTCCAGTGGCATTGCGAGGTTTGGTCAAGGGGGGGGGGCATCATGCCCCCGGGCGCTACTCACAAAGTGGCGCCAAATGGTATATTTTACATAAAATATTATATGATTTTTGAATGTTGGGGGGGGGGCGCTAAAAAGGTATTGTGCCCCGGGCGCGAGATAAGCTCACTACGCCACTGATCACGTCTCCACCCTCGTAGCTCAATGCCCACTGCAGCGTCGTCTATGATGGTGGATGTGAAAATGTCACACCCCCCCTTTCCAAATAAAAAAAAATAAAACAACTGTTTCAGCACTGACTGTCGGCTAGTGACTACTGATTCAAAGTAAGATACAGGGATACAGGGATACATTTAAAAGTAAGATACAGGGATACATTTAAAAGTAAGATACAGGGATACATTTAAAAGTAAGATACAGGGATACATTTAAAAGTAAGATACAGGGATACATTTAAAAGTAAGATACAGGGATACATTTAAAAGTAAGATACAGGGATACATTTAAAAGTAAGATACAGGGATACATTTATCCAGTATTACGATCACAGTAAAACTCAAGTTTTTCAGGGCTGAAGGTGGGGGGGGGGCAGTAGACGTACCTTGTAGGGCTCTGATGTGTTAGATAACATTAACATATAATAAATGATAATATTTGTAACCATCAGAATGCTGTGCGTGTTAAATAAGATTCGGCATTATTTACTATTGACCGTGGACTTTTGTGGAGGAGGGGTGCGTAGGCCGAGGAGGAGGGGGGGTAGGTAAAGGTCATTTTCGATCGAGCAAAATACCTTTTGTTTTGAACGGTCCTGCATGGACACATTAGGGTACATAGTATGGACTATTTATGATCTTAGAGAATCAAGAACGTCAACATGTTTATATGACCTGTACTCTTTGAAGACGTTAGTAGATTGTAGCAAGGTACAGCGAACACACAGAGTACAGCGAACACACAAAGTACAGCGGACCAAAAATGATTACATTGACTGTATTGAAAAGTACTTTCTATCCCTTTTGCAAAGATTTTATTAATCCTATTTAATTGAATGATTCACGCTGTTTGTTTGTTTGTTTGTTTTTAATGTATATATAAATGAAAAATAAAATCACTTAACACGGTAATTTAACAATTCAAATTATATAGGAGACATTACACAGACATCCATTTATTTTCTAATGTCTTCTAATTGTGAGTTTCGACAATGGTAATTCCTTTTGCTGTGGTTTTATGGTTTAAAATTACTCAAAGTAGAAGAGGGGGGGAGATACGAAGTGCTTCGCTAACAGTAGAAACGTCTGGGCGAGGAATAGGTAAACAAAAAAATGATTTTGAAAAGTACGCGGAATTATAAAAAAAAAAATTGTTTAAGTTCACTTAAACTCCTAAGGGCTCATCTGGGCGGATGAAGTGTAGAATTCATCTGTTTCTATAACCTCGGCATATGAAGGGATTGTGTGGTTAGCACAACGCTCAGCCGTCTTTACTTCCCATATCTTTAAATCAGGTACCCATTTAAAGCTGGGTGGACTTGGGGGACTTTCACCAGGACCTGAACAAATCCCAAGGTTCTCATTGAGGTTCGAACCCGGGATCTACATGCACGACCACCCGTCCCCTTACTCAGAATTATATCAGGCGGCCTTATACATTAAGCCGCGTTACCGTATATATCAGGCGACCTTATACATTAGGCCGCGTTACCGTATATATCGGGCGGCCTTATACATTAGGCCGCGTTACCGTATATATCGGGCGGCCTTATACATTAGGCCGCGTTAGCATATTATCAGACGGTCTTGCTGTTTACAATAGGCTCCATGCTCTCATGACGAATTATTTGGTGATTTATTATTTGTGTTTATTTTTATT
Source organism: Bulinus truncatus (assembly GCA_021962125.1). Lineage (NCBI taxonomy): Eukaryota > Metazoa > Mollusca > Gastropoda > Planorbidae > Bulinus > Bulinus truncatus. Next base: position 220,448 of record JAGDYQ010000364.1, read on the forward strand.
TATAAATATCCTCGCATAGTGCTTCTTGAACTTTTGTGATTCGCCACCCATCAAGGAACCTGTTTGATTTTCGCGACCCATCAAGGAACCTGTTTGATTTTCGCGACCCGTCAAGGAACCTGTTTGGTTTTCGCGACCCGTCAAGGAACCTGTTTGGTTTTCGCGACCCGTCAAGGAACCTGTTTGGTTTTCGCGACCCACCCTAAAAAAAGTTTTAAAATGATGTTATTATTCATGATTAATTAGCTAATTCATTCTTTGGCATCCTACCTCAACACGTCTCGAGACCACCCACACATTATGAACAACTGTCTTGGTACATTACCCATCAATTTGTTACTTTTTCATGAATAATATCAACTTCCTGTTCTATCTCCATGTTTTTATTTTTCTAAACTTAGTATTGATTTTTTTTTTTAAATCATTCTTGATCTATTGTATAACCTATAAAATTAGGTTAAACTTTCGAAGCACTCAACATAATTTTCCATTCTATGGTCATTCGATGTTGTTCTTCAGATTACCGATTTTGTTTTGTTTAATTTTTTTAAAAGAAATCTATTAAGTCTTAAAAAAGTCTCTTATACTTGACGCCATGGTTTAGCTTGTTTTTTTTTTTAGTCATTTCATCAAGTCATTTGAGAAGATGACCTCGGCTGAAGAAATTGATTGCTTGTTAATGTTCGTTGGAGTCTTACGGCTTACACAGGTTTTGCTAGATGAGTATAAATGTTAGGTCCGTCTCTAAGAAATCACAGTTAGCGAGTGCATCTGGCGTGTTATTAAATATAGCAGATACCTGTCTAGACGTGGAGTAGCCTACATAACCTATACTCTATGTCGTATTTTTTAAAACCGATTTTCAATTGTTTTGCAGTTAAAAAAAACCTAGATTTATTAAATAATCTTAATACCAGTAGAAGTAACTACCAATATAAGTGAATGCCCGTACTAGTAAATACCAGTACAAGTAAATACCAGTACAAGTAACTACCAGTACACAGTGGCGTCACTAGGGTTGGTGTCACCCGGTGCGGTAACTCATGGTGTCACCCCTCTCATAACACCCCGGTCTCCATATTTTTTTTTCCAGAGACCGTGTATATGTGCGCATGCGCGACTTTATTATTTTTTTTCCGTTTCCGGGGTCAGGATTTTAGCGATAATTGATATCTATAGGTCAGTGCAAGTATACCAATAATTTCATTAAAATAACGCACTGGCTCCGGATACGTCTAAGACGTACTACGTATTTTTTTTCGGGATACGTCTAGCAAACTTTGATGACGTCAGTAAACAAAATGAAAGAGAACTTTTATTTACTGCAGACGTTGATGACGTCATTTACTGTTAATAATCGGAGGTATATTTTTTTTCGGGGACCATCAATAGATAATGCTCCACACCCTAACCCTATCCCTGAAAAAAAAATATATGTCTCTGAGAGGAATCGAACCCGAATATAGTTAGCAATAAATGGGTCACGGCCAAACGATTAGCCCACTCTGCCAGCGCGCCACAGAATCGAAGCTACAATTTTAATATATAATCAGAAAGAATGGCTCGGTTATGCAATTTCCCGCGAAAAGAAAATAACTTTAAATCATAAGTGTTCATCTTAGACGTATCCGGAGCCAGTGCGTTAAAATAATTAATAATATTAAGTACGCAGTGTCTGTTAGTAATAGGAGATATTTTTATTTATTTATAAAAATTAAATACGGCTTTGAATTATTTTAAATTACAAAATAAGAATTTAGGCCTAAAACTAGATATTTTGCATTTGGGTGTCACCCCTCGTGAGGGTGTCACCCGGTGCGGTCCGCACCCCCCGCACCCCCCTAGTGACGCCACTGCCAGTACAAGTATTGTTAAGGAATTCAAAAAGAAAAATATGTAGCTTATGTTTCTAGAGTGCATTAAAATTATTATTTTAAATAAATAATTTTTTTTTGTTTTAGTGAATAACGTCTGTTTCTAAAATCAATGCTACTTGCACAAAGCACTTTTCACTAATGGTTAACATACTATATTTGATACATATATTTAACATATAGATTACATGTATATCGTTCATTGAATCTTATGCATTTTCATTACATTTTTATAGATATCCCTTGTACGAAAATATGACCAGTCTCTAATAAATTATACATTTTCTAATATACTATTCAGCCTCTTAATATACTGTTCAGCCTCTAATATACTATTCAGCCTCTAATATACTATTCAGCCTCTAATATACTATTCAGCCTCTAATAGACTATTCAGCCTCTAATAGACTATTCAGCCTCTAATAGACTATTCAGCCTCTAATATACTATTCAGCCTCTAATTTACTATTCAGCCTCTAATATACTTTTCAGCCTCTAATATACTATTCAGCCTCTAATATACTATTAAGTAACTAACGTTGGATTTAAATGTAGGGCGTTCCACGGAATATATATTTATACATTTTATTAATTTGTAGCTCACAGACGTTTTTAGTTTTTTATTCCATTCGGGCCGCACAACGTTGATGGCTGGCCCTGCTTGGAAATGTATGAAATCTGCTAAAATAGCGATTTTTTTTCTTGTTTACGTAATTCACTTCAAATAGATATTTGACGGTTTTTTTTATTTATACTTTGTCACCTGAAAGTGACATGACGTGCACCAATGGACATGACTCATGTTAAATGTTTAGCCATGTGACGACCTGTTTATTCCTCGCAACATATTTGTCTCATGTGGTTTTATTTTTATTTTTTGAACCTGCGGTCTTCAACTCTTCATTAGTGACTCATGCCATGCACCAATGGGCATTTAACGGTTATGCATTATTTATTCGTGTGCTGAATAGACTTCACCCATGCCTGGAGATGACTGTCCGCTTGTCGTAAACTGGTGCTCTTCCATTTTAGTATCTGCTATTCATTTACCTGTACCTGCAGCTTTACATATAGATTTCTTACAATAAGCCTTCAGATTATCTATTTAAACCTTTTAGGCCTAATGCGCCTGGGGGCCACCCTACATTCAGTTGCTGGGGCCACCTTACATTCACATGCTGGGGGCACCTTACATTCACATGCTGGGGCCACCCTACATTCAGTTGTTGGGGCCACCCTATATTCAGTTCAGTATATTACGTTGCTGGGGACGACCTACATTCAGGTGCTGGTACACTCATAGGCTGGGGCCACCCGGAAATTCTGATGCTGCGGCCGCCTGTACATTCAAGTGGGTTAAGTTCGATCATCTATTCACTGGCTGTCTCCAGTGTGCTCGTGATATTGAGTTCTGGTTAATATCGCCGTAACATAACCCGGCCATTAGCAAAATGAAAATATGTCATAAATATTTTACCTGACTTGTTGCATTTACTTTATAGAGTTTAGACATGCTGTTCTAACATAACAACTCACTTAGCATAGTACGCGCGCGCACATTCACACACACACACACACAAATCTATACACACTTACTAACACTAACACATACACACACACCCAAACACATTCGCTTACATACATACACACACACTCGCACACTCACACACATTTTTTTGCACACACTAGCACAGAAACATATAACACTCATTCACACACATTCACTCTCACACATACTCTTACATACACATACACTCGCATATACACCGACACTAAGAAATGTACATACACACACACACGGGCGGATTTAGGGGGGAATCGAGGGGGGGCCCTCGTTACCGCAAATTTAGGTAAGACATCATTAAATTATCGAAATATGTTTTGTAGGGCTGCTGATTAAACTGCGTTAATTTGCGATTAACGCGTCAAAAAAATTTGGGATTAAAATTTTTAACGCAACACTTAAATGCGTTAATTTGACTAAATGCGGAAAGTTCACCAAATCGATAAATAACAGAAGTTCGCCATTTGAAGTTTAAGTTCCGTCAACTTATTAAGTAGATCTGCCACCACCACACTGTCGCAATTCGCACATACCCTCACCCCCAGGTATGTCGACTGAAGGCCAACTTGTAATATATAATGAATATGTTTTAGTTATTTAGCCCTTCGACAAGTAAACTCCTGCTCCCTTCCCGGTTGATGTAAATAGAGAAAACATTCATTCACTAGTTTACATTATATACTGTGGTGTATTGGTGGAGGTACTATAGTGTATTGTTGAAGGTATAATGAACCCGTTTATTATTAGATCAAAATAACGAGATGCTAGACATTTTGTATCATCATTTTTTTTGCGCATACTTTTGTATCGTATTTTGATAGTATAGCATCTTGCTGTGCACGTCTGCAACATCTGTACCCAAGACAGTGGTTGCATTTTTCATAATTATTGTGATACTGAGTTAAATTTTATATATGGCTGTTGATTTACTGCAATTAAAGCGTAATTAATGCGTTAAAAATATGCGATTACATTTTTTAACACAAACATCTAAATGCGTTAAATTGTACCCAAATGGTGTTATTTCAGAGTTGCAGATACAATTAAAAAAAATCAGTAAATAACCCAATTCTATAACCAGATTAGACGAGATTTAAAAAAAAAAGGAAGAAAAAAAACCCGAACACAGAGTGTCACGTTTGCGTAAATCATATCATCTATATGACCTTGAAACAATAGGATTGCCATTTCTTAATTCAAACTTATGACCCTGAATGATCAAATTAATGAACATCTGCACGTGTTATAGTTTGATTGACAAGTGTCATGGCTTTGAAACAATGTAACTTGTTGTTGGTAAGTGACGTCATCTACCAATATTAACACCACCCACCTCCCGACCAATACAACCACAGTCGGCGAGTTGAAGGACAAATTTACTTTAAATCTTCTTTTGAAGTTTTTGCTTTGCGCGTGGATTCTTTCATTCCTTTACTTTCTTACTATCAACTATTTGTTCAATGTTTTAATGAACAACAAAAAAGATTTTTTTATCGGTCTGTCAGTTATATTAATAAAAAATATTGTGTAAAATGACACTCTTTGATGTTATAGGTCGGCTTTCATTTTTCATCTTCTGTTTTTTCTTTCCTGTTGACGACACACTTTATAACAATTCGCGATCCACATGTGCGACTGAGAACAAATGAACAAGGATGCTTACTTGCTCGCGTCAAAAATGAGTCGAACATTTCAAGGTCTGGCTTGTCAAAGACGTCTCCCACACACACACACACACAAAGGTTTAATACTCTATTGCTTAGGCCAAGTAAGTGCGAAAAAATAACAACACGTTGTTTCAGATTCATATGTAATTATTATCGGGATTTCCTTTCCCTCCCTGTCACATTTTGTCACAGTTGATAATCTTTTTTTCTCCATTCTTATAATGGAATGGCAAACAGAAAAAACGATTTTGAACGGGAATATTATTGTCAAAACTAGTAGTATTGTTGTTTGCAAATATTGCAAAAAAGAATTTAAATACCATCGCAGCAATTCATCTTTGAAATATCATTTACAATCCAAGCACGCGTTCATCCATCATGACATTCCATCGACATCGGCTGTATCAAGCGTTAAAGTCAAATCAACTCATCGCCAAACTACATTGTTTGAACATAAAGAAAAGGCAAAACCAATGGACCAAACGAAATATAACAGAATAACCAACACTATCGCCCGATGGGTTGCCAGGAATAATCGGCCAATAAACAATGTAACCGACGAAGGGCTACATGATGTTATTCGGGTTGCCACTGGAAATCAGTCATACACTTTACCTTCTAGATCTGTCATCAACAACAAAATTGATGACTTTGACCACCTAGAGCGGCAAAACATTTTTCAAGCTATTTCAGAAGTTGAATTCGTTGCTTTAACTGGCGATTACTGGTCATCGGTGGCAAACGACAGCTACCTCGGTGTGACAGGTCATTTTATTGATAAAGATTGGAGTTTCCGCTCATATGTTCTGTGTGTTCAACTTATTGAAGAACGCCATTATTCGGAGAAATGTGCAGAACACTTCAGTTCTGTGGCAAGATCTTGGGGAATTTATGATAAAGTGACCACCTTTGGTACGGAAAATGCACGAAATGTGACAGTTGCATTAGAACTGTTGCCGTTTCACTCTATGCCATGTGCAGCCCACAGTCTTCAGCTGTCAGTTAATAAAGCCATCACTGAGTTCCGAATCGAAAGCATCCTTGCTAAATGTCGTAAAGTTGTGGGACATTTTAAACATAGTCCGGCAAACAACACAGAATTAAAAACCAAGCAGGGTGCAACTATACAGACGATAAGAAGCGTTAATTCAGGACGTTCCTACATGTTTGAATTCATCATTGTTGATGGTCGAGCGACTCCTTAGCAGTAAAGAGGCTGTGTTGAAAAAACTATCAGAACCAGGCCACAAACACAGTCTTGTTCTTCTAACTGAAACAGAATGGGAGAAATTGCGCTTGATTCAGAAGGTCCTCGACCCATGCCGATATGCTACAGAGTTATTGGGTGGGGAACGATATGTTTCATGCTCAATGATTCTTCCAACCATATGTCATCTTGAAATCGAACTAGCAGTGTCTGATGAAGACCCAGTCAGCATTTTACGTTTCAAAAATTCTTTTTTGAGTGATCTTGATCGACGCAAACTGAACCTCAACCTATCGTGGTTGAAAATTGCTACTGCTCTGGGCTTGGTAATGATGATCAAAAAACATCAAAACAACCACGAAAGAAAGCGCGAATGCAGAAACTATCATCAGATTCTGAAGATGAGCCATTGATGCCTCGCTCCACCCCGACAGTTGTTGATAAATATAGACTGGAGCAACAAATCGAAAATGACATGGATCCACTAAAGTGGTGGAAGTTGCATGAGGACGAATACCCAGTTTTGGCTAAATTAGCGAAAAAATATTTAGCCTCCCCTGCCACAACTGTCCCTTGTGAACGTCTCGTTTCTGTTTCTGGGTGTGTTGTCAACAAGAAAAGAGCATCATTGGAACCATGGAAATCTAGATATAGCAACAGGAAGGACAACCAATAAACAATCAAGTGTTTAGTGTTCATGTCTTCATGTTTAATAGCAGTTTTGTATATTTGGTACTTATGTTTTTAAAAATGAAATAAACACAAACGCAATTAAAGTTTGAAAACTTTTAATAAACAATTTTTTTAATTTAAAATCTTTATTTTGTCAATTTAATTATTTTTCGTTTTTTCATTGGTTTTTCATGAAAGGTCTCATTCAATTGCTTACATAATTTTTAGAAGAACAATTAAAAAATTTAACATAAATAAGTTCTTTTAAATTATGATTGAAATAAAAAAATAATTTCTTCAATCAGCATCGACTCATCAATTGTTACTCTATCAACAATTTAAACAATTTTTTTTTATTTGTTTGTCCTAGAAATAGTTTCAGACTACTTGCTGATCTTTTCAATGAATTGAATACTTTCCAATTTAGTAGGCAAGTAGAAAAGGTGTACTCAGATGGCTTCAATAGCCCTCCTCTGTTGACATTGTTAAAAAAAAACATCCAGCTTTTTCAATCTTAATTTGTCAATATCTTTAAAATTTTTATCGACTAATATTTCTCTAAAACTTTTATTTTAAAAGTTATGTTAATATAGTATATATATATATGAAAATGTAGTAAATTGAAAGGGCTTTTTAACAATATATGTTTCAAAGTGATATTATTATGCAAGTATTTTATTATTTTTAAAAAGTTTAGATGAAAAAAATAAACAAAATAAATAAATTAAACAATTCACAAACACAAAGAAGAAAAAAATCCTTGCGTCAGCCTAAACCGTACACAGCTAGAATGAAATTTTGTTTGGTTGTCTATCCTGGTATCTAGATATCCGTGATTGGAACCGACGAATGTGAATAAACTTGTCAGTTTAAGCAACTGGCTGAATAAATAAGACTGCTTCAGTTAAGTAAACTGTTATATCCATCAAATGTATTATTTTAAAATGACATGTTGATTGAATAAAAAAAAATGTTACAATTAATAAATAAAGTTTTTTCGATTAAATGTGCGTTAATTTGCGATATTTTTTTTTAATTTTGCGTTAGTTTCGATTAAATTTTTTAATCGAACAGCAGCTCTAATGTTTTGTTCTAATTTTCAACAATGAAAACAGTTTTGCCCCCACCCCCCCGGATCAAATTTTTGCCCCCCCCCCGGTCCAAGTTGTCTGCACACACACACACTTGAATACACACATACACTCACACTCAGACAGACAGACATACATAGACTATGACAGAAACATTTCAATAAATATATATACACAGTGTCTCACACAATCAAATACAAACACACATAATACACATTCACTCATAAAGATACACTGGCACACAAAAACAGACAAATACATACACTGTCTTAAACTTAAACAAATAATTTGAAACACTATCACCTAAATACAAACAAACACACACGTTAACGAATATTGACGCACACGGATAAAAATACACTCAAATATAAACACACGCACACATATATTTACAAATAAAAATACAGCCACAAACATTAAAAAAAATTAATGCTATAAATTACGTTCATAAGCATATGCAGACACACATAATACAAATACAAACTAACACAAATACAATCACAATATAGACAAGCACAAATTCCAACACAGTACCGACGCATACAGATTCACACCAACACAATACAGACACTGTAAATTCAAAGACAAACTCACTGAAAGAAGCCACAGACACAAGTTAATTTTAATTCCACTCCATACTTCAAATGTCATGACCAGTCAACATTTACCTTACGTTCTGTTTGGACTACACAATGAGATCAGTTTGCGTCTGACACCATTCGACCAACAAAATATGTTGTCTTGTGTATAGTTTGTCATTTTGTTTGGACTTACAGACATACAAATATGACTAGTATAGTTAGTTATGTCCTTTTGAAATTCATATTGGTGTAAATTATTTGACATAGAGTGTAATATAATGCCACTACATCTATCCTAGAGCCGAACTAGGGTCGACTGAGTCCCCGGTCGCAGAGGAAAATATTGGGCCCTTAATGAAGAGATACATCAAATTCGTATACAGTTGGGCTTTGAGAAACCACCAAAAGCACCCGTTCTTAAATCCGCCTTTTAAAGTTTTATGATTGAAACGATGTGGAAGTACACTAATTCGGTTGTACCATTGTTACCAATTATCATAACAAACCAATACTGGTGTGCCATTGTTACCAATTATCAAAACAATACCAATACTGGTGAGCCATTGTTACCAATTATCAAAACAATACCAATACTGGTGAGCAATTGTTACCAATTATCAAAACAATACCAATACTGGTGAGCCATTGTTACCAATTATCATAACAATACCAATACTGGTGAGCCATTGTTACCAATTATCATAACAATACCAATGCTGCCAAACGTTCATAATGATAATGTTCCTTTTTTTGTATGAAAAAAAATCATTCAAATTGCCAACTTTACTCTAGACTTCATCATTCATTCCTATAATTACATTAAACTGCTGCATTATCATAGCTAGACTATACTACATCACTGTCATAGATATGACAATAGACAAACCTACATTAATAGATACACTAAACTATATCACTGTCATAGGTATGGCAAAAGACACACCCACATCAATAGCTACACTATACTACAAACCAAGATTATTGTCATAGCTATACCTTCCTCTGTCGCCGCCATGCAAACGGTATACTATTTCGTTGTATTATTTTTCACACCTACACTACGTTATACTATATTGGTGGCAAACTGTACAACATCAGTGCTATACTCACACTACAGTACTACCACCGTTGTCATGGCTACAGTAAACTACACTTTCAGAGAGGACTTTACGAATGTCCGGGCACAACTAACTACTAACAATGTAGGTTAAGTTTATCAGGATGTTTGACCAGGAGCCACCTCTGTGGGTTGAACCACGAACCTTGTTAAAACCCATTTTCTGGGCTTTAGTTTAATCAGATTTACACTCAGCCACTGTAGACTAAAAGCTACCCCTTCCCCCCCCCCCGACCTGAAGAAAACACCGCCCACTCCCTCCTTCCAGCTCTTACAACAACAATGCTATCAGTTGGTATGGTCACCGTGTTTTTACTTTCAAATAGTATAGTAAGGAACATGTTTGAAGACTGTTCAAAGATTGAAAAAACAACAACAACTCAGTACATATGTTATAGTCATATTGATTTTACTTTAAGAAAAATGAGGATAGAATTTCGATCAGATGTTGAAAGGGTGGACTGAAGATTATGTTATGCATTTTTCGTTTTTTATATTATCTCCATAAATTTGCCATGATTTTATCCCGCTGACTAAAACATGTACAAGAAGAGACGGTTCAAATAACTTTCAAATTCCAGTTCTAAAGATTGCATGGGACCAGTGGTGCAACCAGCAAAAAAGCGCTGGGGGGGGGGGGGCTCACATAGTGAAAAAAGACAGTTTGACAGTCTTTTTAGTAACTTTATATAGTAAAATATGTATTGATGATTTGGTCTGCCGCCCCCCCCACCGCTGGTTGCGCCACTGCACGTTACATCATTAAACTGTAACTACAATAGGCAAGTAGCTAGGTGGTTAGCCAGGCAAGTAGCTAGTCAGGCTGATAGGTATCTGGGATGATAGGTATCTGGGATGGTAGGTATCTACACAGATGAATATGTAGAAGTCTAAAATGAAGCTTAAAATGTTCAGTGTATTCATTAGGTAGGCAAATAGTACATATATTTAGACAGGTCTCGACTTACATAAGAAGGAAGGTCGGAGGTCAGGCATGTCAAACTGGGGAACGGAAACATCTGAGGGGTGTATGGGTCATATTATGTCCTACTGAGGGGTGTATGGGTCATATTATGTCCTACTGAGGGCTGTATGGGTCATATTATGTCCTACTGAGGGCTGTATGGGTCATAGTATGTCCTACTGAGGGCTGTGTGGGTCATATTATGTCCTTCTGAGGGCTGTATGGGTCATATTATGTCCTACTGAGGGCTGTATGGGTCATATTATGTCCTACTGAGGGCTGTATGGGTCATATTATGTCCTTCTGAGGGCTGTATGGGTCATATTATGTCCTACTGAGGGCTGTATGGGTCATATTATGTCCAACTGAGGGCTGTATGGGTTATATTATGTCCTACAGAGGACTGTATGGGTCATATTATGTCCTACTGAGGGGTGTATGGCTCATATTATGTCCAACTGAGGGCTGTATGGGTCATATTATGTCCTACAGAGGACTGTATGGGTCATATTATGTCCTACTCAGGGCTGTATGGGTCATATTATGTCCAACTGAGGGCTGTATGGGTTATATTATGTCCTACTGAGGGCTGTATGGGTCATATTATGTCCTACAGAGGACTGTATGGGTCATATTATGTCCTACTCAGGGCTGTATGGGTCATATTATGTCCAACTGAGGGCTGTATGGGTTACATTATGTCCTACAGAGGACTGTATGGGTCATATTATGTCCAACTGAGGGCTGTATGGGTCATATTATGTCCTACAGAGGACTGTATGGGTCATATTATGTCCTACTCAGGGCTGTATGGGTCATATTATGTCCTACTGAGGGCAGTATACGGCAAAAAACAACTGAAGTAATTAAATATTTTTACTGAGGGCTATTTTAATTACGTATATACATATTGTTCGTACATTGAAACTTCTGAAATAGTAGACAAAACATCCAGAAATGAAACATGAGTGAAATTATATGAATACTACTACAGCAGCAACACATCAGCTAATTAGAACACACCACGAACGCAATGTCACATTGTACGTCATATGTCACATTGTATGTCATATGTCACATTGTATGTCATATGTCACATTGTATGTTATCCAAATTATTTTATTGACACAGTTATAAAGAAAGAAAAGCTAAAAAGAATTTTTTTTTAATATATTTAAAAAAAAAATAAAAAAAGTTTGGTGACTGTAAGGACATAGACAGACATAGATAATTAGACAGACACATTGTTAGATAGTTATATAGATAGACAATTAATTATTGTATTAATGTAGATGTTAGAGGGAATTCCCTGTAGTACGGTGACGCACCTAATGAACGGGTTATTGAACGGGGGAAAGAAAAGGAAGAAAACACACAGACGGTTGACGAGGAAAGAGATAGAACATTGTTTTGGTTATTTTTGTTTTGTTTTAAGTTTGAAGAAGGAAGGAACGGAGGAGCTAGGAAGAAGTATTTATTGTATTAAAAGAACGGACAACTGGTATTTATCGTAGAGACATGATTTAATGGTTAATGTTCATTATTGAATAACTAGTTCTTATGATTATTCAATAAAGTGATTTCGAGTTAAAAACTGGAGGTGTTATGAACTTGTATAAGTTGTGCAGTTAAAGAAAGTAATTAAAAAATAAATATATAAAAGAGACCACCGCATCCATACCCTGACAGTGACCCACATCCCTACAACTTTGAGTCACTGGGTTATATATATATCTTATCTCTTTGAGACCCACTGGGTTATATATATCTTATCTCTTTGAGACCCACTGGGTTATATATATCTTATCTCTTTGAGACCCACTGGGTTATATATATATATATATATATATATATTATATATATATATATATATATATCTTATCTCTTTGAGACCCACTGTGTTATATATATCTTATCTCTTTGAGACCCACTGGGTTATATATATATATATATATATCTTATCTCTTTGAGACCCACTGTGTTATATATATATATCTCTTCCGTCCATCACTCCTAGTTAAGAAACCATTCAAATTAACATCAAGACTAGGCTGACCAATACGGATAATTTATATCCGAGTCTAGATATATTGTTGAGCTATGGATACGATTTTAAAAAAAAATTATCTCGATTTTACTTAAAATTAATTTTTTTTTTATTTCAATATACATTGCGGGGCCCCTGCCAGGATCAACAGGCCCAATTGACCTGAGGCCGGCTCGCTAACCTGGTAGTAGTTCTGTGAGATTTGGGGATGGTTGGGGAGGAGTGTGGAGGAATAAAGCTTCATTTTTTGTGTCAGTCCTCCCCCCCCCCCCGGACTTAACGCCACTTGTAGCGCAAGGTTTCCTATCAATTTCCTCTCAAAAGCTCTGGCCAAATAAAAGAGTAACTGTGTCATTGTGGGAATCCTGCGAGGGAGGTATGGAGGGGAAGGGGGGAAGGGAGGGAGAGACAGAAAGAGGAAATAGAATATTAAAGTCCTGACCACAAAATGTATTCATATGTCAGAAATAAAAAAAGAGGGGCGTGGGGGGGAGGAGGGAGGTGGGGAGGTGGGGGAAATGGGCAGCTTCGTTTACTCTCACTGAATCATAATGTCAGGAAATGTGGGCACCCGGTAGACGTTCACGTGCTGTTGTTGTTGTTTGTGTGTGCGTGTCTGTCTTTCATCGGGCTGACCTAGGGCAGGGACGGGCTGACGCCACTGATCATTGCAATCAGACATGTGCATAAAATTAAAAAAAAACAACTGAGAGAAGATTCCGACAGAGTGTGGGAAAAAAAAAAAGTGTTTAGCAAAGGAAGTAATCCACCCCCTCCCCCACCTTTTTCGACCTTTCTCAACTGTTAAAGCCCCTTACACCAACATCTGCCAGCACATAAAACTCAAAAGAGTTTAGCTGAAATATTATATATTCCAATAATAATGGATAGTGTTTATATCAAAAGAGGAAAAAAATACTTTAGATGCGTCTTGCAGAAGCAATGATAAAGAAATAAATAACCTGCTGGCTGGTGCACTTACATTTATATATATATATATATATATATATATATATATATATATATATATATATACATTCAGGGAACATAACTCCAGGCACTACCCATATAAACGCTCCCTGTAATTCAAGCGGATATTGGTTCTTTGGGCCAGAATTTTTTTCTCTTTTTTTATGTCAACGTACATGTCTTCTTAAAGTCTACATCTCTCAGATAAATTGTGGAGAACCGAGTTTAAAAAAAAAAATAATAAAAAATAAATAATCGATTTAAAATAAAAAAAAAAAATAGGCCTAAATATTATTTATATTTATGTGCTTTATTATTTTTAAATTCTGAATTTAATTATCTCGACGTGAGATATCGAGACAGCTTATGATGTCCGATAGAAACCTTTTTTGCTACATCCCAGTAATCGATGCGTATTGCTACACTCCACTCATTGATGTTTTTTGCTACATTCCACTAATTGGTGCGTATTGCCATTAACACTAATTGATGAATATTGCTACATCCCATTAATTGATGCTTATTGCTACATCCCATTAATTGATGCTTATTGCAAACTACCCACTAATTCATGTCTATTGCCACATTCCACTGATTGATGTATTTTGCCACATTCCGTCAAATGATGTATATAGTCACATTCCACTAATTCATGTCTGCACCATTTTAGCTGCTTCATATAGATTAATCAGATGTTAGGTTCTTTAGGGCCGCAGACATCAGAGACTTTTAGTGATATCTGGGCATCCAAAGGCAGAGACTTTTAGTGATATCTGGGGACCCAGACAGAGACTTTTAGTGATATCTGAGCACCCAAAGGCAGAGACTTTTAGAGATATGTGGGAACCCAAAGGTAGAGACTTTTAGTTATATCTGAGCACCCAAAGGCAGAGACTTTTAGTGATATCTGGGGACCCAGACAGAGACTTTTAGTGATATCTGAGCACCCAAAGGCAGAGACTTTTAGAGATATCTGGGCACCCAAAGGTAGAGACTTTTAGTGATATCTGGGCACTCAAAGGTAGAGACTTTTAGAGATATCTGGGCACCCAAAGGCAGAGACTTTTAGAGATATCTGGGCACCCAAAGGCAGAGACTTTTAGAGATATCTGGGCACCCAAAGGCAGAGACTTTTAATTATAATTTGGGACCCAGGGCTGCTACGCTTGAAGTTGATGAATGTCACATTTTGATTTTATTCATAATAAATCTTTGAATAGCCATACCATTGTAAATGTTTTTAAGATTTAATAATAAGAAAAAGTACTTAAAAAGCAAACAAACAAAACAGAATATTTTAGAGACCCACATAATTCGGCTACATTTGCCTTAGGTAGAGACATTTACAGGTATTAGGAGGCAGGAACCTCACGATGTACCAAAATCAATCAAATTATAAAAAAATCCCAACCCTTTTTGCGACTGTACCCCAAATGTATCCCCCCCCCCCAATCTCACGTTAGTTCCAGAAGAAAGACATTCATTTTCATAATGAAATGTGCTCACCTTTCTAATGCGATACTTGAGCACTCGGTTTGGTGATGATTCACGCAGCAAAATGGCTTAACTTCTTCAAACTCTTGGCTGTTTGAAACAAAAATTATATAGGTCGCTGCTTACCCCTGCATAGCATTTCCCTAACCCCCATCGGGGTACGCGTATCACAGTTGAGAGCCGCTACTCGATGTTATGTGTCAGGGATGCGAGTGGTGTCTTATTATATCATTATACATAAACTAATACACAAGTCAACAATACTTCCATTGAGTTATTGAGATTCACTTTATTAAAATATCTATAACAGTGTACCAAATACTGAGCCAGTACTATACCCAACAGTGTACCCAACACTGTACCTAGTACCGTACCCAGAACTGTACCCAACAGTGTACCCCAACACTGTACCTAGTACCGTACCCAGAACTGTACCCAACAATGTACCCAACACTGTACCTAATACCGTACCCAGAACTGTGCCCAACAGTGTATCCAACACTGTACCTAGTACCGTATCCAGAAATGTACCCAACAGTGTAATCAACACTGTACCTAGTACCGTACCCAGAACTGTACCGAACAGTGTACCCAGAACTGTACACCCGCCAGTGTACCCATCAATGTACCAACAGTGTACCCACCAGTATACCTAGCAATGTACACAGCAGTGTACCCAACACTGTATCCAGCTTTCATTGGGCAAAATGGATTGCCAGCGACCCTTGAAAATTTTATTTATTTGACATACAACAATATTAGATGGATCGATACTTGTTAATAGGTTAAATAAATTAGTTAATTCAAATTCGCTCCACTTAAATTGTTTAAAAACAATGCACATTCACACGTCACATGTTATATTTGACCCGTTCAACGACAATAACTTATTTGT
Source organism: Bulinus truncatus (assembly GCA_021962125.1). Classification (NCBI taxonomy): domain Eukaryota; kingdom Metazoa; phylum Mollusca; class Gastropoda; family Planorbidae; genus Bulinus; species Bulinus truncatus. Next base: position 236,590 of record JAGDYQ010000364.1, read on the forward strand.
TATAACAGTTTTTGTTTTTATTTTGGCATAGTTAACATTAAAGTACTGGTTTAGAACGAAAATTTTATGAGCAATGTCTCTGTCTGCGGCTCCGTCTTTTATGAGCAATGTCTGTGTCTGCCATTCCGTCTTTTATGAACAATGTCTGTGTCTGCCATTCCGTCTTTTATGAGCAATGTCTGTGTCTGCCATTCCGTCTTTTATGTGCAATGTCTGTGTCTGCCATTCCGTCTTTTATGAACAATGTCTGTGTCTGCCATTCCGTCTTTTATGAGCAATGTCTGTGTCTGCCATTCCGTCTTTTATGAGCAATGTCTGTGTCTGCCATTCCGTCTTTTATGAACAATGTCTGTGTCTGCCATTCCGTCTTTTATGAGCAATGTCTGTGTCTGCCATTCCGTCGTTTATGAGCAATGTCTGTGTCTGCCATTCCGTCTTTTATGAGCAATGTCTGTGTCTGCAATTCCGTCTTTTATGAGCATTGTCTGTGTCTGCCATTCCGTCTTTTATGAGCAATGTCTGTGTCTGCAATTCCGTCTTTTATGAGCATTGTCTGTGTCTGCCATTCCGTCTTTTATGAGCAATGTCTGTGTCTGCCATTCCGTCTTTTTTTCTCTCTGGAGAATGATGACGCCGACTGAATTCTGTTGAACTGCTATGGACAGTATTTCTGCCTCAAGTCCACTTTCCCGATAACACTGTTTGTTTGTGTACATAAGTTAGTCCCTCTAACGGCGACTGTTTCTCACCCAAAGCCGCAATCATTGACTCACACACTCGAGTCAGCTCTCACATCGACACTGTGCAGCCTGCACCGTGAGCTAATATCCTTACATCATGCCGCCCCGGTGCACCTAATGTTTCTGTGACACGCTCGTACTTTTAAGAAAACCATGCCATGAGGACGCTAAGCTGTCATGTTAACATGTTGACTTATCAACGTATGTCACCATTGTAGCTGTCTAGTGTGTTAGTCTTGGATTAAAAAAAAAAACAACCTAAACCTTGGCATTTATGTTTTTGCTTATTAGTATAACCAGTCAACAGGGGCTGACCTTTGGCCGATTTGACCGATTGCCCCAAATTTGGCCCCGAGCCTGGCAGGGGCCCTGAAATTTACATGATCTAATTAATAGTAATAGTTGTGATTGTAAAAAAAAATAATTAGAAGAAGGGGGCCTCGTAAGCATCCGTTAAATTGGGCCTCGCAATTCGTATGGCCGGCCCTGCCAATCAAAGTCATTTTTTTTATATAGACCAGCTATGTGGTGCAAACTTCGACCCGCGGGTCATAATCAGGCCCTTTCGGATTGTCTTATACGGCCTTACGCTCGTTTCAGAGTGCAGCAAGGAACCAGCCTTGTATATTGTAACTTAACATTTCATTTATATGACTTCATGTCAGCACTCTACCGATTACTTCATGTCAGCACTCCACCGATTACTTCATGTCAGCACTCCACCGATTACTTCATGTCAGCACTCTACCGATTACTTCATGTCAGCACTCCACCGATTACTTCATGTAAACACTCCACCCATTACTTCATATCAACACTCCACCCATTACTTCATGTCAACACTCCACCCATTACTTCATGTCAACACTCCACCTATTACTTCATGTCAACACTCCACCCATTACTTCATGTCAACACTCCACCCATTACTTCATGTCAACACTCCACCCATTACTTCATGTCAACACTCCACCCATCTTCTCTCGGCCCGGGCCGCCAGTCAAATTTACGATCCCAATGTGGCCCACGACACTAAAAGTGTGCACACCTCTGCGTTTGTCAAAGTAACCAATGAGCTAAGATCCCTCGCACCCTAAAAAGAGCCCGCGATTGTATGGAAATAATAATTTCAAACATGAATGCACCCCCCCCCCACCCCCAAGCCGTATAGACTAAAAACTACCCTGTCTTAAAACTGTGTTTTAGACTGTAGACAACGCTTTTGTTTGTTACCACAATAATAAACATTTTGCAAGAAAGAAAAAAAAAAGAGTGAAGTTGTAGCCCCTTGATCGAGTTTTCTCCCTTGTAATGAGCTTGTTACATCACTGACAACTTTAATTTTCGCCATTAGTTCTTACAAAGGCTGCACTTCAATAGCATTTCTTCCGGATGACCTACTTTAAACATCAGAGCCTTAGTTCAGGCTAAAGAATAGAAACAGAGCACAGTGTGTGTGCATCGGCCGCACATGTAGTCAATCAATCAAGAAAAATGATTTCGTTAGCGCCAATCTTCAAATATATCTTTTTTCATAACAATGAGTATCTATAAATAAACACCGTATCGATCTTTTTAATGTCGTGCAGTGTAATGGTGTCTAGACATTTTAAAAAAAAAACTGGAATACACTTCTAATTTACTGAGAATATTACTTAAGGTAATTTATTGTTATTTTATAATAATGTTATCACACCCATTTTAACAATCAACTGTTCTTAATTGTGATTGTCAGTTCAATATATAAATACGAATTTTTACGATTTTTTTAATCAAAATACGACTAAATAAATAAATAGTAATTATAGAATCGATTCTCCTCAACTTTAGCTATTCCTGGCCATTAAGCAATTATTTCAAAGATATATGCTTATAAATATTATATAGTCCTTTAATTATACTTAGAATTGAAAACATATTTGTTAGAACAAAGAACAAAGACTCTTATGTTAAAAATGAAAGAATTGGTAATTAACAGCACGGTATTTTAGTCAAATTGTTTCATCTTTGTTTTCGATTCTCTTATTTTATTTGACTGAGGCCTTTCAGAATTTGATTTGCTTCGCGAACTTGTAAAAAATGACACTTATTTAACTCTTAGTTCTGGGGGGGGGGGGCTAGACGCGCCCCGGGGCCCTTCATGACCTCCATTTTTACCAAGTTTTTTTTTTCTTATGAAAAAAAAATGTTTGTCAGGACCAAACCAAAAAAAAGTTATTGGTGAAAATTAAATTTGACCGCAGCCTATAGTCATTGTTTCACCAAGTCAGTCAAGCACAGCTTCTTAAAACATTATAGAACTCCCAGGCCCACCGACAGAAATTTCGGGCCCCTGGGCAGGGCAGTCACGCCCCCCCCCCCGTGCTGATAATATTATTTTCAAAAGTTGATTGGCCAGCTCAGTCCTGGTCCCTTAAATTCGCCGGTCCCCTGGGCATTTGGCCCCCTTCCCCGCACCCACCCTCTCGGCGGCACTGAGAACACCAATGTGCCAAGTATGAACTCTATAATAATTGTAACCGTGGGGCTAAAATTATATAATCTTTTCGATGCTAACCGAGACTCTAACCGAGGCTTTCTAACCGAGGCTTTCAGTGGTAACCTTAGAGGGAGGCAACTGGTCAGGCCCCCACACCGAAAGATTGTTCGTCATCTAACACTAACTGTTACGAAACTAAACATTTGCTACACGGCAAAGTACAAGGGGGAACAGTGCCAATGGTCGAAAGGCGAGGACAATTTAGACTTTGTCATTGTGTGTTGTAGGTCAACTGAGGCTAAAGACGCTGTTGTGTTGAATTGATTATGGTGCGAGTTTTTATAAAATTCGTTTTCTTTATAAATAAGCGGAGTGTGGATCACATTAATATTATGCGTCGTTCCACTCTAAATAGCCTGGAATTTATATGTATGGAATATATATATATATATATTATATATATATATATATATATATATATATATATATATATTGTGTGTGTGTGTGTATGTATTTATTTATTTATAAATATACGTAATAAGGGAATGATCCCTTTTTAGGGGGCCCATATTTTCTTCTGCGGCCGGGGCCCTCGATAACCGCAAACCCTCCTCTGCTTGAGGTACAAAGCTGAAATAATGTTGTAATCATCTCAAGTAAATGTGCTAAAAATATACACTCAAACGTTAGGCCCTAGAAATACCTTTTATAATTGGGTTTGCGTGTACGAGATAGTGTGTATGCATTCAGTGCTAATTCTGTTTTCATAGAAAATTCTCCAGAGATGATCAACTAAAAGGGGACACCATTCAATCGATGAAATCCAAGAATGTTTGTGGGGAAAAAAACTGACGAAAATACACATTGACAAAGAACATGCAGGGACTGTTTCCTTTAAGCGGATACTGATATGACTGTCAATTTTCGAAACAGATCTGAAACTCATAAACTGCTGTTGACATTCTCACCATTTGTTGATTTTACTAAGTATCGTTTGATGTGTAATTATATTTTCGCCTTTTACAAAACAAAAGAAACGCAGTGGTAAATATTGAATAAGATGTTGCGCTCTCATACTGCAGTTTGGTGATCATGACCTAGTTTCACTTTCACAAGTCAACTTAATTTATTTCACTCGCGGATTACAATTAGCGGTCAACTTTCAAAGCAGATCTGAAACTCGTTATTGCTGTTACCATTTAACGCCGCAGAAGATCGTTAGCCCCCGAACTCGGTCCATTTTTATGTGTCTTTAATCAACTTGACCTTTGACATGGAAGCGATTCGTTCGTCTCTCCGTCTCAGCAGATTTATGGTGTCTTCAACACAATGGTCAAACTCTGGTCCAAGCGGGTAGTAATTTAAAAAATAAAGTTCTTTTCATACTAAGAGTTGGAATCGCTTGTACACAAATGATCTACCTACCACAGTGTTTTTCAACCTTTTTTATTCAGTGGAACCCTTTGATGTCGTCAGATTTCTGGCGGAACCTGTATACCCCTTTATGTCCCTTCATGGCGAACCCCAAATTTTTTTCGATCTACCATTAATCAACAGTTCTTAAAGTCTTACAGAACTAATTATTTATTTATTCATTCAACATACATCATCGACAATAAATGCAGTTTACAATGATAGAAGCATGTTTGGTCGAGTACGGAAAAATTTTCTGCACAGCAGATGTATTCTTGGCCGAATTTTGGATAGACATACGCGAAGTTCTTCTTCGACAGACAAAAGGCGTTCTCGTTTCTTGTGTTTGATGTTGCTCATGGCCGAAAATCCAAACTCGCACATGTAAGAGGTGGAAAAAAGCAACAGAAGTCGCCAAGCTTTTCAAGCAATTTCAGGGTACTCGTTTTCAACCAACAACCAAAACGTATCCATGTTGAGCTCTGCATGCTTGAGTTTAAGTGTTCTGTCACTTGCAATGTTAGCCAGCTCCTCTTCCTCTTTCAAAGTAAACTGTCCTTCGCACGATTCAAGTTCAATGAATGGATTCCTAACCCAGTCATACTGGTCAACAGATATTGATTGGAAGTATTTGTTGAGACTGCTGGACAGACTTTCCAAGTGGTGGACGATCAACGGCAGAATGTCTTGGTGGTTGGTGAGATTAACGTTGAGAAACATTTCCAAATTCCCAGCAGCTGCACGCCTCTTCCACAACAACAGTTTTTTTTCTGAAAAACGTTTATTTTGTCACTTGAAGTCAAGATGTTTCATTTCTGCCTTGCAAACCACTGTTCAAAATGTTGAGTTCTTGAAATATATCAACCAGATAAGCTATTTTAGAACACCAGCTCTCGTTGCTCAGAGCGTTTCCAAACTCCTTCAGTTTTTCACTGGAACAGAACGCCAAAAGTTCCTCTCTCAGCTCATAGAAACGAGATAGTACTTTTCCACGAGACAGCCATCGCACGTCTGTATGTTGAATGAGTGTGATATGTTCCGCTTCCATGCTTTGACAAAGTTTGGCAAACAAGCGACATTTAAGAGGTCTCATCTTTATGTAATTAACTATTTTCACCACCTTGTCCAGTACTGATTTTAAATCTTCTCCCACTGTTTTAGCGACTATTGTTTCTCTGTGTATGAAGCAGTGGGTGCCCACGATATCTGGATTCGTCTGTCGCACCAGTGAAACAAAACCTTTGACGTTTCCCGTCATTGCAGGAGCACCATCCGTACAGATGCCGACGCAGTTTTTCCATGTCAAGTCACCGGACTGCAAATATGCACTGATAACGTCATATACATCTTGTTCTCTCGTTGTTTCCGACAACTCTTTACAGCAGAAGAAGTCCTCAACAATAGCATCATTGTAAATAACACGTACAAACCCTGACAGCTGTGCTTTACCACTGACATCGGTGCTTTCATCCACCTGAATTGCGAACAATCCGCGATTCTTAATCTTCGACAGGATATTACTTTCAATGTCAGTTGACATGTCTGCTATACGCCTGCTTATCGTATTGTCTGACAGTGGAATCTTATTGATTTCAGATACGGCAGTTTGTCCAAACATAATTTTAACCATCTCTTGGCACGCTGGTAAAACTACTGTTTCAGGTTTAGTGCTCTCTCAAGTAAGCGACATCTTTCTTTGCTGCATTGGGATGTAATATAGTCAAGTGTCGTTTCAAAAAACACTGACCTACGATAATAAAAAAAATAAGTATCGATCTTGAATGACAAAACGCAAACACATACCACTTCTTACCGTGTGACGTCAGTCACACACCAAGCGACACACTAGGTCAGTCTTTAACTGCTTCGTTGGTTGGTACGGGTTCATTGTTCTGATAATGTTGCGGATTAGTACAATAAATACTTCTAGAAGTAGTTCTGAGTGGGGAAAAGGGACGATTTTTAGATAAAGATGTTTTATTATGACTCGGAACAATGATACAAAAAAAAGTTTATGTTAATACTATTTATACCAGAAATAATGTTCAAATTTATGAATTAATATTTCAATAAGATGTATGATTTTATTTTGTTTAAAAATCCTAGAAACAATTTCTGGGACACTGTTAAAGACGTGTATTAAGAAGTATCAGAATCTGAAGATATTGCAAAAAAAGCGACCTATATAATTTTTCGTTAACTAGAGGCATTTGTGCTTTTTGACTCCGCGATATTTACAATTTAACTCATTTTACAACAAAGTAAAAGGTAGTAAACTGTGATGAAATAGTCTTTCACATAACGTCGGACAACAAAAACGTGTTGGCCGTAAGGCTGGCACAAATCATACCCTGCCGCTCTGGTACAAGTGGAGGGTGCTTTTTCCCCTCCCCATTCTCACAGTCTAGGAACTAGAACACCTCGCATGGGGTTACCCGTCTAGCTGAGTGGGGTATTCAAACACCATAGCTATATTTTAACAGGTTTACCCTGCAACCTTGACAGGTATGAAACATTGTAGAAATTTAAAATAATAATAATAAACTACGAATATCTAAAAGGGTTACGTTTCTACCCAGGCAAAGTTCTGGCAATCGATTAGTATGTTTGTGTCTTGTAAAATACCTTCTTATAAACAAACGGCAAACCAGACTCAACTAATTGCTAGTTAAGTTCATTTTACATATGTTAACAATACCTTGGTTGTTTCCGTTTTAATGCCAACTCCTGGTCAAAACAAAACCATTCATCACACGAGTCGGACTCTGACACTACTAAAACTATGTACAAAAGATAAAAAGATGAGGAAATAATTTTATTTGCATGCTCTTACGGTTTTTAGCATTTCCTGAATTTTATGTTCCGCAATGCTCTCTATAAAATATTTCCATAATTTATTGAATTTTTTTTTATCCGTTCAGCAGAGCATCTTCAGTTCAGTATTATTTTATCATATATCATTATGTGATGTTGCGTCTTCCATTATTTGTGCATCTTTCAAACAATACAGATGGAGATACATTAAGCACTCTAACATGTGTTTACAGTTTGTTTTGCTTTTTACTATAGAAATGTAAAGTTCCCTTAACCCTAAAGGGTCAACGGGGCAAATGAAGTGTACAATTCATCTGTCTCAGTTCCCTCGGTATATCAGTGTTGGATGACCGAGTAGTGTAGATAGAAAAAAAAAATTGATGTATTCTAAATACATTTTTAAAGATGATTTAAATTTATTTCCCATATTTTTTAATCACGTACAAATCCAATGTTAATTTTCAAATGATGTTGTTCCTTGCTTTCGGTTTACTAAGGGGCTCTTTATTGCCCAACCTTAATCCACTTCTACGTAAACTATTTAAATGATAATCCATCGGTGATAGGCTAATAACGGAATGGGTTGCACAATATCTTAAAAAGGCATCTACTAGTGTGTTGGCCTACTATATCTAAAGAATGACCGTATATCTGGAATGTCGTTGTACCTCACCAACTATCGTGCCTTTATTCCAGAGATAGTGGTTTCAGCAATAAATCTTATAATTCTCTTGACATTCATTTTTGTCATGGTCTGTTTATAAATCTATATACATAAACGGTGCATGTTTGTTGCCTTCTTTATGATGTTTGCCTACGATTCTTTTCTTTCTTTTTTTTTTTAATCATTGCTGTAGCATCCTATTGTTATTGTATATTTAAATATACACGCCTTCACACACAGTGCTGCTACATATATAACAAAAGAACTTGGCTTGACGCCTATTGTCATACAAAGTCAAGTGACATCAAATGTATCCCCATAGCAATGACAGTTACAAATTCTTGTCATCACTTCAAGTCCAGTTACTTTTCTGTGAGCTGCTCGTGAACGCTCTCAGTTCTACCGGAAATTTTCTGTTCTACTATCATCTCACTTTTTGACTAAAATCTACGGCAACTGTATTAGACGTCATCTTACTACTGTCTACTACTGTCACAGTCAAACTCCCATCTATACGCTCTCCAACTATTCCTTAAACTAACTGTAATCGTAGAATACGTCCTCTTAAATCACTGTCTTGTGTAAAGCTGCCCACGACTTTCTCAAGGGATACAGTTACACGTGCCAGCCATATTTTTTTGTTAACGCCCTTGTCAGCATTCATGTGCTGGTTCCGTCCCTTTGTCCAGTCGAGTATCTCTATTGTTTGAAAGTGTGGGTGCTTGAGTGGAGCTTTTGGAAGCGAGCAGGATATTTAGACTGCAACTCATTCTGCATGATGTGGGTTATGGGTACGACTCCCGGTGTGTCCAGTCACCTAACTTTATCTCCCGTGGTGCCTACATGACCATTGCACTATCGTAAATGGTGTGCACTCTCGACTATGGTGGGGATAAAAGAAAGGCTTCTAATGCCCGTCTTATTAGTCGTTTGTAGGATATAAGATACAAACATCTTGTCCTTACATGGACTTCACACACACACACACACACACACACACAGTTTAGTATAACGTCTGTAAGTTACCAGAAATATTTAACATCAACCACTCAGTATCATTCTCCACAATAAATATATAAATGATAAACACTTTTTTAGCGTGTTTTGTCGCAATTAAAAAAAATGTACTTTCAATTGCATCAAAACTCATTTTTAATTAATTACATTTTTTGTGCAACATTAACACAATTTTGTGTTTCTTTCCAACATCTTAGTTTTACGACATTAAAAATCACATGTGATTTCGGCTTGACATCCATTTACTAGCCCCCCCCCCCCCTTAACAGGAAGTTCAAATTTTAGGCTACCCTTTCCCACACCCTCTTGTAACATTTTGTCAAATTTGTAACCACATTACCAAAATTAAAAACTTAAATAAGTCACAAAACATATATAACATAAATAATACCCCCATCCCCAATGTAAGTAACTAATGGACATCATCAACACTGATACAAAATACCCTGCAATTTAATAACTGCACAAATGAATTATTTGAAACATTGCAGACTTCAAGTTTACTCAAATGAAACGAGGTCATCATGGGGAAAGGAGGGGGGGGGGCAGAGACATAGGGGGTTATTGTATGAGAGTACTTGGGGCAGAGCAACAGGGAATTTTTGTATGAGGGTACTTGGGGCAGAGCAACAGGGAATTTTTGTATGAGGGTACTTGGGGCAGAGCAACAGGGAATTTTTGTATGAGGGTACTTGGGGCAGAGCAACAGGGAATTTTTGTATGAGGGTACTTGGGGCAGAGACACGGGGAGTTATTGTTGTGTGAGGGTACTCGGGACAGAGACACAGGGAGTTATTGTTGTATGAGGGTACTTGGGACAGAGACACAGGGAGTTATTGTTGTATGAGGGTACTTGGGACAGAGACACAGGGAGTTATTGTTGTATGAGGGTACTTGGGACAGAGACACAGGGAGTTATTGTTGTATGAGGGTACTCGGGACAGAGACACAGGGAGTTATTGTTGTATTAGGGTACTTGGGACATAGACACAGGGAGTTGTTGTTGTATGAGGGTACTTGGGGCAAAGCAACAGGGAATTATTGTAAGAGGGTACTCGGGACATAGACAAGGGGAGTTATTGTTGTATGAGTGTACTTGGGGCAGAGCAACAGGGAATTATTGTATGAGGGTACTTGGGACAGAGACATTGGGAGTTATTGTTGTATGAGGGTACTTGGGGCAGAGCAACAGGGAATTATTGTATGAGGGTACTTGGGGCAGAGATATGGTGAGTTATTGTTGTATGAGGGTACTTAGGACAGAGATATGGTGAGTTATTGTTGTATGAGGATACTCCTAATTTATTTTACAGGAGGGTCCCGATTTATTAACGACGCCTTTTCTTATATGGCGGTTAAAGTAACACGACGTAACGTTGTGGTACATCCATTACAGTCAGCAAAGACTACACATTAATGTGATCCGTCCAAAGTCGTCTTGACCTAATACCCCCTGTGTCTCATATTAGCCCCACAAAGCTCTAGTCACAGCGTGTTAAAATTATTTATTTACAATTTTTGCTTTTGTTGTTGTTTACATGGTAACGATTCACGGTCCGGGTCTTTGTCTCTCAAGGGCATCATAAGGTCATTTGGTTCTTGTAGTGCTTGATAGCTTAATAAATAAATACAAGACTTTATTCTTAGAAATTCTTTACAATGCATGCACTGTTTATGTTTGAAAAGCATTTAATTAAAAGATCTAAACATTCAGAAACAATCATAAATATTGTTTTCATTTCAAATATATTTTGAATTTCCGATAAACTTTCCATAAATTGAGTCATCTAAAGATAATCTCCATAATATTATGCGTAAAATAAAAAATAAAGCAAACAAATTGCCAATAAAACGAATTGAACCATTCATTAGTGTAATTTTATTCACAAAAACGAAAATATTTTTTTTTCTTTTCATTATTTATGTTCGTCTGCCCCTAATTGACGTTAGTAAAAGGCAATTTACAAAGGATCTTAAAAAGAACTATTATCACTATTTCGCTTAAACGGGAGTTAAAACATTTATCATTGTGTTAAAAACTTAGGATATACTTATATTATATATATATATATATATATATATATATATATATATATATATATATATACACTAAATATAAAGAAAAATTAATTACTGTTGACTTGTTATCAAATACAAAATGTTGTATATAAATGTAGTCGAAAAGAACGCGTAACTGGTTAAAATAGTGCCAAATCTATTATAAACTCATATTATGTACAGGGCAACTGATATTATATATATATATAGGGCGTTACTAAGGCAAAAGTGAGTGCAAAACACCCGGATGGCAACCTGTGAAAGGCGGCAAAATCTTCCATCTAAACATTTAAAAATAAAAATCACTTCTAAATTCATGTAATTCCGTAATTATATGTATGTTAATTTTTGATGCCATCTATTTTTAGATCTTTAAATATTCACAGATTAAATTGTTCACTGGATGATATCTAAAAGATTGTTTTCTTTTATTGAAGGAAAAAAAATGGAACAGATTTATTCAATCAAAACTCGGCTTTAAGTCGACTCAGGGTTCGTATATTTTTCCGATGCCCCCATAACAAATATAGCTTCACTTTGATTTTATTTGGTAAAAAAACAAAAATATAAGACATTTATAGCCATTCAAATTATCTGTATTATCATATTATAATATATCATTAATTAACGTCGACTTGTTGTGTAAGGGGGGAGGTAAAAGGAAATTATTTTTTTTCTCAGCAGGACGACTTCCCCCCCTCCCCCTCATTGTTGACAGACAGACAAATGTCTGTCTTCCACCTAAATTCCCATCACCAGCTATTAGACAGACATAACGATGGCAAGGACAATGGACTCTCGTGAGACCAGGCAGTTTATGTCCAGCTGACAACCAACATTGCCTCAGACAACTGGTGATCTTTTGTCAGTTTGTTTTGCTTGGTTGTAACTCTTCCCCAACCACCCCTCCCCCACATCGACTGTTTTGTTTTTTTTACACCCGAACTCGTCGTCGGCATCCGTCCGTCTCGAGAGACGATGGTGTAGCTAAGTTGAGTCTACAAGCACCGCCGAGAATGGCTGTGCAGTGTGACTCGGGAGTGGCAATCCCTGTCGCACTTGTCGCACTTGAAAATAGTTGGTTGTTGTAGTTGATGTTGTAGCTGTTCTTTTTTCCGCTTCCGCCTTGATCTTTTCATGGCAGCATTATTCTATCGATCAGCCTTTGCGCGCAATGAACCCTGCCGGACAGCGAGCCTCCAGGACTGGCGGTCGGCTGCTTGGCTCTCCCAGGAGTTGGGGTTAATGGAGTACTCTTTCATATCCTTTTTGCAGGTGTCTTTGACTGCTGAAATCTTTTACGCCAAAAGTATAAAAAATAGCAACTAAAGTTGAGCTCAGAATCTAAAAAATATAACTGATTTGTGTATTGTATTTTTTTGCAATTAATTAATTGATTCAAAGTTTCATGTTTGTTTACAGACAGTAGAACTAGTTCTTTTAGTTCACAGGGCTAGAATGTAAAATTACTGAGTGTTACTGTCTTAAGGAGGGACGGATGGTCATGTTGTAAAGCCGTCGACTGAAGATCCATGGTTCGATTCTCTATAAGAACCAAGGAAATTTTTAAGTTCATGGTAAAAGCTCCCTCCTTATCTACCGTGGTGCCTCCATGGCAATTACACTACCGGTTGGGGTGGGCATGAAAGTAGGCTACTAAAAAAACATAAAATGTGTCCTATTCAGGGGTCAACATTTTTTTTTCATCAGGTCAGATGGTCGCGCGGTAAAAAACAGTTTTATTAGTTTGTACAGGATCTAATAGATTTCATTTCATCTTTACGGGGCCTACACACACTCCGAACTGAGCGGATTATACTTAATCATACTTTTTAAAAAAAATACACAAAAATATATACACAAACATTCAACTTTTATCAAAATCCTTAGGAGATGCAAAAGCGTTATCGACATGATAACAAGGTTAAAAAAATAACACAAGTAAAATTCAGCTTATGTAAGCAAATTACATCTAAAAGTTCGAAAACATTAAGACATCTAATGTCAACTTTCCAAATCTGTACATTCAGAAAGAAAAACACTAAATGAGATTAAAAAGAAAAACCAAAACAGCAACATAGATTTCCATTGACAAAACGAAGATAGATGCTTTGGGAATTCCCGGAAGAATTGTGACGTAAAATAAAGGAAAAGTTACATTAATCTCTGACCCACTTTGGACATAACACGCAGGTTAGCAGACAAATTAAATAAACAGACAAGTGGGCCCACAGATTAGATATTATAACCGATTGCGCCAGCCTCGTTTTGTAACAATGTTTTCATCTCCGCCATTAATGATACTTACACTCATCAGCCCATTCATTGGATAGAAATTTGTATTATTATATATATAAAGCTCCTCAAAACCCATGTACTCATGAATCAAATAATATATTAATGTTTTTTTTTTTATATTTAGAAAGCAAATTGAAAGCTTTTTCGTTCATATTTCATGTTTAAAAAAAAAATAAACTAAAAGGTGTAATTAGGTTTTTGTGTTTTTTGGTGATTTTTATAAATGGAAAGCGTCATTGGCAGTGCTCGATTTAAGAGAAAACCTTTTCCGGGGATGAAAAAAAATTTCTGAAGAGCCAGAGATAAATGTCTATGATTTCATCCCCGGCTGGGATATATTAGCTAAAGCAGAGCTGGGGATATCCCCGGCATCCCCGGCGGTAAATCGAGCCCTGGTCATTGGAAACAAAATGAATAACAACAATAGCGCGAGATTTTTTATCCCAAAACCGCGGACTATTTATTTAATGATGCGCTATCTGTATAATATCTAATCTGTGAGTGTGACCCTCCGACGCGAGGATCAAATTATGGCAGTGTGGGAACGGGTGGTCGAGTGGTGTAGAGCGCTTGACTTTCGAGCGGAGAATCTAGGTTCGAATCTCAGTGAGACCCTTTGAACTTTTTCAGGTCCTGGTTACAGCTGCCAAGTCCAACCAGCTTCAAATGGGTACCCGACTTTAAGTTGTGTGTGGGGGGGGGGGTAAAGGCGGCTGGGCGTTGTGCTAACCACACAATCCCTTCAAATGCCGAGGTTACTGAAACAGATGAATTCTTCACTTCATCTGCCCCGATGAGCCCTTTGGGGCTTAAGGTAACTTAACTGTATCATGGCATGGTTAACTAATAATTCAACTATATGTGCTCACTAAAGTGGCCGAGTCGTGTAGATACTTGACTGTCGACATGAGAGTCCTGGGTTCGATCCTCGGTAAGACCCATGGGTATTTTTCCAATGTAAAATTAGTTTCAAAGTCGTCCCACAAGTCCACCGAGCTCTAAATGGGTACCTGACTTAGGAAAGTAAAGGCGGCTGGGCATTGTGCTTATGACACATTCCTTTCATATGCGGAGGTTATACAAACAGATGAATTCTACACTTCATCTGCCCCGATGGCCCGCTAGGGCTAAGGGAACTTATTTTGTTCACTACAAATCAAATAGCTGGGGAGTGACTTTAAACAGTATATTTTACTTTCTTTATAAAACGTAATACTGTTATCTTTGAACGCATGCTTAGCTACACGTGTGAATTACCAACCAATTCGTCTCTTACTTAAGGTTTTCTTTTTGACTCCCGACAAATAAGTTTTTTTTTTTTACAATTACTTTGTTTACTAAATATGATGTGGCTCTCATCAAACTCATTCTTGGCTATCTAGATACTATACTATACTGTACTGTACTATACTGTACTACACTATACTATACTACACTATACTATACTATACTATAATGTACTATACTGTACTGTACTATACTAAACAATGCTAAACTATACTGTACTGTACTGTAATATGCCATAGTATACTGTACTGTACTGTACTGTACTACACACAATTTACTGAACTGTACAATGCAATACAGTGCCGTAGCAAACTTAACTCGCGCCCGGGGCACAATACCTTTTTAGCGCACCCCCCCCCCAATTCAAAAACCATATATTATATTATTTGTAAAATATA
Source organism: Bulinus truncatus (assembly GCA_021962125.1). Classification (NCBI taxonomy): domain Eukaryota; kingdom Metazoa; phylum Mollusca; class Gastropoda; family Planorbidae; genus Bulinus; species Bulinus truncatus. The sequence goes on from JAGDYQ010000364.1 coordinate 251,758, forward strand.
CCATTTGGCGCTCCTTTGTGAGTAGCGCATGCCTTGCCCACCACTCTCTACGCCTCTAATGCAATATGAAATATTTATATAATATACCCGTCTAGACAACACACGCAGAAATCGTTTTATAGCCACAAACCCATAAATAAATAAAAAAATAACATTTTATGAGCGGGAATGGAAACATCAGAGCCATTTACATCAGAACTGGGGATATAACAAAACAAGAACCAGACAGAAAATAAAAAAAAAGAAACGAAAACAATTATTTTATTTCCCGCCGAAAGTTTGTACGTGACATTCAAATATCGAAGATCAACCAATGAAATGTTTGTCGATATTTTGAGCTAATTACGTTTTCTTCGTAGTAAAACGTGTTCCATTGATTCGTCTGGTTATTTGTTGTTTTTTTTTTCTTCTCTTGCGACATTTTGTCGACAAATTGTTGTTCGCTGAACCAATTTGTCGTATCGAGCCTGCCAGTGTCGTGTGCTAATGAGATTTCCAGACAGGGTTTCTCTTAAATGTCAGAAATATCGCCGTGCATCAATTTCAATCAAAAGCATCTGCGATCAACAACTTTCAACCCCATCCACTCATGTCTGACACACCCTTCTCTCCTACCCCATCCAGCCTCCAGTCCATGTCTGACACACCCTTCTCTTCTACCCATCGTCCCTCCAGTCCCTGTCTGACACACCCATCTCTTCTACCCATCGTCCCTCCAGTCCCTGTCTGACACACCCTTCTCTTCTACCCATCGTCCCTCCAGTCCCTGTCTGACACACCCTTCTCTTCTACCCATCGTCCCTCCAGTCCCTGTCTGACACACCCTTCTCTTCTACCCATCGTCCCTCCAGTCCCTGTCTGACACACCCTTCTCTTCTCCATCAGAATGTTAAAAAAAATAAAGCCATTACTTGAGATTTGCGCCATTTACATAATAGATTCGCCTGATAGAAATAGATTCGTCTGATAGAAATAGATTCGTCTGATAGAAACAGATTCGCCTGATAGAAATAGATTCGTATGATAGAAACAGATTCGTCTGATGGACATGTTTTGCAGTATTTATTTATGAAACTGACGACGACTTCAGGTTTTGAGTGTTTTAAAAGTAATAGTAAAAAAAAGGAATTTGTGTTTCTCCAAACATGGAGCCCACTGTCATTAGCGAGTTTATTTGATAGATTAGAAACATGTCTGTAGTCTAAACACCAAATATTCTACCTAGTGGTCTATACTTTATTGAATTGTGTGTGTGCGGGGGGGGGGGATAGAGTTCAAACGAAAAAAAGTGAAAGTGTGGGTCAAGACGTACAGAAGATTAGGAAAACACTGCTCTATGTTGTAACCATGACCACATAACTTAATTAATTTTTTTTCTGAGGAGTTTAATTAATTAAAAAGTGAACATAAAGTGGATGGGGGGGGGGAATTGTTTAAGGATAAGATTTTAAAAGAGAAAAATGGACCCATTATTTACAGGTTTGATACTGAGATCATTATTTTCTAATCTTTATTTATTCCTGAAATGGATTGTGTTTATTCTTGTCCAGTCATGAGATGACCTATGACATTTTCGTTCATATTTCTTTCTTTTTTTTTGGGGGGAGCTTTTCAAATTCTCTTTATGGGATTTTCTAACAAATAAAAAAACTGGGATAAAATAATGAAAATAAATCTTCTTCTTTTGTTCTGATGGCGTGCCGTGATGTATATATTGTATTTAAATATGTTTAGCTCAATAGCTTTGCGCGTGTGTTTGTGTGTGCGCATGTTTGTGTGTGTGTGTGTGTGCGTTTGTATCAGTTTTGTTTATTTTTGTTCACGTCACGAAGAATCAACAACAGATAATGAAAAAAAACAAATAAACAAAGGATAACGAATTTTCAGTAAATTTCCCGGGTCGGTTTGAAAATTAGCTGAATGTTCCGTTTTCTTTCACATTGGGGTATGTAACGTGACACCAGTGATAACCATGGCGTGATTACAGTTGATTTCAATCGTATCAATATATTGATCCTACCCAGCCCCGTAGCCAAAGGGGGGGGCACTGGGGGGGTCCGTGCCCCCCCCGCTAGGTATTGAGTGCGCACCCCCCCCCATACGCTTAAAAAAGAAGAAAAAGAGGAAAAAATATAGAAAAAGTAAAGTAGCCCCCTTGCTGGGTATCGGTGCCCCCCCAGCTTACTTTGACCTGGCTATGGGCCTGATCCTACCTACGTCAACAATATCAAAGCAACAATAATTACTAGATAAAAAAACAACAAAATGCCAAGATATACAAAAAATAGCCACGTAAATAATATTTTTAAATTATAAGAGACAAACGTAAACAATATTTTTTTTACATTATCAAAGACATTATTAACTAACATCAACAATATCAACAAATCCATAATTAATTAATGATGATTCCAATATTTGAGTGGCTAACATCGGTCATAAAGTAAAGTTCCCTTAGCCCTGGTGGGCCATCGGGGCAGATGAAGTGTAGAATTCATCTGTTTCTATAACCTCGGCATATGAAAGGATTGTAGAGTCAGGTATCCATTTCAAGCTAGGTGGACTATGGGACGATTTTGCTCCAAATTTCACCTGGAAATATTCCATAAGTCTAACCGTGGATCGAACTCGGGACTCTCAGGTCGACCAGTCGAGTGTCTACATCACTCGGCTATCCGTCCCTAACATCGGTCATGGAATCCCCTAACTCATATGTATGTAGATTAAAGTAGGTACCACAAACTGGCTCAAAATCGTGGTTTTGCGTCACTGTTGTCAATATTTGGATAGTTTTAACTTAATGATTTCTCTACTTAAAACTGATCAAATCTCATAAACAATTATACCATTTTAAAGTATTTTGTAAGCCCTACAATAATATGTAAATTTTAATTACGTAGATTTAAAACAAAAGGATGAATCTTTTAAATGAAAACCATCACCGAAGTCACTTTTTACCGGCCGGCGCGCGATCTAATTTGACCATCCTATTTTCAATCTCCGTGCGATTCTGGGCCATTCGTCCTACAGTAATGTCAAATATATCAATGTGTGCGAAAATGAATGCCCTTTACAACCACACTAAACATTTAATTTAATTATATTTAACAATATTTTTAATATAAAAAAATCATAATAAAAAGTAAATTATTTTGTGATTTTTTAATTTTGTAGGTTTTTCTTTAGTATCATTAGAAAGCCCGTCCATTTTGCTTTTAAAATGTTATGATAAAACTTAATTTGTAAGCATGGCCCAAAAGCGCAGAGCGCTAAGAAATAGCATATAACACACATTTTTCACCCATTCTTGCACGACCGTGAAAATGGCCGACAATCAAGTTAGCAACGCTACACCAGTCACAATGAATTGAACTTTATTGGGACTTAAACACCTAGTTGGTAAGTAAAAACGATAAAAACTTGTAGATAAATAGTTACATTATTTGTTCCTTACTCTTTTAGCTTTATATTTCTTTGGAAATGTTTATTGTTGTAGTTATAATAACTTTAATATGATAAACCTCGAGGCCATTTTGATGCTTTTGTACATTGAACGATACCCTCATGTTTGCGGACACTTCTATTTTTTTCTGGCTATTTTTTTAGAGAGATAATAATATTTTCTAAGAGATAACATATTCAAAATTGACTAGTATATATTTTTTACCGGTTTTAGATAGTTTCTTTGTCTCAAATTTAAACAAATATAACAGGTCACGTGGTCGATAATTGGTTGTCAATGTAAACATATAGTAGATTGTAGGCCGACCGAATTAACATAACTATTATTGAATGGATATTTTTTTCAATTATTGTTGTAATATAACTGTGTATGTTTAGTATATGCTTATATTCACTATTATTTAAGTCAGAACCATTTTTTAAATGTCATAATTATCCTTATCAGACGGTGTACAACTCAATACTTTATAGAAGGTTTCTGTGCTAGTTGGAGGGATACCTTTATTGCCTTGTCTACTAGACTAGTAATACATGACTTCTTCAACTCTGGTTTTGAAAGAGGAAAATGGCAAGTCATGGAATCATGTAACTGTTACGCCTGTATTTTTTTTATTAAAATATTTCTTAGCCACTCATGCGTTTGTATTATTATTAAGTATCTTATTATTAATATTAGTTCAGTTTGAGTATTTTTGTCGTTTGAACATCTTTTAGCTTTAATAAAACATAGTTCTCACAAATCCAAAAAAAAAAAGAACTGGTAATCAAGTTAAGTAACACATAGAAAAGACTTTTATGTGTTTAAATACCACATCAGCAGTATATTATGTAACTTATTTGGACCAATTTTGAATGTGGGTTATATATTTTAAAGCCTTGCAACTTTTAGAGTGAATAAGAGAAATATACACAGTCCCCTGAAGGAGTCTGTTCTTTCAAAACTACAGAGATTAATTTATCTAATGAACTTTTCATTCATTTTTTTTATTTATTAGCCTATATTAAGTAAACATCAGACATTCAAACTCTTGATAAACAAATAATAACAGAGAAATAGATGAAAACATAATAAAACATTTAAAACAAATAAAACTTTTAATGGTAGGGTCAGCCCCGTAGCCAGGGGTGGGGGGCACTGTGGGGGTCGTGCCCCCCCGGCTAGGTGTGGAGTGCCCCCCCCCCGCTTAAAAAAGAAGAAAGGAAAAAAAGAAAAAGTAAAGGTGCCCCCTTGCTGGGTATTGGTGCCTCCCTGCTTACTTTGACCTGGCTACGGGCCTGGGTAGGGTCAATAATTGGAAAAAATGTCCTTGATGAAATAGTAGTACTATATCAAGAAGAAATTAGAGTTAAAATCACTAAATGATCAACAAAACAGTACATTATCTCTAAGTAAGCATGAATTTAAACAAAACAGATGTGTTTTGAAAAGCTCCAGAAATAAACTTTTATTACTATGAGAGGTATTGAAAGATGAAATAAAAAAAGAAGGGAATGATGATGATCAACAGTGCAGGATTTATATATAACCTACACAAGCTATAGCTTAGCACCCCCACTTTTTTAGGAGGCCCCCCAAAATTTGTTAGAGTGAGCAATTGTCATATTTATTTAAATATTTGACACTGCCATTTAATTTCTGGAATTATAAAGGGCCCCATATCCCAAATGATGGATGGCCGAGTGGTGTAGATACTCGACTGTCGACATGTTATCTGGTGCAAAGTCGTCCTACAAGTCCACCCGGCTGTAAATGTTTGACCTAAGTTGGGGAATTAAAGGCGGCTGGGCGTTGTGCTAACACACAATCCCTTCATATGTCGAGGTTATAGAAACAGAAGAATACTAAACTTCATCTGCCCCGATGGCCCAGTAGGGCTAAGGGAACATTTCTATATCCCAAATAGCTTAGGGCCTTATGACGTCTAAATCCGGTCCTGCTGATCAATTAAATGGTACATTAATAACTCATTCAAATGGTATATGCTTACATTAACTTAAAGGTAAAATTACTTAAATTTCGAAAGTTGCACTTATTTAGGTGAGCTCCTGTAGTGGTAAAATACGTAAATTATTTGTTAGCTTTCCATGACTTATGAAATAATTAGAATATAATTGAAATGTATGCATCTAATGCTACGGTTACTATTGTTACTAATATAACTTTTCAAATAATACTTAACAGTGGATTTTTCCCTAATGGAAAGTATTTTTATTGATTTTTTACATGCATGGATTTATCCATACCTGTACTGTATATATAAAAGTAATTGGTCTAACGACTATTTTATAGTTAAGAACTATGTATATCCTACATTTTCATATATAAATGTTGAATATATACATAACAGTTCTTTTTTTGTGAATTTTTGAAAATGATATTTTTTTTAGTTTTTTTATTACCCCACCTATTTCTAACCTTTATTATATTAATCATAAATAATCTTAAGATATTATGACTAATTGAATGCATAGAGCTTAAGTTACCCTACAGATTGATGTAATTAGTTCTTATGTGTGTTGATTACAAATTTTATTATGATTTTTTGAAATGTCACGAATTTTGAAAATTTATCTCCCTTTTTATTTTTTCTAAAAAATGATGAAAACCCATTTTCAGTGCTATAAATTTTAATGATATTATAATTTTACACCTTTGAAAAAAATTGAGTTTATTCTATGTATATTTGTGTTTGTATTGAATGTAAATGATTTGGTGTACAGGAAATACTTTTGCAGATAACGCTTGGCAAAAATGGCACTTTTGAAGGTGTTGTGAAAAAATGAAAAAGTCACATTTTCAAAAATTTATATCTCTTAAACTATTTGAGCTATAGTAATAAATTTGATGTCCACCATCTTAGATTCTCGAGTTCTTGCAATATTCATGTTGAAAAAAGCTGTAAACCCATTTTAAAAAATCAGTTTGTGGTACCTAATTAAAGTTACTTTTGAATAAATAGTCTTCAGATACTTGGAATGTTAAAAAAATATCTACTAGTCATCAAATCTAAAAATAGACCAAGTAACATATATAGCCTTCGCAGTTAGAAAAAACAAAAAACGCCAAAATGAAACTTCCTGTTATCAACCAGAGGATTATCCATATTCCTGCAGGATCTGATACAAGAACAAGTCTGTCTGTGGACATAAGAGCAGCTCCACGTTTGAGTGATACAGTCCCTGGATCTGTTGTTTAGATTTTTAGATATCCAACAAGTATATCACGATGTGTGGGCGTTCCTTTTTTGGGTGGACCTATCCGATGGGTGTCGCCAAATCAAACAGCATTTGTTGTAAAAAAAACTCCAATGCTGTATTGTAAGAAACAAAGCAATTGAAGATGTTTGAAGTAAATAACATTCGATACTCGGCTAGAAATAAAATTCTACAACCAATAACATTCGATACTCGGCTAGAAATAAAATTCTACAACCAATAACATTCGATACTCGGCTAGAAATAAAATTCTACAATCAATAACATTCGATACTCGGCTAGAAATACAATTCTACAAGTAAATAACATTCGATACTCGGCTAGAAATAAAATTCTACAACCAATAACATTCGATACTCGGCTAGAAATAAAATTCTACAACCAATAACATTCGATACTCGGCTAGAAATAAAATTCTACAAGTAAATAACATTCGATACTCGGCTAGAAATAAAATTCTACAACCAATAACATTCGATACTCAGCTAGAAATAAAATTCTACAAGTAAATAACATTCGATACTCAGCTAGAAATAAAATTCTACACTATTATAAGAAATAAAACAAAGAGATATCACAATAAAATATAAACTTATATACCACAAGAAATTATTCTTTTCAAATTTCCCCTCCACAGTATAACGTAATAAAACTAACTTAAGGTCCTCATCAATCATCATTACATCAATAATACGCATTACATTGCAATATGATAAATGTACAAGTGAATTATTTGAAACATTGTCATTTACAAGACTAGGTCATCAACCTTTTTGATGACCACTAGACTATCAACCTTTTTGATGACCACTAGACTATCAACCTTTTTGATGACCACTAGACTATCAACCTTTTTGATGACCACTAGACTATCAACCTTTTTGATGACCACAGCAGAAAATGTTATGAAACGTGACCAGACGGGCTTACTGTAGTTACTATTATAATTTGACATCTAGCGATAATTTTTCTTTGTCGCTGATAATTTTTTCCAATAGATAATTGTCGGTAACTATTAGAAATAACTGGGAGTTGAAAAAATCTTCTCCAGTATTCAGACACATAAGTTCGACCGATTACGACAATTTTATTGTTTTTTGATTACACGTTATTTTTAGGGGGGGGGGGGAAGAGGGGGAAGGGTACCGAGATGGTTGGGATGAGATGAGTGAGTGTCTATAGTGTCTTGTGGGGAGCTTAGCTCCATGGTGAATTAGCTTGTTGATACTTCCTGTTTAAACGTGTTGTCGATACCTTTTGTCGATACTTCCTGTTTAAACGTGCTGTCTATACCTTTTGTCGATATTTCCTGTTTAAACGTGCTGTCGATACCTTTTGTCGATACTTCCTGTTTAAACGTGCTGTCGATACCTTTTGTCGATACTTCCTGTTTAAACGTGCTGTCGATACCTTTTGTCGATACTTCCTGTTTAAACGTGCTGTCGATACCTTTTGTCGATACTTCCTGTTTAAACGTGCTGTCGATACCTCTTGATGACGTTTCAAATTTCAACACCTTGTTGATGCCGCTTCAAGTTAAAACATCTTGTCGGTACTTGAAACCGAGTCTGTCTCTAGGTGCATATTGTCATTGACAGTCTGTGGATGTCATTGTTTATGACACATCACGGCAATGTCAACTGTCACTGCTCATGTCGTTGGCCAGTTAATTTTTCTCTTTTTAAATTGTCTTGTTAGCTGTCTATCATTCAACTGGAATTTTACTTGTCTCTAATGATGTGATTATACTTTGGATTAGGTGTATCATACATATCGGACATCTTTTTTAACGGAATCGGATAATTGTTTCCAATTTCCGATTACTTATTTTTTTATCTAAATGTGTATGACTTAGACCTGCATTATATTAATGAACTGGAAACGGTGAATCAAATATGAATCCACTGTTAAGAGAAATTTTCAAAATTGCTTCGTTTCAGTCAAATTAACAATTTACAAACACACTCACACACATAGACATCAAGTAGTGTATATGTCCCAGTGAAACAGATCGATGATATACATGTCCTAACGAAACATTACAATGATATATATATATGTCCCAGTGAAACAGTTCGATGATATATATATAGTTTCCCTCATGTCAACGTCTGGGTATCATTAAAAAGGCTAACATCGGTCTGCGTCGTCGTAAATGGAAAGAATCTATACCATGGTGTACACCACAAAATGTTCAAGACACGCCAAAAAAGAAAAATTTCATAACTATTACGCACCAACGGCGGCTTCAACGCCAACAACAAAGGGACCACAGTGACTCTGCAGTGGGTCTCTTTCTTCCTCATCTTCACGATGTTACTCAACACCGTACGCCTTGCAGTCATACATGTCGATCGGACGATTTGAATGTGACATAGAGGACATGGGTAAAGTTGTGAGTGGGCTTATAATAAATAGTGTTTTCATGTGTCTTTAAATAAATACTTTAGGTTTTATAGTTGATCTATCTATCTCTCTTTGAACTCTCTCAGTTTTATCTGCGGGCTGAGACTTAGTCTCTTAGAGCCCGTGAGATCAGACCTGCTGTGTCTCTCAACATCTGGAGACTGCCATAGAGCCCAATGGCCAGCAAGCTTCCGGACTGGTCCACCCTGTGGTCCGCCAGTCCAGGGCACTCGAATAGCAAATGATATCTATCTATCTATCTCTATCTATCTATCTATCTATCTATCTATCTATCTATCTATCTATCTATCTATCTATCTATCTATCTATCTATCTATCTATCTATCTATCTATCTATCTATCTATCTATCTATCTCTATCTATCTATCTATCTATCTATCTATCTATCTATCTATCTATCTATCTATCTATCTATCTATCTATCTATAGAAGTTGTTGACCATATTTTTTGGAAGTTTGATAGAATCCTATTTTCTCTCTCTGATCTACATTGTCACTTTTAAATGACTCACAAATTGGAGTTTTTTATGTTCATTCTGTCTGAATGGTCATGTCGTCTGGCTGATTGACCTGCCTTCATAAGGTCATATAGGATCCTATGAGTTTTTCATTTATTTGTCGATTGATTAATTGTTGCAGGGGCGTTACAATAAATAGAAGTTGTTCATTTCTTGATTGCAAGGCACCAAGGGTGTTGTTGTGGTGTGCTTTTGTAAATATGTCTGTTTGCGTGAGTAAAATTTTGTCTGTGCGTGTGATTTATCGTTTGTTATGGCGTGCGTATTTGGGTGAGAAGGGGGTCAACGCGACAAAATTTGCTTAACTTTTTATCAGCGGCATGTTTGCGTGGCGCAATTACAAAAATTTTTGTCTCGTGTGATACTATCTTATAGGGAGCCGGAGCCGTCACATTTGTGGGAGCCGGAGCCGGAAAAAATTTGGCGGCTCCGCAAGCCTGATTGGTACCCGGGTCCGAATAGTCACTTCGAATTTATAAATAATAAATATAAATACTGAAGTCTTTAAAATATTTTAAATAATGTATCATTTTACTATTTGCTAATTTGATCATTGAAATAACTTTTTATTACTTATGAAAATGGCGACTAATGAAACCTCGGTCGAAAATAATGATATGATTCTGGGTGCAATGAAATGGTTTGTTTTTAGTAAAACCGACAATGGAAAATGCGTATATTTTTCAAGTTCCTGGCAATGGGGGTGAACGCGGCAAAATTTGCATAACTTTTTATCAGCGGCATGTTTGCTTGGCGCAATTACAAAAATTTTTTTCTCGTGTGATACTACCTTAATAGGGAGCCGGAGCCGTGCCGGAGCCGTCAAATTTGTGGGAGCCAAAGCCGGAGCCGGAAAAAAATTAGGCAGCTCCGCAAGCCTGAACAACACACTATACCGACACTTTAAGCAAACCAATACACTATACCCACAGTCCCACACTATAGTAGTATAATTACTACAATGAACTTTTGACTACTTCAAATAATACTATTCACAATACATCTTTTAAGAGCTAGTTTAAGTCTGCAACATCATACTTAATAAAAAAAAAAAATAGAGACACAAATACATTGTACATGCACTCTTAAATGTGTCACGTGGTTATCTTCCCGGGCAACGCCGCGGATGAATATGTTGGTAAATAATAAACTTTTTTTTTGTAGCACTATATCTGTCGGACATATACAGTTATCTATGTATGCACTATGTCTCCTTCTCTCTTTCTCTACAGACTATAGCTGGTTTGTCTCTCTGGCAAGTGTGTCAGCCACATGACCCCCCCCCCCCATGACCCACCGCCTTCCCTTTCCCCCAACCCCAATATTTGTACATGTCTGTATCGGATTGTTGCGTCGGCCCAATATATCCCCCCATCTGATATACGTCATATATGTTTGTTGTTGATGAATGTTAAAGTCACACATCTCCCATCTGATATACGTCATATATGTTTGTTGTTGATGAATGTTAAAGTCACACATCTCCCATCTGATATTGCATTTCAGTTGTCCATAGTTGATGGGTGTGAAGATCGTGATACATCGCCATGTGATATTTTGTTTTCATATTTCTATGGTTCAATATTTTATCATCATATACCCCTCTCCCACACAGCATTAGTGCGATGTATAACATGTCTGATGATCACATTTTCACTGATCTATAAATCATCTGAATAGAAATCTGGGTCATATTCAACCCCACCCCCCTCTCTTTTCCCCACACCCGCTAAAATTGATTGTAGAACTTTGATTGCAATCATCCCCTTCGCATTGTCCAAGCGTTTCCTTGGACTCTTATTGATATTTCATAGTGCGGTGCTTCATGAAATGTCCAGTGCGTCTCTTGAAATACCCACTGACCATAAGGGAGGAGGACACGAAAAGGTTAAGTGGACACTTCCTGGGTAGCTTAGGTCCGAGGAATGAGTAATGCGGCGGGGGAGGGGGGGGAGGTAACCCGCCGCCAGTCTGGACACAGAATGAATACACGAGTGAACATTGGACGATTATCTGCCCATGATTGCTCTCTGTATGACTACCGATAGTGTTGCAGTCAACATTGTATAAGGGACATATATCCAGCGACTTTAGTTACTGTTAAAAGATTACACAGTACACAACCAATGTTTAAAGAAAGTGTAAAAAACAAAAAAGATATCGAAAAAAGCATTCTATATCAGTAAGAAGTTAAATTTTAAGTTACTTTGCTCCATCCGATAGACACTTAGGTCTGTACTCATTTCATAACTTACACTTGATATATTTCATAAGTACATACTCCAAGTTGATAAATTATCTTTATGTTTTGTATGTGTACGTACATAGCATCCGTAAGTAGAATTGATGAACAATGTAGTGAATGGAATGACAGGCAGTACAATAGAATGGATCGATGGATTAGTGGGATGGATGAATGGACCACGTGAAAGACTGGACAAACCATTGAACAGAATGGATAAATCTCCTTATATATATATATATATATATATATATATATATATATATATATATAAAGAGAGAGAGATAGAAAGAGAGAGGAGGAGATAGATAGATAGATAGATAGATAGATAGATAGATAGATAGATAGATAGATAGATAGATAGATAGATAGATAGATAGATAGACAAAATTGATAGATAGACAGACAAAATAGATAGATAGACAGACAAAATAGATAGATAGATAGACAAAATAGATAGATAGATAGATAGATAGATAGATAGATAGATAGATAGATAGATAAATAGATAGATAGATAGATAGATAGATAGATAGATAGATAGATAGACAAAATTGATAGACAGATAGATAGATAGACAAAATTGATAGACAGATAGATAGATAGACAAAATTGATAGATAGACAGACAAAATAGATAGATAGACAGACAAAATAGATAGATAGATAGACAAAATAGATAGATAGATAGATAGATAGATAGATAGATAGATAGATAGATAGATAGATAGATAGATAGATAGATAGATAGATAGATAGATAGATAGATAGATAGATAGATAGATGTGTATAGTTGTTAGAGTAAAGCAATAACAAAAACTTTAACTCAAGTGTAATAAAGTAAATCACATCATCCATACAAAACCAAACTTTTATCAGCACAGAAAAAAAATGTTACGTGCCGTGGTTTTCAATTTCAAAATCTAACACCTAAAATCTAAAATCTATCATTACCTGTTCTAACTATTATCAAAGTTCCGTGTTGTCAACCCGTTGTAAATCTTCACAGTACGATAATGCAAGGAGTCGAACTACGGTCATTAGAATTTCTTTGTCCATTGTACTGAAGACAAAGTTCAAATATACAGTTCACATGACCTGCTGTGAGTTAGTTAAGTTTTATAAACCCAGATCTAGGAAGAGAGTATTTTATATCGCGGGAAAAATGAAACGTGTAAAGCGACTTTTAAGTTCGGCGACAAATAATTAAAACATTCGGAAGATTGACGGCGGATCGATGGCTGGTTCAGTACTTCAGGTTGAGTACTTCAGGTTTAGTATTATTACTCAACTGCTTAATTGGGCCTACTTTGTCCATCAATGGATTGTCTGATGTAAATTTATTCGCTGATCAAAGGTGATATTTAGCAGTACGCGCCAGTACACGGACTTTCTCGGGCGAGCACTAAATGTTGGGTTACACTGTGAGCGCCCCCCCCCCCACCCTAAAGACGCGGACTTGTTGCTGTAGCTCAGTTCGCAACTGAGGCTTATTGACTACTGTCAAAATGTGTAATCTGGATGAGGGACCAGTCCGGATAAACTAAACCAATATTTGAGATGTTCTATATGGTGAAGAATAAAACAATAAAAGGGCAGTAATGTTCAAATGATTTCCAACATCCATCCCTTGGCTTCGGGGCCATACAAAAAACTGACTTTTAGCCGACTCAGTGACGCAGTATGCTGAATGACGTTTTAAGGGGGGTGGGAACTAGCAGTGACGCAGTGTGCTGAATGACTTATTAGCGGGGGATGGGGTGGGGGGACTAGCCAGTGACACTACAGTCAAGTGGATTATCTCCAGGAATTCGTGACTGCTACCGACTAGATCAGTAATAAGAGTTTCCCGCAAAAAGAAAAAAAACAACAACTGGGAATGGGAGAAATGGAGAGAGTGATTGGAAAGTACCATAACGAGAATTAAATACATATGTAGTGTTTAATAGTCGCATGTGTGGAACTGCTAGTACACAGTAAATCTATTAACACTTTCAAAAAGGAGGAAACATATAATTACTAATGTATTATGTCTTACTGGTGATTTTTTTTGTTATGTTTTTATCTTTATTTTTGTGAAGGGCGGGAAAAGTCACTCAGTAGCTGTTATTTTGTCATCTTCTTATTGCCGATCTAAATAAAAACACACACCCTCGTTTGTCACCAAAACTTTAGTTTATGCAAATTTTCGTATTAATAGTTTTTTTTTCTAACCTTTTGGATCATATATTAAGCAATTTGGTCGAGCGTTTCCCTGTGTATAATAAAATAAATATTCGGTTTATTATGTTGTAGTGTTCAATAAATCCATGGGGAAAAACCGAATTAACTATAAACAATACACAGAAATATCATAAACTATATTAGCTAATTCACTGCATTTAGAACTCATAAAAATTCACATTTTACTTTCTGATCTTGCAGGAGGACATCGTGATGGCTTGTAACAACACGACTTACCGAGACATCCTCGTAAACAGCACTGAGATGCTAATCGAGATGTACAAGCACAAATACTTCGTGGATTTACTAAGCTACAACATCCCTTTCGCCATGATGGTCAACAAGTGCGTGACGCCCATCTGGTTTACCATCGGGGTCTTCGGGAACATCATCTCCGCGCTGGTTTGGGCAAACCCCCGAATGCGGACCTGCAACACCGCGGCCTACTACCTGACGAGCCTGGCTGTGTCGGATTTAGCCTACCTCGTCTTTCACCTGCTGTACGAGCTGGAGAGTCCGTGGTTGCTAGCGACGCTGGACGTTCAAGTGTGGTGTCAGGCGCACAACATCGCCAACATGGCGTTGCAGTATTTCTGCGTCTTCCTCGTGCTGGCCTTTACCGTGGAGAGATTCCTCTCCGTCTGCCATCCTTTCAAGTCCGAACGATTCGGCAAGACTCGAACTCCTAGAACTATCCTCTCGCTGTTCGTCACGGCCTTCGTACTCAGCCTCCCGCAGGGGTATTCCTGGCATATAAACGAGGTCGGGGAGTGCCAGGTACGCCGGATTGAGATGGACCCTAGGTCTTTCTTCCCCATCTATACATGGTGCACGGAGCTGGCCATCTTCGGCGTCATACCCCTGATCGTGCTGATGCTCAACTCGGCCGTGCTCAATAAAATCAGAACCATCGGGCAGCTGAGGCTGGGTAAGCCGAAGCTGCTGGCGCATGATCGCCGGCAGTGTCATGAGAGCAGCATGTCGGCGCTTGTGGTGGGCAGCGAGCAGCGATGCATAAGGCGGGTGAGCAGCAGCACCAACGGCGGCTTCAACGCCAACAACAAAGGGACCACAGTGACTCTGCTGTGGGTCTCTTTCTTCCTCATCTTCACGATGTTACCCAACACTATTGTGTACGCCTTGCAGTCATACATGTCGATCGGACGATTTGAATGTGACATAGAGGACATGGGTAAAGATGTGAGTGGGCTAATAATAAATAATGTTTTCATGTGTCTTTAAATAAATACCTTAGTTTTTATAGTTGATCTATCTATCTATCTATCTATCTATCTATCTATCTATCTATCTATCTATCTATCTATCTATCTATTGATCTATCTATTGATCTATATATCTATTTATATCTATCAAGCTCATTAGTTCAATGATTCTCGTACTTCTACGCCGTGCTAAACAAAAGTTTTGGTTTAGTGACCAACCATAAAACAACACGGCTAGATTTGCACAACTAAAAAAAAACTGTAATAATAGAAAGGAAATTAAACCGTGTCATGAATTGTGTTCATAGATTTCCCTTCTTACTTAACAGATTTAAAAACGTTTAGCTTTGCAACCAATACAGAGATAAAGTCTTTAACTTTACTTACATAGATTCTCGAGCCTTTAATTATAAATTTACATGTATGTCAAGAAATGCTGCATATGTCCTTATTCAACAAGTTTCCGCTAAATGATATTACACTGTGCAGCACAATTTTTGTAAATTATAAGATGTATAGTGATTTTATATATATTAGTGGTGCTGATTTCAAATATGTAATCAGAACATTTCTAGCACGTCAGGATTTTGAGTTATGTTACATTAAACTTTTGAAATGCATCATATTCTCGATGTGGCCAGAGTTCCGTCTAGACGGTCTCTGTATTAATTTTTTCGGAGTCCGTCTATAGATGTGCGCATGCACGCCAATTGAGATTAAGAGTAAAGATGTCCGCATGCACTATTGATAAAGATTATAAAGAATTATACATGTTTTTTTTTTATTTCTTTATTAAAAAAAATTTGCGTCACACTTTAAAAAAATTAGAGTAGCCTACATATTTCAAATGTACTAAATAATAATTAGATTATGAAACGAACAACCCGAAAAAGAAATAATCTCGATTGTCGCGCATGCGCACATCTATAGACGGACCCCGAAAAAAATAATACGGAGTCCGTCTAGACGGAACTTATACGTGTTTAGTTAAAGTAATACGTTTAAAAAGATGGCTGAGAGACGCAGATGTGTAAACCATCCTGACAGTTTTTGTAATGTTTGTGGATTATTCACTATGAAGTCACAGAGAATAAATATCTATATCATTCCTTTGGTAAAATTTGCTTATAATGCTTACTTCAGTATGAAGCTTGGAGACCAAGACAAGAAATGGGCACGACACATCATTTGTGGGTCATGCTACTCGAATTTGACGCAGTGGCTGAAGGGCAAAAGAAGTTTGTCATTTGCAATTCCTATGGTTTGGAGAGAACCACGAGACCATATCAACGATTGTTACTTTTGCATGACAAAGACAAATGGATTTTCTGGTAAAAACAAGGAAAAGATTGAATATCCTAATGTACCTACTGCGATTAAACCTGTGTCTCATGACGACACCTTGCTGATTCCTGTTCCTCCTAGTGACATTGACATTGTCGAAAGTGATGAATCAGCGTCTATTCCTTACGCTCACGAAAGTGATGACAGCTTTGATGCACCTGAAGACGGTAAACCTCATCTCATCGAACAAACTGAACTCAATGATTTAGTACGAGATCTGAATTTACCGAAGGATAAAGCAGAGCTACTTGCGTCTCGTCTTCAACAGTGGAATCTCTTGTCAAAAGGCACTAAGGTAAACGAAGTGCAAATCTTTCACAAATCTTTAAAGAACAGGACAAGTGCTCTTACTGCAAAGATATAGAAGGTCTTATGAATGAGCTTGGCTGTAATCACAAAGCTCATGAATGGCGTCTGTTCATAGATGCCTCGAAGACAAGCCTTAAGGCAATTCTTCTTCACAATGGCAACTCAATGCCTTCAGTGCCAATATTCTATGCTGCGGATATGAAAGAATCGTATGAGAGCATGGACAAAATTTTTGAGTTAATCAACTATAGGAAATTTAGCTGGAATATTTGTGCTGACTTTAAAGTTATTGGGTTAGTGATGGCATGCAAAGTGGTTACACAAAGTACTGCTGTTTCATGTGTTTGTGGGACAGCCGTGCTTATAAGCAGCATTATTCACAGAAGCAGTGGCCGGTGATATCTGAATATGTCCCAGGAAAACACAATATAAAGCACAGTTCACTAGCACAACCAGACAAAATTTACCTCCCACCTCTTCAAATCAAGTTGGGATTAATGAAAAACTTTGTGAAAGCTCTTAAAGGCAACTCCAATGCTTTTCAGTACCTCAAAGAGACATTTCCAGGGATGAGTGATGCCAAAATCACAGAAGGAATCTTTATAGGACCTCAAATTAGACATGTTATAATGAATAACTCCATGTTAAATATTACATAGTAGAACTAAATTTTCAAAATGGATTAACGTCACTTCTGGACGTGCTAGAAACATTCCAAAGGTATCACTGTAATCAGAAAATTGCATATAATAAAATACGCATTATGTTGTTCAAGTTAAAGAATTTTTTTTTATTTTGTTGCACAGTGTTATTATCGCACTAGCTGTACCCTGCAAAACCTTTGCATAGAGTTATATCCCTTTAGGCTTGATCGGTAGGTTATTTTTCGTTTCGGGCAGACCCGATTTTTTTTCATGATTGTATTTTAAACTGAAATATTTTTGTATCAATTCTTTACTTTCGATTTAACGCAGAACCCAAATCGCTATTAAGAACTTTTAATTGTTCTGATGTTCTGGCCGCTTCTGTGGTCCAATGCAGTGGTCCCCCAACCTTTTTTTCTCGCCAAAAAAAACGGTCATCGTTTGATAATTTCAGCTCGGCCCGCTAGAAGGGGAGAAGGGGGAGACGTTGATTATTATTTTCTCGTCCATGGAAAGTCGCCACTATACTGAGAGAAATACACCACAGAAAATAAAGGGGAAATATTTATTGTGCGACCCAGCACCATTCGATCCACGGACCGGTACCCTCTACTCTTAAGTTGACGAGGCTGCCGACTGTGACATCTGCTGGGAACTTCATGGCTGTAGAAAGACGAATCGGCTGTGATGATACAAGTCATAATAATACGAAACACTTGCGCTATTTGTGTGCATTACTGCCGATAAAATGATCTTAAGACATTCATATGGAGACTTCAGGACCCCGGCTGCGGCTTTTCCAATGGCCCCCATAAACATGACTCCCTCTCTGACTAAAGCCCCTTAAATAGCCTACGAACAGTTTTGATCTGTACATATCAACAGTCCATCCTTCAGTTTTCTAGGTTCGGTCTTACTTTCAAATTTCTTCTTTTGGCTAGGGCACTTCTGTCATAAACTAAGGTGCCATTCGTGGCTCACGATTCAAAAAGTTTGCCCACTCCTGGTGATCATTACATATGAACATTCCTTCGTCCGTTTTTAAGGTTCGGGCTTTCTGTCAAATTTCTGCCCTTGGCTCCGGCCCTTCTGTTATAATTTAGTAACCTATGTTGCCCACGATTCAAAAAGTTTACTCATCAATTTCTCTAGTTGTTAGTATTCTCGCTAGTTCGGGGATTAGATCTAATGTGATATTAAGATTATTTCTAGGATCTCCTCCAATTGTAGCCCGCTGTGTGCAACATTCATAATGACACAAACATTAAAGTAACATCTTTAGGGAAAAAAATGTATCTAGTGGCTGGAGTCGAATTCGGGAAATATCGGATAATTTTTATCTATTCGCCGATTCCCATTAGTTTTGGTACCAAAACGGTATACAATTTTTTATTTTCAATTTAGACGTTTAATTGTTATGTCTCAAAATTGGGAATAGTATGGCAGCAAGGTGAGGGAAATATTGGGGAAAGTATTTGTAAAATATGGATATCTGCCCTTCAATATTTCTTGCACCTTTCTGTCAAAACAAACAAAAAAATATTTTTTTATCAGAGATTCCGAGAATAATACCGTTTTCTCTTCATCTGCTGGACATAACTCCACTCTGTCCAGAAGGTCAACGTGACCCCGTCTCGTGATTCTTTTTCAATATTTATCGTCGTCTGCCACGCGTTTTGATTTTTATTTTTCCCGGTGTGTGGCTCCCTGTACTATCGGCTTGTGTCTGGATGATTGATTGTATTGCTGCCAAAATTCAAGACACTTCTCTTCTCACGGCTCTACCGTCTGTAGCATCTTGATTCACTTGTATTCTAATGTCGTTGCAGGTTTTATGTGGATTATAAATGCACTATTGAACTGTCTGAACTTTCTAGCTTTGAACAGCCCTTCCCTTCACCCCACCGCCCCATCGTATTATGTCTATCAATGTAGAGAGTCATACCTCGATGTGGGTAGATAATCAGCTCGGAAACGAACCGAAAGCAACCGAAACTGACGAAATCCGAAAATATTTATTTTCATAACTATTAACGTTAGTCCAATTTATCCGTTCTAGATCTCCAAAAAAAATACATAAATAAATAGATGATTATGTAGTCTAATAATAGAAACAATAATATATACATCTAAAATGAACATAAATGATCAAATGTAAATAATGAATGAACATTGAAACATGACGTTTAAACCCTACTTTACGCATGTCAGAAGACGAGGACACAATAGATGCAGATTTTATTTTAAAGGGGGAGTTAACTCCGAAAGGCTTTAAAGTTTCATAATCAAACGATAACGAAAGACAACGCAAAGCGAAGTATGACTGTAATACGTCACTATACATATTGTATTTGAAAAATGTTCACTGACCTAAATAACTAGGCAGTACTATAAAAAAGTAAATAATTGAATAAACATTATTTCTGGCGGAACGCAACGGAATGGCGTTCCGAAACCTTTTTTTTTTCCGTATTCAAAAATGTACTGTTTACTGCACTATATTTCAGTGTTATTTCTTTATGACAGGCGAGCATAAATAAGAGTTCCTGCTCATTTTCTTTTTTAAAACTACATTGGTTAGAATGTATTTTTCAAAGAATAACGTTAAATGGAAAATGACGTGTAATCATTTTTTTTGAGATGTACATTTATTATAAAAGTATAAATATGCAATATAGAATAGACAGACCATAGCAGATCAACCATTGAAATCAAACGAGGCATTGACAAACAAACATCGAAAGACCAAGACTTTATCTCCATGAATCGAAAGCCTTGGTCGATTAGTCGTCAGTCATTCAATAGCCTGGTGCTACTAGGAATGACCCCTTTCACCCACCCAACCAGTGTTGATACCGGCTCGATCCGACAAATACAATCATGAAGTGGAGATATGTTATTATACACCAAAAATGAAGTAACTAAACAATATGGAGATAAATAACACTGGAAAACAAAAAATAATTTATCGTGGATTTCTTGGTACCCATCATCTAATCATACTCAATTTACACACGCTGATTTCGAATATGCAAACCATTTGTCTCTATCAGCCTCCAATTTTAAGAAATCCGCAATCTTAATTTTTTTCTTATAGTTATAATACTCCAATATGTATAAAAATGAAATTTTTAAACCATATATTCTCTTTTGCAGTTAATGTAAAAAATATTAAACACAAGCATGAAATCAGTTCTAACTAATAAAATTATATGTAAAATAAATATTCCATTTAAAGTCAAATGCATGTGTAAAATGTTTAAAATGTTCATGGTTTGAATTTCTTGGCTGTGGACTTCCACTTGTACTGAGTACTTGGCAAGTCGCGTTGTAGAGTCCAACAGTAGTCAGCTAACATCGCTGCACTCCACCGGCCCTGGTAGCGTGACTCCATCACAGAAATGTCCTGGTGGAAGCGTTCGTCATGTTCATCGCTTACTGAGCCTAGGTTTTCTGGGAAGAAGTCTAGATGTGAATCGAGTAAATGAATTTTCAGAGACATATTGTATCCCAGGTGTTTGTAGGCACTAATGCATTTCTTTACAACTGTTTCATAGTTGACAGACTTCTTATTTCCAAGAAAATTGGTTGCGACTGACTTGAATGCCACCCACGCATCTTTTTCAGGATGACTTAAAGTGTTTTGAAAGTCTTCATCGGCCATGATTTTTCTTATTTGTGGACCTATGAAAATACCTTCCTTGACTTTAGCATAACTGAGCTCTGGAAACTTGGTTCATAGGTATATAAATGCATCCGATTTGCTGTCTAATGCCTTGACAAAGTTCTTAATCAGTCCTAATTTTATATGAAGCGGTGGCATGAGAATTTTGTCACGATCAACCAACGGTTGATGAAGAACGTTTTTGTTTCCTGGTTGCATTCTGTCTCTGATCGACCAATTCTTTTTTGTATAGTGGTGCTTCTTATCTCGGCTGTCCCATTCGCATATGAAGCACATTTACTTCGTGTACCCTGTCTGCATTCCCATCAAAATAGTTATTACTTTTAGATCGCCGCAGATATTCCAGTTGTACACGAGATAACGTATTGTTTCCAACAGTTCCGACATGTTTTCACATGTCTCTTTCATGTGGGCAGAATATCCAACTGGTACTGAAACATATTTGTTTCCATTGTGCAACAATACTGCTTTTAAGCTAGTCTTTGACGAGTCAATGATCAGTCGCCAATCTTCAACAATGTGTTCGACACCAAGACTTCTCATAGGGCCGTCTGTGCAGTGGCAAATACTGCCAGTCACATCAAAGTATTGAACAAGCTGTTTATGCCTGTGACGAAAGTTTGCTGTAGCTGTACCTGGTACAAGCAAATTAAATTCATTTAACCGTGAACCAAGAAGTTCAGCTTGGCCTTTTGTTAGCGCCAGATCTCGCACAAGGTCGCAAAGTTCAGCATAATTCATCAAATGAATTCCTTCTCCGGCAGCTTTGTAGTCAGGGTCTGAGTCATCGGCACAAGATGGAACATCACTTTCTTCATCCTTCTCTTCGTCTATTGTGTATTCTACAGGCGATTGTGGTACTGGACAAGTGACAGGATCGTGTGGAATTGGTTTTGAAACTGATGGAACGTTTGGGTAATTGACAGTTGTACGAGTTTTATAACAAATTCCATTGATGTTTGCCAAACAAAAAAAAACAATCTGTGGAGTGATTGCTTTGCTCACGCCATATCACAGGAACTCTGAATACCATGTGGTTGTTTTTCTTTGCCTTCCTCATCCAACCATGAAAGTTGCATGAACATGTCGAACAGATGAACTGTGGAGTCGACGACTTACCACAATCCACCTTTGAGTCAAAATAAAGTTGATAAGCTTTCTTCAGTAACGGCGTGAAAGTCTTCTGATGAGACTTGTTTGTGAAAAAGCCGCACACATAGCAAAACAGATCTGGTGAATTTACGCATCCTCTGGTTGCCATATTTTAAACAACTTGCAATTGCCACATTCACTGCTCCTTTTATGAAGTCTGAAACTGCAACGTAATCAAATTCTAAGACAATGCGCAATTCATAAAACAACTGCAAATCAACACTCACCCTACAAACATCTGACATCATGAGAAAAAAAAAAGAACATTGCCAATATACGTATATAATTACGAGGTATGTGTGTTTGTGAACATGTGTGTACGCGCAGGTGCATGCGTTTGTGTGCATAAAATTATGCTGTCAGCAGTCTATTCCTGTTTGGGCGCATACAAAACTTTGTTCGGCAATATCTTAATACTTTGCGCTGATAGAGCAAAATGATTTACAGATTCAAAATCAGCATCAAAAACTGATTCCGAAAACGTTAATGACATATAAGAAATCCAAAACTTGTTTATCAGTGTAATTATAAAAAAATAAAATATATAAATATAATTATTAGCATGAACCCGTCCACCGCCAAAACCTTTTTGTCCAAGGGGCCGAAAATAAAAAAAAGCCTGATTACATGCCCACCCTCAATTCCTAAGACCTGGTATCCTCAGCATCTACTGTAGGGGGCCCTTAGTGGTAGGCGTCTACATTAGGGGGCTCTTGGTGGTGGGCGTCTACAGTAGGGGGCCCTTAGTGGTGGGCGTCTACAGTAGGGAGCCCTTAGTGGTGGGCGTCTACAGTAGGGGGGCCCATAGTTGTGGGCGTCTACAGTAGGGGGCCCTTAGTGGTGGCAACAGGTAGACCGCCCCACGCCCAACTTTTGAGGGGGGGGGCTCTGGGATTGAAGGCGTCTCGCGATTGTAGTTGTTTTTTTTTTATAGTAACCTAACGCCTCTGACAATGCGGGACTCAATTATTTTTAATTTTTTTTTGTCGTCTGTTTCAGCCTGCCTGGAGATCGTACTTCTCATTCACGTCAGTCAAGTACATTGTGAAGGAGATCAGCCTGTCCCACCACGTGGGGAACGTCTTCATCTACCTGGCCACCAGCAGGCGGTTCCTCCGACTGACGCTGAAGAGTTTCTTCGGTCAAAAGAAGCCGTGCGGCAGCGAGACGAAGGAGACGTCCATGCACACAATCCGCGCGCAGCAGAACAGGACAGTGTTGGGCGAGGACGTCTGAGGGGAGGGGGTGGGACGGTGGTGTTGGATGACGTCTGAAGTTTACTGGTGGTGGGAGATGACGTCAGAGGTGGACACTGGTTGGGGGGGGGTGACGTCTGAAGTGGACGGTGGTGAGAGAGGACGTCTGAATTGGACAGTGGTTGGGGGCGCGGGGGATGACTTCAGAAGTGGATAGTGGTGGGGGTGACGTCTGAAGTAGACAGTGGTTGGAGATGACGTCAGAAGTGGACAGTGGTGGGTTCAACTGGAGACGTATAAGCACGCAAACCGTGCGCCGTGAAACAGACCGGTAGTGTGGGACGACACCTCAACTGGTATCAACTGGCACTAATTTTTTTTCTCAATCAGCTATTAAAGAGACAATCTATATACAAACATTTCCAAGCATGGACAAAATGTCTGGAGATGATCACTGCCGGCAAGTGTAATCTCCAATCTCCAAAAAAAAAATTATCAGTTCTATTTGACACGGTCAACGAAGACAATAATTTCATTTTACAAACTTATCAGTGTAATTTATACTTTTTTTTTACTGTATTTATGTTTTGCATTTAATTTATGATTAATTATTTTCAAAATATTACTGGTTAATCTTTTTTTTTAAATGCGTTAGAATGATTTTAAAACCAAACCAAAAATGTAAAAAAAAACAAAAATAGAAAAGCTAGAAAATGTGTCTCTCAACAAAAACACAACTTTAATATTTCGTTTCATTTATAACTAACCCAAGTCTACCAAATATTTGCAAGCTTATGTTTTCTGTTACAAAAGAAATATTAAATTAAATTAGGACGGCCTCGTCTTGCGCTCCCTTCCCCCCACAGAAAATTAATAATGCATACAATTATAGTCAGCAGCTAATACCAACCAATGCAAGTAGAAAGATATTGCATTGTGTCATACAGAGAATAAGAGCTTTTGATTTTTTTAAGACATACGTATTGCTTTACAGACTCAGACAGCACCGGCCCTAGGCCGATGTGATCGATTGCTCCAAACTGGGTCCTGCGCCAGGCAGGGGTCCCGCAATTTACATTTAGCATATCACTATCAGTCATGGCTCTTATCAAAGGCTGGAAGAGAGGCCTCGCTAGCATCCGTTAAATTGGGCCCCCCGCAATTCGTAAGGGCGGCCCTGGACTCAGACTTACGATTTTCAAATAGTGCAAGAGATGTAGGAAAAATGGTGTACAATTTTTGTAATATTTTATAAATAATTTGATTACTCTTAAAATAAAAAAAAACACGTTAATATAGATGTTAATTTCTCTAGTCACGATTCAGGGCTAATACAGTATGGCGCACGCCTGCCAACTTTCCATCGAATACTAATTATTCAAAAATTGATGCACATATCAAGAATTGTATACAACAATTAAAGCTAATCATCAAACTATATATCCAACTGAAGAAAAAACCAATTCTAGATCAATTATTTTATATTTTGATGATTGGCAAAGAGGTTTGGTAAGAATGTTTATATAGGGAGCTCAATAGAGAGGGGGGTGTTTACAAAAAGCAATATCTTTAAAGGTCAGCAATTTTATTATTTTGTGTGTATATAATTTTCGTTTCTGAGAGTGTTTCACTTAGTTTGTTTACAGCTGTGGATTACTAGAGTCACAACATTAAGTGAAGTTGTGTATTTCTTAGCTTTATTTAAATTCTGTCGTTTTACTATCTATAAATGTAATCAAATGTACGCAAAGTTTGTTTCCCAGACATTCGAACCCGTCGACTTTAAATGATTTCAACAACCATTGCTATAGAATTCAATAGTTTGGCTTATGTGGTCTCTCAGTGATGACATTATGTTGTATTCTAATGTTGTTGTCTAATGTTGTTGTTGTATGTTGTAGTCTAATGTTGTTGTCTAATGTTTTTGTTGTATGTTGTTTTCTAATGTTGTTGTCTAATGTTGTTGCCTAATGTTTTTGTAGTATGTTGTTGTCTAATGTTGTTGTCGTATGTTGTAGTCTAATTTGTTGTCTAATGTTGTTGTCTAATGTTGTTGCCTAATGTTTTTGTTGTATGTTGTTGTCTAATGTTTTCGAATGCTGTCTAATGTTGTTGTCAATGTTGTTTCTAAATGTTGTATAAAAATACGCGCCAGCAGTACGACCACTTTATGTTTCTCACCTGAATACGGTTCTCCATTAGAAATTCTGTTGTCACCCGGCTATAAGAAATCCAAACTCTTTACCCTGAATATGATACTTGTCAATGGATGTAAGTTAGAAATAATTGGCCTCTGAGTCTCAAACTGTTACAATGAGAACGTTCCTGTATTTACTTTACTAATCATTTTTTCATTGTGCAATTTGTACTTTATCAGTATTTACATATTCATGAACTTACAGTAAGATTCTACCTTACTAAGCTTTATGCGACTAAACTTAAGTCCGTTGGTCGACATACACTCACACAAAGAAAGACCAAATACAGGCTTTTATGTGTGCAAATGTGTGTCATGCTTTAAGCTGTAAACTTTTCAGGCTTATTTGGTTTAACACTATACAAAATCTAATGTACTAAAGATGTGTTGTTTTGTAAAACTGCTAATGTGAGCAGAACTGTTCTTGAGATTATCGCACCTTCAGAGAAAGGTACCATTGGGTTTCCTAGGAAAAAAAGAACCTGTTTTTTTTCGTAAAGACAACCGCTTGCAAATATTGGGCACTCTATAATCTTTTGAAAATCCGGACCCTCTCCAATTTTTTAAAACTCATTTAAGCCCGGGGCCCCGAACAAGTTTTCACATTTCACAGGGACAGGGAGGCCCGGTATCAGTTGGGGGCCTTAGTCAGCTGCCTAATGTATCGATAACAGGTTATCTTATTTTGAGACTAACATAGTAATAACCAGCTGCTCCAGCTTGCCAACTAGCTGAATGACTTCATCCTACAATTATCTCAAATATATGTTGTTTTTAAATTTCATTGTATGTTTATGTAAGCTTGCATATAATTTTTTTATAATAATATTATTACTGATATTATGATATTGTTGCTTTTTTACTTTTACTACATTAACATTATCTCTAACTGATAATCATGAATCCATAAATATTTATGACATATATTGTTTTGTTGTTACAGTTATATTTTATAAATATATTGTACTTTTACCATCATTAACATTGTAGTGTGAATACAATAATTCTTCTGACTGATTATGATGCAATGAATAAAATAATATGTATGAAATTATTATTTATTTTTTTATAGATACATTTATCTTTAAAATTACTGGGGTTTTTTCACTTACATTATTTTATGTTTGTTTTTTTAAGAATCATAATGAATCAATAAATAACAGAATATTTATGAAATCCCGTTTTAAATGTTTTTTATAGGGGAGGAGGGGTGCATTAATTATGTAGCAAAAATAAAAAAAAAACCGCCAAATACCACATACATTTTTGTAACTTAATTTTGTAAAGCTGGCGGCAACAAAACATTTTAAAATGAAACACACGGAAACTGTGTCTTGTTCTCACAACCGTTATGCCAAGTCATTCTAAGTTAGGCTAAATTATGCTAAGTTATGCTAAATTATGCTAAGTCGTTCTAAGTTATGCTAAGTCATTCTAAGCTATGCTAAATCATTCTAAGCTATGCTAAATTAAGCTACGTCATGCTAAGTATTAGACATTAAAAAAAGAGATATAATGTATTTGACTCTTCATGAAGACAGGGTCGATACAGAAATGCAGAGAGAAAATCAAATAACTTTCGATGTTGCGCAGCATAGTACCTTGATTTCTTATCTTTTATAAGTGGCGCCATCAAGAGGTGGGGAGGGAGGAAGGGATGACATCCGCTACTTTACATCCACTATACCAATAATGTAGGCGGATGGATGGCCGAGTGGTGTATGTGAAGTCCCTGTAAGGGATGAGATGAAATCTCTTAGATCCTATAAACCACTAAAGGGACGTTTTTTTTTATGGTGCCCTTCTTTCTTGACTAGTGCAGTGGCCACGGAGGCACCACGGGAGATATATCGGGAACTTGAGCCAAGACATGAAAATTTTTCTTGGTTCTCACCGAACCAGGTACCTTCAGGTCGAGAGTGGAGCGCTTTACCGCACGACCATCCGCCCCCTGGCGATTGGTGTAGCGCGCTCTACTGTAAAGCTGAAAATTTCCAGGCTCTATTCTCGGTGAGAACCAATGGAATCTGTCCAGGCCATGGGTTTGTTTTCAGTGAAATTGTGTTTTTAAAAAATAATTTTTTAAAAAATATATGGAATATCTAACAAAATTGTAATAATAGAAAAAAAAGGAAATCAAGCCAAATTGATTTTAACAAGATGATAAAAAAAAAACAATAATAATAATAATAAAAAGAAACAACTGAGCGGAGCTTAACAAAGAGCTGAGTATATGCAACCTGGTCTTATATTAGGAGGGAAGGATGGTCCAGTGGTAAGTCACTTGCCTGTCGACCTAAACGTCCCTGGTTCGATCTCCGGTGAGTCCCAATTAATATTTCACCGAAGATTGAACTAGGGACCCTCAGGTTGATAGTCAAACGCTTTACCTCAAATATAGACATTGTGAACACCAGATAATGTGATATCTAGATCCCGTGGTTGCTGAAGTCATAGACCTTAAGACCTCGTGACATGACCTGGTTTCAATATACACAATATAATATAAATAATAGCGATTTGGGCGCTGCGTTAAATCGAAAGTAAAGAATTAATACAACAGTGTTCCAGTTTAAAATTACAATCATGATAAAAATCGGATCTGCCCGAAACCAAAAACAACCTAGCCTACCGATCAAGCCTAAGGGGATAGAACTCTATGCGAAGGTTTTGCAGGGTACAGCTAGTAATATAATAGGTTTTTTTTTAGTCATCGGCCTTAGTAATAAACATACATTGTGTCAGGACAGCAAAATTAGGCGATAGATTGGAGTTTGGTGTCATGTTTGGGTCATGTTACAGCCTACTGATGAGCGTAAACAAATAAGGAACATAGAGGAAGGAGGCTAATAAAAAAGCTTTTATTATTTAAACCAGCCATTTTTACACAATGTGGTTTTGAAACAAAGTATTTTTATTTTTAATTTAGCTGATGGAAGAGTTGGACGATATATTTGTGTTTAGTTGATGGAAGAGTTGAACGATATATTTGTGTTTAGTTGATGGAAGAGTTGAACGATATAGTTGTGTTTAGTTGATGGAAGAGTTGAACAATATAGTTGTGTTTAGTTGATGGAAGAGTTGGACGATATAGTTCTGTTTAGTTGATGGAAGAGTTGAACAATATAGTTGTGTTTAGTTGATGGAAGAGTTGAACGATATAGTTCTGTTTAGTTGATGGAAGAGTTGAACAATATAGTTGTGTTTAGTTGATGGAAGAGTTGAACAATATAGTTGTGTTTAGTTGATGGAAGAGTTGAACAATATAGTTGTGTTTAGTTGATGGAAGAGTTGGACGATATAGTTCTGTTTAGTTGATGGAAGAGTTGAACAATATAGTTGTGTTTAGTTGATGGAAGAGTTGTTTTTAGGCTGAATGACTGATGATCTGGATATAAAGACACTTGCGTGATTTAACAGTACATCAGTAACCATCACTTTAAAGACCATTGTTATTGTTAAAACTTAGCAACACAAAAGAATCGAATAAGTATCAAACGCGACATAATGACTGGACATTACAATAAAAAAATACGTAAATAAAAGTCAAGGTTTAGCAGTACATAAGTATTAAGCGCAACAAAATGCCAACAAAATACAACAAATATAAACACGCATAGAACAATGTCAGGATTTAGCGAACACAACATTAACAGCCAGTCTCCAAACGATGTTTAATGGTTTTGATCGCGACAAAACATATTGATGCTAAAAAGTTCTAAAATTTCCCGAGGTAGCTGTTACTTTTTATGGCCATCCCACGGGACAAATGTTTTCAACAAAGCAATTCAATGCCAATTATTTCTTTGTGAACCTTCCTGGGTTGCCGGCCCCTACCCCTTACTCTCTCCCACCCCCCACCCCCATTTAAGTCTATTATTTTTTTCTTCAGTGATCGGTCATATTAATTCAAATAATGTAAACACAGTTTTTCTCACAGTACGTGAAAATACACAGTTCGTGAAAATACACAGTACGTGAAAATACACAAGGGCCCCAGGGCAGAACATCAATGCGGGCCCCTTAATAAACAATGAATCGTGAAAAAATCGACATGGTCGGGGCGGCCGGGCCCCTGGCAATGACCCTGGCAATGACCCCCCTGACTCCCCCTCACGGCGTGCCTGGTGAAAATACACAGTTCGTTAAAATACACAGTTCGTGTGATTAATCTTAAAAAACTGAAACAGGAAACACAATAAAAAAAAACTTGAACATGTCATAAACAAGGTTTATAGTATAAATTATCCACTTAATAATTATACTTTTAGTGTGATCATTAAATTAATAATTTAAACTATTTCATTACACTGATCACGACAATTATTAATAATAATGATCCTTGATAAATTGTGCTAACAACGAAATTCCTTTTTTTTTTTACGCCGCCATTGCCAGCATGATATGGTGTAGTGTGCCAACCACACCAGCACTGTTGGCAGAAAAAAAGGTTGGCACACTACACCCTATCAAGTGTCGGCACGAGCGGTTGGGGAAAAAAATAAATAAAACAAGAACAGTACAATGATATAAATGTGTACTATATGGGGCCGTCCATAAAGTACGTCACGCTATTTTTGACGATTTTTGCCCCCCCTCCCCCCCTGTCACAAAGTGTCACAAATTTCGGGACCCCCCCCCCCCTAAAGTACGTCACACTTTCGAAAATTTTTTTTTTATTAAGAACTAATTAAAATTAAATCGAAAACTTAAATCGCACTTCACTATTAAACTGCCTTAAAATATAAATATTAAAAGAACTATCAGATTATTAAATGAGTTTAATAGTAGAATAACTAATTGTCAATAGTTGTATCAGTTATTCTTTGAAACAGTAACTCAATCAATTGAATTTGAAAAAAATTTTGCAAAAATTAGATTGACAATTATATAATAAACATCATTTATCTGCTACCTATTCATTTGCAATGGGTGAGGTGAACTTTGAGATAATCTTCCGATTATGCATTCTATTGACACAGGATAAGAAGTAGATTAGCGAAACTTGACCTCAACCAGTGATTAAATAATAAAAATGGAAACAAAACAATGTGACTAAAAAAAGGACTAGATTGACAAATTATGTGATCAGCTCTTGTGCTATATTGAATATGTTTATAGTGGACCTGTGAATTATGTTTAATTAAAAAATAATTCACTAGACATCATCCATCTATAGTGAAGTGAAGTGTTCATCTATAGTTAAGACTGACATAAATCTTTCCCCATCATCGTTTTCTGGAAGGATAGTTGCAGACAGATCAACTTCATCCTCATCTAGCCACTTAACATTCTCTGAATGTGCATTTTCCATTTTGCCAATAATTGCCATGAGTTCTCTTTGCCTTCTAGCAGCGATTCTCAAAGGACGAATGCGTTTTATCTGAGTTGATTCTGGAAAATTTGGGTTTGGCACATTCTCCTAGGAGACGGGTGGTCGAGTGGTATAGAGCGCTCGACTGTCGAGCGGAGGGTCCCGGGTTGGAATCTCAGTGAGAACCTTAGGACTTTTTCAGGTCCTGGTGAAAGTTCCCACGTCCACCCAGCTTTAAATGGTTACCTGACTTTATGTTGGGGGAGTAAAGGCGGCTGGGAATTGTGCAAACCACACAATCCCTTCATATGCCTAGGTTATAGAAACAGATGAATTCTACACTTCATTTGCCCCGGTGGCCCTTTAGGGCTAAGGAAACTTTACTTTTTTACATTCTCCTGCGCCCGAGCTCTGTGTTATGCTGTATGTTTCTTCAACATTGTTTATGAGGCAAAGTATAATCGACACACTTTGCAAATTCGATCATGTATGCTGGTCTGCAAAGATGGACAATAAAGATCATATGGTTGCACTTTAAAAACTCCTGTTGGTCTTGGCATAATGTCATCAAATTTGAGAGTTTGTGCCACAAACAATGAAGGAAATGTATGTGCATCTGCATCTGCTTTTTCTGAAGCTCTGAGTCCATCAGTGGTTTGGTTGATTGGCATTGGATTTGGAGGAGGAAATAATCTCGAAGGTAAAACGTTGAAAAATGAGCTCCGTACTTTGTCGCAACATTTTATGTCCTGACATTTCACAATTTGAGTGAAGTATTGGCTGGTGAGAACATGATGGTCAAACAATTCTTATCCTTCGACATCAGTCTTGCTGCATCCAATTCAGATTTCTCAGAGTTGATATATTCTGCAACTGTTGGAAATTGGTCAACAATCACATGCGACCAGATTTCAGCTAAAGTTTCACCTGCAAACTTGAAGTATGTTCTTTCCAAATCCTCATTTATTGTTCTGCCCTGCGAATCAAAGTGAATGCCATAATGTTCATTTGGCAATATGACACCAAACAGTTCGATGTTCCACGCGATTATAAGCACTTCTTCCTGGTGCACTGGTTGCAAGGAATAAGCCATCAATATTATTTTAACGAAGTGATGGATTGCAACTTCAATTACGGTAATTTTTTGTATTATAATACAAATTCCAAATTTCTTTATCAGTGATATAATTATGCAGCCGACAACAAAGAAATAATAACACTTCCGTAAGGCTACTGATAAAACAAGTCTTTGCAACAGTTTATTAGCGGCCCTAACTAGCATGAGGAATTGTGAACAACACATTGAAAAGATATGCATTTCATGCTATTTTGACATAAAACTAATTCAAGTGTTTCACAATTTTTTTTGAAAATTATTTTTAAAACTATTAAGTTTTACTGAAAAAATAAAAAAAATTAAATTAGAAATAAAATTAAAAATATATTTAAAATGTGACGTCACACTTGGCCTGACCCCCCCTCCCCCCCTGTCACAAACTGTCACACTTTCTTATACCCCCTCCCCCCCCCCCTTGGAGCGTGACGTACTTTATGGACGGCCCCTATATAGATATACGGTGGATTCCGCTTAATTGGGACACCGCTTAATTGGGACAGCCGCTTATTAGGGACAATTCTCAAAGAAACCAATCCAAGCAGCCAATAGTAAATTTGTATGTTTAATTGGGACAGCCGCTTAATTGGGACAAAAAGCCTCGGTCCCGATGTGTCCCAATTAAGCGGAATCGACTGTATAGACATATATCTAGGGCACTATATGACAAACATGCTAAGAGAAACAACTGCCGTAAAACTATTTCTTAATTTCAAGAGAGATACACTCCCTTTAAAAGAAAAGTTATAAAAATTAAAAAAAACGTCTTAGGTCTCAGTGTAATGAATCAGAGATGTTCCAGGTACTAACCATGTAAGTACGAGTTACCAAGGGCAAGTAAGAGTTGAGGTGCATACATTTCTTTTTCAGAATCGCTACATTGAGTGTAAGTCCGAGTATGCCTAGAAAATACTCGAATGGGCCTACAGGTAGTACGTTAAATCAGTACCAAGTACACCATCTATGTAAAGATGCGTATTTTTAAAAAAAGAAGTGAAGTTTTCACACAAAAAAACTAACTTTGTCGCATTTTATGGTGTAAAATGAATGGGATGATCCAATAAGTCAGCTTTCATTTATTTGTTCAAAGACTGTGATTTGTATTGCACTATGTCTTAATCTGCCCAATGATATCCCTCGAATATACCTCGACCCTGTGTACAGCCGGTTACCACTGCTAGGACATTACACCATCAATAATTTTACCATCCTTATTAAAACAGAGTCAACCATTCACTCTAGGTGCAACAACAGAGAACATCGATAACTGACGTCTCTGTGACTCGAACCAGAAATAGGACTGATACAACCGATCGATTTGGTTCACAGTCTTAACCAGTGCCATCTTATCCCATAGGGTCAGTACACACTGGGTCCTTAGACCTTTAAAGATGCCCCTTAGAAAGACTTAACAACGACATGTCCATGAAAGCACCTGATGACACCATCGTACAGTTTAATGATGGTGCACAACTCAATCCAGCCATACTGATTAAAATAGCCCAAATGTTTACTTCATGCATATATTGTGATATGGTTTCTAGCCAGGCCCCGCCCCCCACCCTTACCTTTAAATGCTAAAGTCGTAGAGCACTCGACGACCGTAATGCTACGGGGCTGCGCTTCCAGATAAACTTTCATACATCTAGTAATACAGTGCCAGATAATGGGAAAGAAAATTAGATGAAATTCACCAGGTATTTGGCTTCGCTAGGTAAAACAACAAAATATGGATTATATATTACCTGTGCTCGATCTACCGCCGCGGATGCCGGGTATATCCCCGGCACTGAGGACAGTCATCCCCGGCTCTGCTTTAGCAAATGTCATCCCTGCCGGGGATGACATTTATCCCCGGCTCTGCGGAATTTTTTTTTCATCCCCAGTACTGATTTTTTTTTTAATCGAGCGAATGCTGGTAAATTTTGAAGTTTAACTTCATAATTTGGTACTGCGTTTCTATCTACCGAATCAATAGAAATAAACGTACAGTAAGAGTTCGAAGTATTTTTTTTTTTTGTAATCTTTGGTTCTAATTTTATGTTCACTTTTAATTCGTCGCTCGTAAGCTATCAATCGAAAAAAAAAATTTTATACAAAAATCCAGACAAAGATTTAAAGTACATTTTTTATTTTATAATTTTAAATTAAGATGTTTTGCAAAAAACGTTAACCCAAACAAAGTTGTCTTTTACAAACAAACAACTGTATTTCAATGAGTCAAATCTCAGACAGATGATTTGCACACTACGTCTACTCAGGCCCGTAGCGGGGGAGGGGGCAGGAGGGCCGAGCCCCCCTTCGTTTTATCTGCCCCCCCCCTTGCTTATTTGTTCTACTTAGTAAAATGTATTACCTTACCCTCCTGCTATTGCCTGGCCCCTGGTGTAGAATGCCTGGCCCCCCTGTAGAATTTTCACGTACGGGGCTGCGTCTACTACGTGTAAAGTCATTAGTTACAGTCATTTGTTATAGATATCCGTAGCAATAGCTTGTTATTTTAAGTTTAGATTATCTGACTTGAAGAGCGAGGCTGCATTACTGTCGATGTACCAAGTGATGGTAACTGTTTGTTTACGTCATAATTCATTTAAAACATCAAACACTTGTTTTTTATTAAAATGAATTGTCCATCACTTCAATATGTTTTTGCAAAGTTGTATGTTACAATGTGGTTAAAAGACGGAAGGCATATTCTGCCAACGATGTACCTTCTGGCAAACCAACAAAAGAATAAGTTATGGTACAACGTCATAATTTGTTTAAATAATTGAAATAATTATGAGTAATGGAATATTTGATTTCAACAAACAGAGAATAACTGAAAAATTTGCATTTTTTGTTTAAAATAAATTCATTGCTTGTCCTATTAATGTGCAGCTTCAAATTTGTTTGAACCAACCTTCAATTAAGACATATCTTTTCCCCAATTTTTTTATATTTTTGTTGGTTTTGTCTATGAAAATAAATTAGTTACTTGTTGGCCCATGGATTGTAAATTGAAGAACCTCAAAAAAAGTGTTGGCCTCTCGCCGCCGATGGGGATGCCGGGGATATCACCGGCTCTTAGAATTGACATTCCCGGCTATGGTTTTAGTTTTTTTCATGACATTTATCCCCGGCTCTGCAGAAAATTTTGTTCAGCCCCCGGCACTGGTTTTTTCTTAAATCGAGCACTGTATATTACATAATACTTTACACAGCAGCAGATTTATGGCCGGAGCATTATATACGAAAGTAGCTTCGAAAAACGCAAACGTTACATTAATATTATTATTTTCTCTGCTACTTTCTTTTTTTAAAGGCCTAATATTTCTCCCTCTGCCTTAATCATTCTTCTGTTTCTGTATTCAAAACAAAAAAAAAATAGGAAAAAAAAAAACTTGTTAACAATAGACTTTATAAGAATTGCTTAGATCATAGAAATATTAATAATTATTTTATTAACTAAAAAAATCGCGAGCGCCTATATGGATTAATTATTTTATTTTTTTATTGCGCTTATGACTTTGTTTTTAACGTACGGTGTAGTGATGGAAGGTCTACAACTGCTGTTATCTATACATTTCATTGAATAGTTTCCCTTTAAGCTATTCCGCCTTGTAAACTTGACGAAATCGAAACAAGGCCATTTACCAGGAAATTCAGTGGGAAATACACCAAGTCACAAGAACGTACCTGCCATAATTTTAATAGGTTTGTGTGTTTTTGTGTTACTTGTACATGATCAGTTATTGACCTAAACATTTTAAAGAGGATTTTTATTCAGTTTTTAAGTCGTCAAAGGAAATGTCTGCAAATAATAAACATGATAAAGAGGTTTGTTACAGCCTTTTTTAATTATTAAAAGTAAAACTAAAAGTTATTAAATAACTTGGTAATTGTCAACGACAGTCCGCCCACGAGATAAATGGTTCTTTCATATCAAAGGGCTTAATCTGAATCATTTGAAGTGGACAGGAACAATTTCCAATAATTTATTCTGAATTTTTTTTCATTTGTTAATCACAATCACAATATGATTGAGTATGTCCTGAGGTAACTTACCAAGATACCGTGTAAATTGACCTACTGTCCTCCTTTAAGCAAATTGAGGACAGTCCTACTTGCAATATTTTCTCCTTTTTGTCCTCTTTATTCTATTTCTGAAGACAAATCAGTAAATCTCCCTGTTTGACCGATGTTCATTTCATTCATTGTATGTGATATAACATATTTGTACTTAAGAAAAGAGGGTAATAACTAATATATTATATATATTATAGCGACATATCTATTATCTTATTTTAATAGCTAGAGGCAGAGCTATTGTCATATCATATTTTAAATGTAAATATTTTTGGATTTTTTCATTTGCAAGACAAACATGAAGAAATTTTTTTACTATATTCATAAATTTATAAATTAAGTAGCCGATTGTTCTATTTTCTAATGTTTTTCCTAAAATATATAAGTTTTCTTTATTTTCTTTAGGCACGTCGTCTACGTGAACTATTGAAAGGAAGATTAGACAAAGATACAGCTGTAAAATTGATTAAAAATTGTGGCGGTTTGCAGCAAGCAGTAAACTTTATGTTAAAAGGTATTTTTTTCTGATGATAAACAATACCGTGATATCATGACTATTTAAAAAAAAAATATTACCTAACATATAGTTTTATATTGGTCCATGGTGTTCATATTTTTCTATGTTAAATCGGCATATATTGCTCGGTGAACTCCTTTTACAATCAAATTTGCATAGCTTAAACCTGAATAATTTAATAAACAGTTTACTAATAAACTTTGTCATGTTTGAACTTTTAAATAAAAGTGTGTCCTTTAACTTGATTGATCTCAGATGATTCATAATTGGATTACTGGATACCATTTTTGTTTGAGTTTTGTAAGTTTTTACTGCATTTAAATGGGAGATGGGTAATGGTATATTTATATTTGAGTCATTCAGGTAATTCAGAAAATCACTTAAAAATATTGTGAAATCTTTCTATGCTCTCAGCATCACCAGTTGACAAGTTGCTCTCTCTCTATATATATATATACTAGCCGTATCCTGCAAAACCTTTGCATAGAGTTATATTCCCTTAGGCTTGATCGGTAGGCAGAGTAGTTTTTTTGTCTCAGGCAGATCCGATTTTTTCATGATTGTGTTTTAAACTGGAATACTGTTGTATTCATTCTTTACTTTCGATTTAACGCAGAGTCGAAATCGCTTTTATATATATTATATATCACCAGTTGACAGATTGGGTTGTCTTTGTACAACTCTGTCACATTTTAATGTTATAAGTTTAAATTCATATTCATGCTCCGTTAAGCAACAGACTTTTTTAAAATCCATTTAATGTGAATATTTTTCTTAATGCTAAAAACCTTACATGAAAGATTTTTTTTAAAAGATAGTTTAAATCTTTTTCAGACCCTTCATTTTATTTTAACTATTTCTGTTTGTTTTAATGCCTGAATCTAAATCAACAAAAATATATCTACAGGGGATCCAGCGGAAGTCCAGGAATTTTTAAACCAGGTAATTTCTTAGTTTTATTATATGATACGAAATAAATTATGCAATAGATTATTAAACACTGAAGATATACACTTTTTTTTAACTATACTGTGCTTTGTTTTTACGTTGCTTACATCATTAATAATCTTTACACTTGTTTATTACAAATGAATTACTAAACATAGTTGTCAATGCTTGTGATACATGTTTAACTAATGAGAATCATGTTTGTGGCTGGGGTTATTTGAAATAAATATTTATGCTCATTCATTCAGATTGAATTTTTCTTGCTTCTATTATATTAAAGAGTGAAAGCTACACTGAAACGCTAAGAAAGGATGCCCAGAAACTGGAGTCTCTATTGAAAAATGGGATTCAAGCATCAATTCGCCTATTTGCATGCAAGAAATGCAATAAATATTGGTGGAGAAGAGTGCCAGCCCGTAAAGAGGTGAATGGAATATAAACTATTGATTCTAAAACCTTACAGTGTTTAAAATAATGTAACGAAATAGTAAAGATATATTTTACTGATTTAAAGAATAAATTAAATTCATCTCCATACAGCTAACTTTTTTTTTTTACCCATTTAACATGAATATTTTTCAATATAATAAAAGAATAATTAAACTATTTAAAAGTTTAAAAAAAATTCATTTGAAATTATAAAAATATTTATAATACTAATTTGTATTGTTTGTCTGTCAAGGTATCTCGATGTAATGGCTGTAGAGTGAGATATGACCCAATACCAACAGATATGGAATGGGGTATCGGAAAGTTTATTTGTTTATGTGGAAATGAATTCCCGTAAGAGTTAAATTATATAGATCTGCATTTTCTTCAACATTTAACATTAAATATATACAGGGGCCGTCAATTATTCTTTTTATAATCTGTATCAACATTGCGTGCATTAAATTTGCTTGTATTCTGCTTTTTTTTTTTTTTTTGGGCTCTAAGTTTAAATTAATTGCAATTATAGATTTTAATTTTAGTTTTGATCATAAATAATATTGACAGTAAATACCACTGTTACCGATTTTTCTAAAAAAAAAATTTACAATGACATTATCTCATTATGGTTACCAAGTTGTTACATTAATTGACTCTTTGTGTTGGTTATTCTCCAGTGGTTTTGGTGAGATGGGAGTTACCTACAGTCCGTGTTACAACTGTAGAACCATGGTTCCCATAAGCCACATGCTGCCACCAAGAAAGAATGTAGCTAAAAAAACAAAAGCCCCTCATTGTTGTAATGCTCCTGACTGTATTGGGTAATAGTATTTTAATATTTTACAGTTAGTTTATTGGTTTTTTTAACTTGTCCATTTTTTTTCCCAGTTATTTAATTTTTTTTTGTTATTATTATTATGCTAATGAATGTAGCTTTTAATGACTTCGTTTTTAATAAAAAAAATGAATCACTATTTTGATTTCTATAAGCTGTTAATATTTAGTCTATTTATTACTACATGTATTTTTAAAAAAATTAACCAATTTGAAAATTATAAACTTAATTGCTTATAATATTACCTTAATCTAGACCAGTCTTTCCCTAGCTTTCAACATCAATGTATCCACTTCTTTTTTTCAAAATACTTAATAATCTCCACCCAAGTCGTTAAAAAAATTACAAAATGATATTATATAATAGCGGTCTCACTTCTACGTTATATCAAAAGTAGAAATCAATAATTCATAATGGCGTTGCCGGCATCTTGATTCGATACATGTTTTTTAAAAAACTACAGTTTTGAATAGTTTCTGCGGTTTTCAGACATGAAACCCAAAAGCTAAAATTTGAAATAATTCCATTTAAATATCATTTTTTTTTTTTTTTTGTATTTCTACAACATATTGCATCATTTAATTGTAAATAAATTCATGAAAAAATCGGATCTGTCCAAAACCAAAAATAACCTAGCCTACTGATCAAACCTAAGGGAATATAACTCTATGCAAAGGTTTTGCATATTAAATAAATAATGCACAAACTTCAATAACAATAAAAATATTTTTCCTTATTTAGCATAGTCAAAATAATTGAAAAATAAAATTCACTCTTCATAAAATAAAATTTTATTAAAAACATTCATTATTATCAATGAGAAGCATGAATTTATTTATGTTAAGATCATAGATCATCATAATTTGGTACTCTGGTTGCTTATTTTAGTCTCAGATGCTAGTCCACATCCCAAGCCTGTTTCTTTTTTTTTTTTTTAAAACTGAAATGACTAAATGCGTTTGAAGACTACCTCTATTGAAACCGGGTAAAGAAAACAATTCAAAGGACAGCATCCTGCTACTTTCTGTAGGTCAGGGTAAATCCTTTGTGTTGCCAAAGCCTCTATGTGTACGTAACGACATGTTGGATATGATGATATGAATTCTTTGCAAAGAGTCTGTTATTAATTCTGGTTGAACTTTTTGCTCCATCAGTCTCATTCCAACACATCTATTCCAATCAATTTTGTTTTCTTGCATAAAATTGTTCATAAAATTTAAGATATCTTTTCTTGTTGTATGACCTAATAAAGGTTAGTAAAATAAAAAGTTGTCATGAATTTCTTAATCTTTTCATATCCAACAAAAGCCATTCTTCTTCTTCTTTCTTTTCCTCTACAGTCCATATAGGACCCTGGCCTGCCATACTAATCTTCTCCACTTTTCCCGATCCATGGTCTTCTTCCTCCACACTCTCACTCCTATGGCTTTAAGGTCTTTCTCCACCTCCTCTAACCATCTGCGTCTTGGTCTGCCCTAAGGACTTTTCTCATCGGATGTTGCCTAATATATTGCCTTTGGACCTCTGGTTGTTTTCCATTCTTTCTATGTGCTCTACCCACCTCATTTTATTTATTTTAATTTCAGCTGTTATATTTGGTTCTTTGTATAGTTCGTATTGTACTGAATCGGTTCTACTTCTCCACTCGTTATTGTGCTGTACTGGCCCATATATTTTCCTAAATATTTTCCTTTCCCAAGTGTTTAGCATATTTTATTTGTTAGCTGACGGTCCATGTTTCACTACCATATGTTACTGCTGCAAATTTACAGTGTGTTTTTTATAATACAATTGCGTAAATGTTACACATTACATATTAGACATGTGGATTATTCATTGATGAACTGAATTATTTTGGCTGCAGACTTCATTAAAGTTTCACCAAGCGTCTTTGCTGCACTGTATTTTGCAATTAATAGCAACACAGGATATAAATGTTCTTGAATTTTTAATTGTCATCTCATGTCAAACCCTAAATTACTTTTTGAATCCCATTTTTTTTATTCCTTAAAATTGTTTTTATATATTAATTTGTTTAACTCTGTACTGATTGTGGTTAGTCTCAACATGTCACTTGAAGCTATTTTGTTGTTACATGTGAACATAGGAGAGAGGAAAATATTGCGGAATGGATAAAAGAGCCTGAGCAACTTTAGTTTGCTTTTGACTGATCAAGACTGTATATTAAAACAAAAAACAATTTATGAGAAATGTATAGCATGAACAAATAGATAATGGAATAATTTTCAGTTTTTAAGACCATTTAAATAATACTAATTAGGCCTAATTTATCAGATTTTTGTCATTTTTACACACAAAAAAATGTATATTATTCGTCTATAGCCAAAAGGCTAAAAATTACGACATGTAGCTTATAAAGAAAACTTGGTTTTTGTTTTGCCAGTTTTTTTCAGAACATGAACTTTTTTTATGATTGTTGAGAAAAAGTACTTAAAAATATGCTGATGAATATGCATATTTATATGTGTTTGACCCTGTGCTGGTTATTGTTGGTGTAAAAAGTTAATCCTTATTTTTGTATTTATCTATCCATGTTTGTAAATCTACATCCACTTATGTTTTTGTTTTTTATTAGAGCCCATGGAGGTCACAGGCCTATGGTGGTAGATAATATAACATCAAGGATGAAAAATTTGACAGTTGCAGTTTATGTAAGTCATTTATTTTGTTAGACGTAAATGTATTTTCATTCACAGTATTTGTAAATTTCATTCAGTCCTCCTTTAACAATGTTGATCTTTGGGCTAGTTTTACACAATTATCACAATCAGATTCTGTAATAATTTACATTAACTCTTCTTTCTCAAATTCATATCACTTTTCACTCACATCTATTACAATTGCTGTAAATTTATTTAGTATGTACATGTATCATAAAAAAATAACAGAAAGTAATTGAACAGAATTCTTTTATTTTTTTGAAAATTACAGTATTTAAATTATTTTGTATTTTTTTGTGTTTCCCGAGTGACATAAATGCCAGTTTTAAAAAAAAATATTGCTCATAACTTAACAGTTCATACTTTTAAAAATTAAAAAAAATACTTTTGAAAAGCTTCTAGATGTACAGATTTTTGTATAAATGAAAAGGAAAATGTTTTTGGTGCTTTGTACTCATGTCTCTTCAGACCTTTTTCTTTTTTCATTTCATATGTAAATCACTTTTTGACGTTGTATGATTTACTTCATTTCATATGTATATCACTTTTTACTGTTGCATGGTTTACTTTTTTGGTTAAATAATTCTACATCAAAAGTTTAAGAAAATAGAATACATTTTAAGAAAATCCATAAACAAATAAATCAATTGTGGATTTTTCAAAAATTATCACTGAAAAATTGCTTTTGTGGTCAATGCCTAGGTGCTGGCTGAAATGTGAAAACAAAATCAATTACATGTATTACGTGAATTGTTTTTTTAGTTTGGTAATAGTATTTTACTGCTGCCAGCTAATCTATGATTCCTGTTGATCCTGTGGTAGTGACTTGTATTTGAAATTATATTTATATACCCACACTTGGGTAGGGAGGTAGGGGTGATGATGCAAGTATTGAAGGTCTACTAAAGGTTTA
This sequence comes from Bulinus truncatus, assembly GCA_021962125.1. Taxonomy (NCBI): domain Eukaryota; kingdom Metazoa; phylum Mollusca; class Gastropoda; family Planorbidae; genus Bulinus; species Bulinus truncatus. The sequence goes on from JAGDYQ010000364.1 coordinate 294,414, forward strand.
TTCAGTATCTGGATACTTTCACTTTCAAATGACACATTTTTTGAAATATCAAATATCTTTCAACTAAATAATTATCTTAAATTTTCTGTATTTCATTAATTTATCAGTTTTAAAAATAAACTAGCTTATTTTACTGCATATCATTGTAAACTTAGTAAGCAATGTTAAAAATCCACTCTCATAAAAATAACTACACATATATAGGGAAAAACAGAAGTTTTATTCAATTAAAATAAAAGCGGAATGATATTTTCATATTTTAAAATATCGATTTCGCTAATTTATTAAGTATTTTCATTTATTTCAGTCTGTCATGCTGAATGTGTTAAATGTTTCTAGTAATTCTAAATTTCTAGGTTTGCCGTAATAAAAATAAATCATCAAATTCACGATCACTCTTATAATCATCTTATAAATACAAATTTAAATATCAGATAATACTGAATATTATTTTTTCATACCTTAGGATGGTAGAACAGCCGCACCTTCCAGTGGCAATAGAGGATCATCTACTGCTCCCCCTTCCTACGGCTATGGACAGGCACATCAAAGCTCAAATGGAACTGGGGGACTAAATTATAATCGTGGTGGTTATCGTGGAACAGGTGAACTCATTGTTTCAAAATATTTTTTTTTCTATTCCATTTGGGCAGATTAAAAATAATACAGTAAAAAAATATTTTCGTCTTGGTTTCATATTGTGAAGTTTATTTGTGCACTGAAAGTAATACATGTATTTTGTTTATGAAATTTTGCTATTTATGGATCTTTTTTTATTCCAATTTTCAAAACCTGTTAAATTATATCCTTTCAGAATTAGTTATGCATTATTCAAACATGTTGTCTTATTTACATTTTAGAATTAATACAGGTAGTTTCATTTTTTCTAAAAATAGAAATCATGTACCTATTTAGAAGTAAATGAATTTAATTTTCCCAGAAATATTTATTTAATGAATATTCTGCTTGGTTGGAAATGATTATTCCATCATAAACATCTTGAAAAAATTCCTCATACTCTTATTGGTAATTTTAATTTATTGTCCCTTCATGCATTATACCAACTTTCAGGAATCATCAATTTGTAATTATTTTAATGTGCTATTTCATTTATGAAATTGTATGTTGTATATTTCCATGTTTAAAATGTATCAGATTTTTCAATTATTTTTTTTTTCTTTTTCATTATTGCAGCAGCGCAGCCACAATGTGTCCATCCAAAGGCCAACTTTGTCATTCGGACCTTTAGTACGCCCCACAGAAGCAGTGGTTCCACAGTGACCACATTTCTCAGCCAAGGAAGTCTTGACAACCAAAGTATCAGATGTGACAGCTCATTAAACTCTATACAAGAAGAAGATTAAAAACAGATTAATTCTTTTTCATACTTCAGAGCCGCTCTTAAGCATTGATGGAGGTTGGGGGAGGGGGCGTGTGTGAAGATTATTTATTTTTACACCAACAATGTCATTCTTAAAGAAGAAAAAAATAAATTCATGGTGTCTAATTATGTAGCCACTGGCTGAGTAGCAGCCCAACGCCAATCTAAATAAATCTTAAATCGAATGGTGTAAAATCATCAACTATTCACCACCAATTTCTATGCTTTTGTGTGGATATAAATACCTATATCAGTATAGTGAATATTACCACAAATTCATACACAGACATTAGGCAATGTTGCCTAGCGCCCTCCTAAAACACCTAACGTCATCTGGACCTTTGCTCCCTCAAAAATCTAAGGCTGGCTCCACATACTTCATTTGCATTTTAATTTAAATTTTTATTAGTTTCATTCCTGAACGTCAATGATATCTATTGCTGATGGGTTTTTAAATCTTATATGCTTTCTTACTGATTGAAAATTAGGACTACAAATTTTATTAGTTTCGCATTGCAGGATGTTATCTTACAACTAAGGTATCTATATAGATACATGTGTATGCAGTTTGAAGGCATTGGTGATATTCAATGTTCTTAATATCACAGAATAGAAGCTCTCTATTAAGTACTATTCTGTTTTTAAATGAATATGTAATATTTGTTCGCATACATGTTTTCTGCATTCTGTGATTATTGAGTGAATGATGTTATTTCAATCCAGTTTGTTAAAAAATTCTAGAAATTTACATTTTAAGTTATTTAAAGAATATTTTTAGTGTCCATTAGTCATAAAAATAGTTTATTTATTCTACAAACAATTTATTTACATGATTTTTTTTTAATCAAAAAGATGATTTTTAATATAAATTTGCCACCACTCAATGTCTAACAATGTTGAGATGTTGTATGTTTTTTTCCTTCCTGTTCTACAATTATTTGTAATTTTTACATTGTCTGTACATTGTATTTTTTTTCCTAACTCATCTTTGCTGAAATCTAGCGATTAACAATTATACCCATAATGCTTAGCAAAAATATTTCCATTTAATTTATTAGGGAAATTCCTATTTGATCTATGTTAGTCTTTTTTTTTTCTGCTAGAGTAGGGTAACCTGAATACAGTCACTGGTCCTGTGTCTGCTAGAGTAGGGTAACCTGAATACAGTCACTGACCCTGTGTCCTTAGATCAAGTTCAGCAATTTCCTATAAAATTACATAAGTGGCTGGCCCTGTTTGGTTGAGATTGCCATGCCCCAAGATCAGCTGATGATGACTGATATCTTCATTGCTTTGTGGGATAGAATCAGAGCCATCCCCAGGCAATGTGGCGCCCTAGGCAGTCATCTATTAGGACGCCCACCCCTTCTTTTGAAAGTTTTTTTTTTCTAAAATTTGGCGCCCTAGGCAGCTGCCTATGTCGCCTATGCCCAGGGCCGGCCCTGGATAGAATTAATCATTTTCATTTAGAAAAATTCAAATTGGGTTTTATTTACTTAGTTTCAGTTATTTATTTCTTCATAGTAAGAAGATGACAACTATGAAAATGTGTATCAGACAGAGGCAGATTTAATGGTGGGCTCACCAGTGGCCCCACTTAGACAGGCCCCACTTAGACAGGCCCCCTTAGATCGCAGCCTATTTGATGTTTCACTTTTCATTAGGGGCCCGATATTTCTTCCATTCTGCTCCCAGGACCTAAACTGACTAATGTCCGTTGTCAGTACTTGAGTATACAAACATTTTATTTTTTTTCTGCAGCTTTATCTCTTATAGACTATTACTGGATTTAAAAAAATGATATTGTTTTTCTTAGACAATGACACATTATGTCATAACATCAACTGGTTGTGGTTGAATATTTTTGCTTTTCCCCATGCCATATTAATTTTGTCATTCCTTCTCAGCTTCTGAATTATATTTGTTAATTTAGATGTTGTTTTATCCATTGAATATCTTGAAACTATATTTGTTAGCTTAGATGTTGTTTTATCCATAGAATGTCCTGATATTTACTTAATAAATGTTGATTGAAACATTTTTTTAATAAAATTTTTACTATCCAAAAATCCAAAATTTAATGCGTGCATATATTTTCCTTTTTTTTTTTAACTATTAATATTTAGTGATCTCGCATAACAAAACCAGTCTTATCAACAACATAAAGAAAATCTGTTAAAAACTGGCTTTGGGTGTTTTCATATAATCATGCACAGCAGCTGAACTGCTCAGTGGTTATAATATTTCGTTTTACGCTATCAGCGATTTCCCTGCAACAGCTGGGATTCCAGGAAATAGGACAAAGTAATCAATAAACTGAGTGTCACGCAGATGACGTTAAGCTCTAAAAATAGCCTCCTAGAACTAAAGTTAGTGGAGACACCATTAACTTATGACAAAGTAGGTCAAGTGCTGTGTACGGCGGTAAGTCATGTTTGAATTGTTTTTATCAAATTAGAAGATGTGTGTGTACGGTGTCACTGTCTTCATGGTTTTATTTATTATGCGAGAAAAAGAAAACATAGTTAAAATAAAACTGAATTATTGATTAACGGGCTGTTATAATTACATCTACCACCCCTTATGATTGCCAACATGGGACAGACGTTTCATCGTTCATATAACCAGAGTTGATTTAAAAAAAAACGTTTTTGGGGACCCTACAGCACCAGAGATTATTGGAATTCGTTCATAATATTGGCTCTGCCTATAATACACACACGGGTAAACTACAACATAAACACACACACACACACAAAGTAATAAATGCTCACCAAGACTATTGTAATGGAATGGTTTTTTTTTACTCAACCATAAGAGCCTTTCTTAAATTGTTTAGGGGCCGCTGTTTTGCAGACACTTGGAGGCATTGCCATGCCCTAGTAAAATAACCTTCGTGGCCTGTGCATCATTATGGCATGACCTCGTATTTATATTTTATTGTGGCCTAAACCAGTGGTTTTTTTCCAGATTGGGGGCTGGGGGGGGGCTCTTAATACCGTCACTTCGGGGCCCATAAAGTATATTTGATAAAAACACGTACCGGAAGGGGCCAATCGTAGTGGGGGATATTGGAGGTCGCATGTTTGTTTATCCAGAGCCGTCTAATTAGCACTAAAAGGGCCCCATGGGCGAACCAGTCTACTAGGGCCCCTTGAGCGAACCAGTCTACTGGGGCCCCATTGGGCGAACCAATCTACTACCACATCTTTAAACAAAAAAAAATCATCAATTAGTATGGGGCTTCATGTCCTATGGCCGGGCACACTGAAAGTATGAGGCTAGATACCAGTTTACCGATCTCCGGAATAGCTGTATGCCTACTGGACCCATTACTCACAATATAGGGGTCCAGTGGCCTAGCGAACTTAACTCTCGCCCTGGGCACAATACCTTTTAGCGCCCCCCCCACCCGCCATTCGAAAACCATATAATATTACATGTTTTGCGGACCATTTGGCGCCCCTTTGTGAGTAGCTCCTCGGTACGTCACTGTACGGGTCTCGTGCATGATGAAACACTCCGCGGTATTTCTAAGCTTGTCAGGTACAGAAGATGAAACATCGCAATATTTTTGTAGCAACACATTTCTTTAATTTAAACTGTTCAAGATGAATGTGGGACTGTCTCTACCCTTCATACAAACATCAATTTCTGTCTCTACCCTTCATACAAACATCAATTTCTGTCTCTACCCTTCTTACAAACCTCAATTTCTGTCTCTGTTATTGTAAGAAATATAAATGAATAGATCCAGACCTTTGATTTTTGTATGGCGTGTTATTAAATTACACTGTGTGTGATTTCATTCATCATGTTTGTTTGTGTTGTTTTTTTAAAATTTAATTTGTATAACTCTGGCCTGTGTCCAGTGTTCCTACCTGTGTCCAGTGTTCCTACATGTGTCCAGTGTTCCTACCTGTGTCCAGTGTCCCTGCATGTGTCCAGTGTTCCTACCTGTGTCCAGTGTTCCTACCTGTGCCCAGTGTTCCTACCTGTGTCCAGTGTTCCTACCTGTGTCCAGTGTCCCTGCATGTGTCCAGTGTTCCTACCTATGTCCAGTGTTCCTACCTGTGTCCAGTGTTCCTACCTGTGTCCAGTGCTCCAACTAAAGCTGTGCGCGCACTCAGCTCGCGAAGCTTGCACACTCACACACATTACAAGAGAGCTCACAAATATTTCGTTCAGTGAGCCTCTATTACCGTTAAAACGCCCACGGCTATTTACATGTAGTTCCCAAAGTTGCGCACAGACGACATTTTTTTTTAGCCGCGCCAGAAAATTAGACGGCACATTTTTCTGTGGCCCCTTTATAACGAAGTCAACGTAACAGCATGAACTCCCCCCCCCCCAACTTACATTTAAGTCCGGGGGGGGGGGAGGGAGACGAGTGTGGTTGCTACTCCGCTAAGGAGACCACGAAGCCTACCACATGAGGTATTATGATTGAACTATTTATATTCATATAATTATATCATATATTCAAAGTGGTCACAGATCGCTGGACAGAGCTCAAACATCTATAACCAGTTGATATACCAGGGCAGCTAGTGAACATTGTAAGGACTCGGGTGTAAAATGTATGTATCGATCTTAACACACACACACACATATTGGTAGTAAACTTTGCAATGCCTGGAGATCCTCATAGTTCAGTAACAGTGAATGCAAGTTAAAACCTTTTTTTATTTTTTGTTTACTGTGACAAATATATCACTTCCTTCACTTGAACACTTACCAATATTTATCTTAGTCGTCTTAGTGTGTGAAAGTAATCCACGCGTGCAGACATGTATTAATATAAACAGAAACGAGTGTGTAATTTTTGTATGTGGGACACCACAATATTTTGCCGTTGTACCGACGAAGGTTGCATCAACAGTACCGCCACTGCGCGTGGACTCGGGCGAGTGTCATAAGCGGGGAAACAGTTCGGTAAGTGGAGGCTGTATATCAGGGGGTGGCGACCCATGAGGTCGACAAGATCCGCAACCTGGTTTTGTTTTGATTTTTAATTTACTGGAAAAAAAATCATTTCATAGACGCACTACAGTCGATTGAACACGTGTTAATAATGAAACAATTCAAATTAACTGACATGCTTGGGGGTGGGGGGGATGTCACACTAACCTCAGCATAGAGTCTCATGTAGCCAACATTGTATATCGTGCCCTATCCTTCATATCAAACTCCCCCCACCCCCGCCCTCAACTCCTGCGGCACAGGGGTCTTGTATCACCTGGTGCCCAAATCACCACTTCTAAAGACCACGTCTGTGTACCTTCACTCGACGGCCGGCCCAGTACGCTGTTAGATCGCGTCCCTGTTGAACTATGGTGGTATCTCCTGCCATAATACTTAACAGGTTGATGTCAGTGTTTGTTTGTGCTACACACATAAACTGTGTCAGATCAATAAACGGCTAGTGTTAATTTTGTCCAATGGTTGATGGCCAGTTAGAAAACATTCGGCACTGCTGATTCAAAATTCGAACCATCTAGGCCTGGCTATATGTACATTGGCCTACACTTTATGTACGGGTGTCAGTACGTTGCGCGTACAGTTGTGTGTGAATGTATTTGAAAACCATCTAAACAATGTGTACAACGTCATTTACTGAATTCAATGCCATCGACTGTTTTAGTTTTTATAATTATGTCTAATTCCTCGTATGATTTTTTTTTGGGTGGGGGGGGCGAGGAAAAAGTGCTGTTGATGATCTAAGTAGAACAGGGGTGGGCAAACTTTTTCTACGGAGCGCCACATTGATAACTTGATTGTTATTGGCGGGCCGCATATATATGTTGTCTACTTCAATTGCAATTTACAACGTATGACCATATGAATTAAAGATAATGACCTTTTATTACACATGCACAACATACTCAGGCGGGCCGCACAATATACTCAGGCGGGCCGCATGCGGCCCGCGGGCCGTAGTTTGCCCACCCCTGAAGTAGAAGGCAAATTTAGTGGAGAAATACTATTCCAAGCCGCCGCTTGCATGTAAAATGATCCAGTGATAATTTTTAACAATTACTTGCCCGATGAAACCATCTAAAGCCATTTAACTTTAGGCTCCTTACGTATACTTTACATTTATATTTGATTAATCCCAAATAAAGTCTCGACAGGTGGGAGTGGAGGTGTGGGGTGGGGGCACCTTAGCAGAGAGGCAGACGCCTTCTGTACCGATCCGCAAGTGTTAATGATAAGAAAAAACTCGGTCCCTCTGTTCCTTGTAGCTTGCTATTAATAGACTGGGCCATTTCTGTGTCAACATCGCAAGCTGTAGTTGGGAAATTCCCTTGCCCGTAAATATCTTGTGGGTTTCAGTTTGAAAACATGTTGATATTGGAAACATGTTGATATTGGAAACATATGTTAAGGTTTAATTTGCGTTTATTAGTGTCATTTAAAGATGAAAATTATTTCACAGTTATTGCAATAGACTTTTTCCAGACTAGATCGAACATTTTGCTCAGAAAAGTATTTTTTTTTTGCGGTTCTTACTTTGACCTCTACATGTTGGAATGTCCATTTTTTAAAATACCGGTAGTATAAAAAAAAACTTCTTAGTAAAACGAATATATACTCTCCACCGAAAAACAACTATTAATAATATCACCACGAAGAACCACCTAAAATGTGTGTACTGTTTCCTATGAATATTTCATTATTTACTTTTTTTTTTATATACAATTACATTGTCAGTTACAACATTTCCATTAAGTCAAGAATGTTGGCATTTAGCGATGAGATGGTATGAAGAGTAATGTTTCAAAATAATCTAGAACCAACACTGTTTTGTTTTAAACACAGTACATGTTTATGTAGGTCAAAGGATGAAAATCTAAAAGAGATACTGTATCACATGAGACCAGCCCGGTTGAAAAAAACCTTCAATCATTGATTGCATGATGACGTAGTCATACATAGTTCAAGTAAACAGAACGCAGAATAGACCAACTTAAACTGTTGACTTGGAATTTCGCAATTCTCTAATATGGAAGACAGGGATTTTCAATACAAAGTAAGAGTTCTGTTTTAAAGATTTTTGTTCCAAGTTGTTGTTTGATTCAGGCTAATAAAGTGGAATCTATACATGTTGTTTTGAAACTGAAATCTCAGGAGATATGGTTGTAGATAGCCTTAATGTAAACAGCTGATATTATGTGGAGATTATGGTTGTATACAATTGGTTTGTGAGCATCTGATTTTTAGTGTACATGTGGGAATTATGGGTGTTAACAGCTGATTTTAAGTGTACGTTGAGGCATTATGGTAATATAGAGTCGTAAACAGCTGATATTAATGGTACGTGTGTATATTATGGTGGTATACAGTCGCTATGTAAATAGCTGATATTAATGGTACGTGTGTATATTATTGTGGTATACAGTCGCTATGTAAACAGCTGATATTAATGGTACGTGTGTATATTATGGTGGTATACAGTCGCTATGTAAACAGCTGATATTAATGGTACGTGTGTATATTATGGTGGTATACAGTCGCAATGTAAACAGCTGATATTAATGGTACGTGTGTATATTATGGTTGTATACAGTCGCTATGTAAACAGCTGATTTGATACGTACCAGTGTAAAGACATGAAACACACAAACAGAATATATTTGTCTACATGTGTGTGTGTGTCTGTGTGTGCAGATCCGTCTTAGGTTTTTCTGGTTCCAAAAGGCAGAGACGTTCAGATATATCTGGAAAGGGCTCTTTGGCAGGAGAGTGGACATTGAGGGGGGGGATGAGAGACTTAGGCGATGGTATAGTACGCATAAATAAGACATCTCTGTGTGTGCCAGTTTGTGTGTCCTCCTATATGACCGTGTCTGTGTGCCTGTTTGTGTGATAATGTCATTGTGTCTGTCAATGTGACAGTGTCTGTGTGTCTATCTATGTGACAGTGTCCGTGTGTCAGTCTATGAGAAAGTGTCTTTGTCTATCTATGTGACAGTTTCCGTGTGTATATATGTGTGACATTGTGTGTCTGTTTATGCAACATTGCCTGTGTGCCTGTCCTAGTATGCGACCGTGTGTATGTCCTTAAACTATGCTTGAATGAATATCCGTGTGTGTCTGTTTCTTTCTATATGTTCGTAAATCTGGTTTGTGTTTCTCTTTGTATGACTATGGATAGTACTGTTTCCATCTTGCCGAGGCATGTGATAAATAAACATCTTTTAATGTGTTTGCTATGAAAACTACTCTAATGTATTAATAAAAAACAAAACGGGGACAATAGAGCATTTTTTTAGAAAATGCTCTAAAAACGATTTTCATGCCTATATGTCATGGAAGTTTACCACACTGTTGGCACAAGTGACTCTGTCAGTACTGATAGTTGTTTACAAATACCAGAAGATTATTATGCATCTATCACCCAACAATGTTTACAAATAACAGAAGATTGTTATGCGTCTCTGTCAGTACTGATAGTTGTTTACAAATACCAGAAGATTATTATGCATCTATCACCCAACAATGTTTACAAATAACAGAAGATTGTTATGCGTCTATCACCTAAAAATTTTTACAAATAACAGAAGATTATTATGCATCTATCACCCATCAATGCCATCATATGTTGCTATCTACTGATAGGCTCGTGGCCTACGCGAGGTGTTCAAAGGAAGATTCACACAGGAAGAAATAAACAGAGTCCTAGAAGAGTTCGATGGCGATCAAATACAAGCCCTGGACTTTCTTCTGAAAGGTTTGTTCCTAATTTCCATTTGTTTTGTCCACCAACACTAAATATGTTAGTGTTCGCAAAATCATTGAAAACTGAAAAGCAGACGTTTAAACACATTTTCTTTTACTTTACATAGTTAAAAATATTAAAAATAAAATTTTAAATTATACCTTCACCATTAGAATGTCTTCCAAGCTATGGAATTAGGTCTTCAATTATTATTATCAAGCAACTAAGATTAAGAATTTTTTTCTTAATTTTTTTCAGAAGATCCAGAGCAAGTCAGTGGATTTCTGAAAAAGGTATTTCAGTATTATTGCATGAATCTTATTAAATGTGGAATAAGCTATTCCGACCACAAACAATAGAAGCAGAGCCAGTCTTACTTTGTTTGAGCCCTTGAAAAAGTTACTTTTGGGCAGAGATTTCCTAATGACAGTGCAAGTACATTTACCCTAAGTGAATGTACCGGTACAAGTACATGTATACTAAGTGAATGTACCGGTACAAGTACATGTATACTAAGTGAATGTACCGGTACAAGCACATGTATACTAAGTGAATGTACCGGTACAAGTACATGTATACTAAGTGAATGTACCGGTACAAGTACATGTATACTAAGTGAATGTACCGGTACAAGTACATGTATACTAAGTGAATGTACCGGTACAAGTACATGTATACTAATGTATACTAAGTGAATGTACCGGTACAAGTACATGTATACTAAGTGAATGTGCCGGTACAAGTACATGTATACTAAGTGAATGTGCCGGTACAAGTACATGGATACTAAGTGAATGTACCGGTACAAGTACATGTATACTAAGTGAATGTACCGGTACAAGTACATGTATACTAAGTGAATGTACCGGTACAAGTACATGTATACTAAGTGAATGTACCGGTACAAGTACATGTATACTAAGTGAATGTACCGGTACAAGTACATGTATACTAAGTGAATGTACCGGTACAAGTACATGTATACTAAGTGAATGTACCGGTACAAGTACATGTATACTAAGTGAATGTACCGGTACAAGTACATGTATACTAAGTGAATGTACCGGTACAAGTACATGTATACTAAGTGAATGTACCGGTACAAGTACATTTACCCTAAGTGAATGTACCGGTACAAGTACTTGGATACTAAGTGAATGTACCGGTACAAGTACATGTATACTAAGTGAATGTACCGGTACAAGTACATGTATACTAAGTGAATGTACCGGTACAAGTACATGTATACTAAGTGAATGTACCGGTACAAGTACATGTATACTAAGTGAATGTACCGGTACAAGTACATGTATACTAAGTGAATGCTATGGGAGCATTGCTATGGGAGCATTGCCCCCCCCCCCCCGAAATAGAAAAAAAAATAAGATTAGAAAAATTAGTCACATGTAAGTAAGTTGTATCTCATGATGTTTAATACAAGTGTTTTTTTTTTGCCCCCCCCCCTGAAAGTTTGGTCTAGTTGCGCCTCTGGGTACAAGTAGATGATTTTTTAGGAGTACTTGGACTGGTACTTGTACAAGTACGAGACCAAGCACTCCTAAAGTTAAATCGAGTATAGGTATTTCATAAAACAAGTAGCAAGTACCCCCATCTCTGATGTCTGGTGTCGTAGGGGAATGTATAATTAGGGACCCCAGATAAAAGAAACTTTGAGCTCTGACACCCAGCCCAATAGTACATAATGTTTCGTTTTAGTAACCTAGATTTCACCTCGCAATCCCCATTGGATTGACCATTGAACATTGTCAGTACCATAGATGCCACATCGTGGATGAATTCACAAATGACTCAGTGAAGTCTTCTATCTGTCTTCTATCAGATTTTTTTTTACCAATCTTCTATCTGTCTTATATCTGTCTTCAGACTGTCTTCTATCAGTTTTTATCTGTCTGGGGTTGAAAGTTCAATCAGTCAAGGCCAATTACTGGTTAAACTTTATTGGTTGGTCCATCCTATTTAAGTATTCATATTTCATTCCTTTGATTTGTGGTCACGGGGAGGGGGAGGGCAGCCCCAGAGAGGGCTTAATTCTGTTAAGACGGCTGTGCAAGACCATATTGTACTGCAACAAAATTTCTGCTGATAAAATAAATGTTACTTTTTAGAGCATTTTCGAAAAAAAATGCTCTATTGTCCCCGTTTTGTCTGTCTGTCTGTCTGTCTGTCCGTCATCACCCTAGATCTCAACAACCATAAGTCCTAGACCCATGATGTATTTATCATTTTGTAGGTCTTGGCCTGCCATGTGTGCAGCAAAAGTTCATTTCGCGATCTGACCTATGAGGGCCGTAAAAGGGGGCTTATAAAGTACCGTTTTTTACTATATAAGCTTTATTAACAATGGAGCGCCCTAGATCTCAGCAACCATAAGTCCTAGACCCATGATGTATATATTATTTTGTAGGTCTTGGCCTGCCATGTGTACATCAAAAGTGCATTTCGCGATAGGACCTCTGAGGGCCGTAAAAGGGGGCTTATAAAGTACCGTTTTTTACTATATAAGCTATATTAACAAAGGAGCGCCCTATATCTCAGCAACCATAAGTCCTAAACCCATGATGTATATTTCATTTTGGAGGTCTTGGCCTGCCAAGTGTACATCAAAAGTTCATTTCGCGATTTGACCTCTCAGGGCCAAAATATAAGAGTTTCTTATGTACCGTTTTTGCTTATATTTTAAATATAAATAATAAAAGCTAATCAAAGGGGCGTAATCATTATTTATTTTTGTAATAGTTATTCAACATGATTGCTTCCATCTCTAAATTTATCAAAATTCATGCTCTTGGAGCAATATTTATGGCTGTAACCCGGAAAAAAAAATACGGGTTTCGTCCGGCGAAAATGCTCTAAAATGTCCTTTGTCCGAAACGGAAAAGACTTAAATTGCTTGTTTAAGTTTACCTTTCCTAGTCAATTAAAAAAATACAAAAAATATTTCAGAATACACAGTATATACAAAATGTACAGGCAGACTCGCAAGATTTGCTGGAATTCCTCGAAAACAGTGAAATTGTTATAAACCCTTCAGAGAGACAGTTTGCTTGTATGACTTGCAACAGAAGCTGGTGGAAGAAAGTCCCTTTCAGAAAAGAAGTTTGTAAAATTCTAAGTACAGAATTTAAATTTACATTCAGTCTAGTACAATCTGAGAAGGATTACAAATAAAATGTTGCTTCCAATGCTACTATATCATGGCATACAAAAGCAATACTAATAAGCACATATCTTCTGTATATTCGTCATTCACTTAATATTTATGTTTGATAGATATAAAGATGAATAGACAGAATGATAAAAAGATTTGATGTTTAGTTAAATTAACCGGCAGGAAGATAGATAGATAGATCAGCAGACAGACATCCATCTAAGCTGGATTCGATGGATTCTGTATCTTGGTAAGAGGAGTTGGGGTAGTAAAATAAAGGATTTCAAAAATATTGATTATTATGTTTTCCATAGTAATCAATATTTTAATATATATAATATTAAACATTGCCAAACTATAAAAACGAAACTGTAACGTTCAATTCTACCTAGTGTTGTTTTAGTCCCAGGTCATATTTTAGTTTCAGTTTTTATTTCGTTTTTTCTGTAATAATTTTAGTTTTCGTCTAGTTTTAGTCTTGCTTCTAATTTTAGTTTTAGTTTTAGTTCTCATTGACGAAACGTCAACATTATCGTTAACGAAGGTTTTAGTTTTAGTTTTCGTGAACGAAAGCAACACTATATTTTAGTTTCAGTTTTTATTTCGTTTTTTCTTTAATAATTTCAGTTTTCGTCTAATTTTAGTCTTGCTGCTAATTTTAGTTTTAGTTTTAGTTCTCGTTGACGAAAAGTCAACATTTTCGTCAACGAAGGTTTTAGTTTTAGTTTTCGTCAACGAAAACAACACTAATTCTACCTACCCAGGTATCAAGGTGTAAGGTGTGTCTGGTGAGATATGATGCCATCCCCAAAAACAGAGAATGGGGAATCGGAATATTTCGATGCCCTAATGGGAACTGTGGCAAGGAGTTCAGGTAAAAAAAAATCTACGTCTAGCGGATGCTAGCCAAATAAAAATCTTGTCAGCTGGCCAGCATATTTAAAATTTAAAGTAAAACTAAAGTTTTAAACTTATTTGGTTTCAGTCTTGAGACCATTAGCAAAATAAAAGAGTGTGAGTATATAACATGTTGAAACAAAGGTATGAAAGGTTACAGGCCCTCCGACAGAAATTTAGGGCCCCTGGGCAGCGCTGTCATGGGCCCCCGTGCTGATAACAATATTTTCAAAAGTTGATTGGCCAGCTCAGTCCGGGCCCCTAAAACTCGCAGGGCCCTGGGCATTCCCCCCCCCACCACACTCTGCGGCACTGCAACGTTATAGAGCTGTGTCTTTAAAAAAATTCTAAGTTAATGATATATGCATTTCCTGCTGTAGGACATCAAACTCCAAATGAATGAGTTTTGAAAGCAACGTACAAATTAACCACCTGTTAACATTTCTGCTGATATCGGTAGAACTTTCTTTTACTCAAGGCCGCGCGCTCGATTTTTTAAAGACTTTTAAGAGAGATATTAAAGTTGTAGGCAAAAGTAACTATAGCGTCAAATTTGATACAAAGTTCTATCTATAATTTTTAAATGTGGCCCATTGGGAATGGGGCAAGGGGTGTCTGTGTGTGTGTGTGTGTGGGGGGGTAGATGGCCTCTCATAATGCGAACAACTTTTAGTGTGGATCCATGTTATTGTTGTTGTTAATTGTTCTAAATTTGCATTCAAATCATATTTACATCAATATTAGAAATGTTATGTGAACAACTTTGCTAATTATGATGCAAGATGCCTGCACAGTTTACACGGAAATTAGATGATGTTACAAATGTTTACCAAGAGACATTTTTATAGACAGGCGAACTAGGCAACATCTTAGGGCTTCCACAATCAAAAGGGCCCTTTTCCATTCCTAAAGCCTAAAAATATAATGTTCCTCAACATGTACTTTTGCCTAAAGTCCCTCAGTAATCTCTCGGCCTAGGAGCCCCCAGTAACCCAAGAATTGTGGTTAAAGTGAAATAGTGTTAAGAGTATTTTCCCCTGAGGATCACCCCTCTCTGTGTTTACCTTCTGCCTCGTTTAAGGGGGGTTAGTGCCATTGGGATTTTAGGTTGTTTTTTTTTTTTTTTGATAGAGGGATTATTACTTAACTAGATCAAAGGCCCGGTACCCGGACCGGCTAGTGACTCCTTATAATTGAGTTGTAGCCCTTTGATCATCTTTACAACTTTACATAATTTGCGCACTACTTGGAATTCCCAATACTATTTTTAGCCAAGCAAGAGTTCACTCCCCTTGAGTGAGACTATTTTTAGCCGCGGAATTTATACACACGTACGCACGCCAGGCTAGCCGATTATGTATTAGAAGAGCGTCTCTTGAAACGTTTTGCGGTGTTAGTGACGCCCTTGGTTGTACACAAATAAATATACACATTTCTTCAACAGGGGCTGGGCTATTATGGGGATGACACAGAGCAGATGTTACGGTTGTCAAACGCCAGCACCTGTGTCAAGAATCCTCTCCCCTAAAAAGTCAGAGCGTACATGGAAAACAAAAGACACCCACCAGTGTAACGGAATCAACTGCTACAACGGGTAACTATAACTGTAACTGTAAATATAACTATAACTGTAACTATAACAATAACTGCTGTGTGGCAAATAAATGAATATTTTTTTTTAGTGTTATTGTCATTGGTTACAGCAGACAACGTTAGCATTGAATAACAGTTACTTATCGTTTGTTGTGTGCTTTCATATTTATCATTAAATAATAACCTTAAGGTATCCACAAACTAAAGCGAATTTCGCGTATCTAGGTAACTCGCGAAATTCACCCCTCTTTCGTGGTAATGTATTTATATGGACATGCTCAAACCGCTGAGAATTTCCGCGGCGGTGCAGAGAAATTTCGCGGCATCGCTTCTTGCAGAGTTTTTTCGCGTTTCGCGAGTATAAACAATCCACAATGGCTGCCTAGAAACATCGACTCAAATGAAAATCAAGGTTAAAATTGATATAAATGTTTCAAAATAAACAAATAAGACATACATTTATATAAAGAAACATGAATTATATCAGAATAAACCAAAAAGTGTTTTATTCACTTTTTACTTGTAAAATACAATAACTTGTAGAAATTGTATAATAAGAAGAAAATGTCTTCAAACAAAAAAAAAAAAAGAAAATTAAAAAAAAATCATTATATCCGGTCGGCTGACGCCCAATTTCGCTTCGCTTAGGTGTAGCGAGGGTTTTTCGCGCATAGAAACATCTCACGTGAGAAACAGCGCAGCGGAAAGTTTCGCTTTGGTTTGTGGATACCTTTAAACTTGGTGATAGTTTAAAAAAACAACAATACACTTTTATTAACTACCAGCAATATCATACAGGGCAGGGTCTGTGGCCATCACATCTTTTGGTCCAGTGCAATATCCGAATAACGGGCCCATTATTATACTGGCCCCCACCAAAAGAATGTCATTTTGATATTGCTCGTAGGCCTACTATTCCGTAAAGGGGTTGCCCTTTAAAAGTGTCCAATGTCGGCTGTGGACCGTCGACGGCAATCTAAAAAGGTCAAGGCGGCCGTGGTCCATCCCATCATTCATTGCAGTGGGCCTGATCTGATGTTACACTGTTCTTTGATCCCATAATCCGTCAGTCGGAAGCTTATCTACCATCACGCGATCTGCGGTATCCAGATTCTGGATTCCAGAACTTCACTGCATTTTCGTATTTTGAGTCAAATCTTTGTCTCACCTCTTTCTAGAATACATACATGTATTATATTTTTATTGTGTCATTATTGTCATGAATCCAAGGAATACATATTTCATTTTTACAGGGTCCTAGCAAATTATTTGATAAAACTTGTCTTTACGTTAATTTTCATGTTGACTTAATCTAAATGGTTCTAATTTTATTTTTCATTCATTCCAGAAATAATTTTGCAAGAGGGGTAAGTTTACAGCGTACATATATATATATATATATATATATATATATATATATATATATATATATATATATATATATATATATATATATGGTGTAGCCATCTATAGCCTTATGTTTGTATGCCATTCCATCCATCATTACTGTAATTTCGTTTTCCATCTTCTCTAACATACAACAAACATTCACAGGCTTCTAAAAGCTTATATTACCTTAATTTTCTAGCAGTACCTTATGTGAATACACGTATTTAGAAATTAAATTAATAATAAAAGGAATTGAAAAATAAGGCAATCATTATTTTCCAATATTTTTTATAACTGTCATGTTTATTGCTATATTTCATGACATAATTGGTTCTGTCACTCTGTATACATAAATTTAATGAATAATACAAATAATTTTTCTTTTTTTATTATAAAAAATGTTTTGTTAGTTACTAACGGTGTTACTAAAAATACTTACACATGAATATATTTCTGTTTGGACCATCAGGTGACCCACACTTTAACAACAGGTGGTAAGTACATTTAGTACTGTAACTTTTGTTTAGTAGTGTAACTTTTGTTTAGTACTGTAACTTTTGTTTAGTAGTAAGTACAAATATTAATTTATTAGTCTAGAAACTGGGCGAGCTATTCTACAACAGTAATTTTTACATTGCTACATGCGGACGGATAATCCTAGTCGTGTGGTAATGTTACATTGCTGCATGCGGACGGATAGTCCTTGTCGTGTGGTAATGTTACATTGCTGCATGCGGACGGATAGTCCTAGTCGTGTGGTAATGTTACATTGCTGCATGCGGACGGATAGTCCTAGTCGTGTGGTGATGTTACATTGCTGCATGCGGACGGATAGTCCTAGTCGTGTGGTAATGTTACATTGCTGCATGCGGACGGATAGTCCTAGTCGTGTGGCATTAAGCTCGACTGTCGACCTGCTGTTCATTGGTTCGATCTCCGGGTGAGGACCAATGGATTTTCAGGTCCCGTGGCACTTCCAAGACCATTGCATTATCGGGTATGGTGGAAATGAAAGAGAGGCACCATAAAAACTGTCCAGTTAGTGGAATGTAGGATCTAAGAGATTTCATCTCATCCTTACTCAGGCTTCACACACATTGCTACTCTGCGATACAAAGAGCCCCCCTGCGGCTCGGGGGTGGGGAAGGCTGGTAAAAAATAAATATAGCGAAGGAATAAAATCTTTAAAATAAAATACAAAACCAAAATCATTAGTCAAAATACTCAGTTGCTGTTTCCATTAAATTAATAAACCAAAATTAACGAAAAATTCACCAACTATTAAAAAAAAAAATTAAATTAAAAAATGGGGGAAAAAGAAACAACGAAAATTGAATATCATTTATTATCTGATTGAATTATTCACACAAATAATGAACGGAATCAAGCAAATGAAATCTAACAACTTACATTACATGTACAAACACATTAACATAAGATTTTTAAGCCAGTTAGGTCTGAATAATCTGTGTATCAATCAGGCAGCGGCGTAGCGTGGGTATCGGCCGCCCAGGGCGGAAGATGATTTTGCCGCCCTCTCATTTAGGTATTTCAATTTAAGTATCGGCCGCCCAGGGCGGAAGATGATTTTGCCGCCCTCTCATTTAGGTATTTCAATTTAATCTATACATTTTTGCCGCCCCCCCCTAAAAAGTAATAAAAAGTGCCGCCCGGTGCGGACCGCACCCACCGCCCCCACCTAGGTACGCCACTGCAACCAGGTATGTTTAAGTAATCACCATGGTTGTCAATCGTGGTTGTGTCGAAAATGGCGGCTGTTGAAATGTATACTATTGTTATACTTAACAGTTGTTTATAAAGCATTTAACGGGAAAAAAAAAACAAAAATACATAAAAATAATGGGTTTCGATTCATTATACATAAAAACTGTTCCCTCGTGCTGGCTTCACACAACATTAATTAATTAATTACGAAACTTTTTTTTTATCAATAATCAATATTATGTTTTGTTTGTATTGAACTCCTAGACAACGTACCGATCTGTGCTCACCCTAAGTCTCGACACCTGATACCACCTGGTTCGACCTTCTTGATCTGGAGCCTCAGGCACGCCAGCTCTGGGTCAACTGTGTCCACTTTCTTAGACCAGGGAAGTCTCAGCTCATTATCAGGTGTCGTCGCCGCTTCCAGACCGACTCCCCCCACCCACAGACGGCGCCCACCATCACCACCACCACCACCACCGCAGCATCATCCCGAGATGAGATGGGTCTTTTGGGAACAACAACGATAGTGCACCATAAGTCATATGATGAAAATTGGTGCAACATGGGTAAAATGAAGGTTATAGGAAACAACAACATAAGTGTAATATGGGTCATATGATGGTAATAGGATCGTTAAATATAGTGTAATATTGGTCATATGATAGTACCCAAAGGGAACAAAATCAAAAAGTCAAACATTTTACCAAACTACAGTTTGAGCATAGTGACAAGTCGTACATATTTTTGTCTTATTTCGACATTTTAACAAACAACTGTTTGTGACAATGGCCTTCTTTTAAATATCTACATATCTTCGTTTTATTTTGAGTTGTTGTTTTTAATTATTTCTTTTCTATTTTTAGTTGTATTTTAATAGATGATAATATAATGTGCAGCATTAAAGTGTACTTCTATTGGAATCTAAATGTAACTTTATGAAAAAAAAAAGGTTTTCTGGAGTTGAGTACTTTTTGAAAACAGGTTTTTTTTTTTTATTTGGTCAAGAACATTTCTTAATTTTAAATAAAACCGATTATTTTCAAATTCTATTTTACTTTAAATAAAATAATCCAGTGTTATATCTCCTTGATGGCCACTTTGGAATTGTTGCTTATCTGGCTCCCTGCCGGACACATGTAGGCCTATTGGTAGCACTACATACGATATTCAAGGGAAGTAACTAGGAATTATTTCGAATTACGTACCTCACTTTTATTTACCTTGTTATCGATGACTAATGTCCATGTTAAATTGATTTTAATGTATATTTTACTTTTGTTATTTTTTTTTAAATTTATTTATATTTATTTGTTTGCATAAGTGATAGATAATATTCATTTCTCTTGTTTTAATTGTGATAAATAAAAAAAAAAATAGTAAAATAAAATTTTATATTACAGAACAGTTGTCAAGTGTAATTATTTTTGTTTAAATTATGTTAATTTTGCTCAATCCAAATAGTATGTCCAAAGTACATTTGCTCAGTGAACGACGGACTGTCGTTTTCAGAAATGCGTTTTTCTTATATGCAAGTAACATTACGGCAACATTCAATGGAAGCAATGTGACATGGGTTCGATCATGTGTTAAGGCATAATAACCTGCCAAAAACTTTCGCAGGGGGCTACATAAAATAATGTACAGGGCTACGGAGGACGGATGGTCGTGCGGTAACGCACACGACTGTTGACCTGAAGGTACCTGGTTCGATATCCGGTGAGGACCAAGGAAATTTTTCAGGTCTTGGCTCAAGTTTCCGATATAAGCTCCAGTGGTGCCTCCATGGCCATTGCACTGTCAGCTATGGTGGGTATGAAAGAAGGGCACCATAAAAACCGTCCCATTAGTGGTTTATAGGTTCTATGAGGATATTTCATCTCATCCTTATAGGGACTTCACACACACACATACAAATAAACGAACTAAAGACAGCCGAGCAGGATAGGCAAATCTGGAGATATATGACTGTTGATGTGTCCAAAAGTTCCCCCAACGACCACATCGGTTAAGAGTATGATGATGAAGAAAATGAAAACATTTTTTACTGCTTTTTATTGTGAAAATTTTATGTAGATATGTGTTCTTCAATAATGCACATTTTACCTTTGTGTATACAAGTGTGTCCGTGTTGTGTGCCTCGGCGTCAAAATAGGGTCAACGAGGAATGGGGCGTTGGGAGTTCAGTGCCCCCCAACCCCTCCAACTACATGAGACATTTTTTACGACCCCTATTTCGAAAAAAGTTTCGGGAGGACCAAATCGTTAGCAACGCCACTGGTAGTTTGACTTAAGCTATTAATATTTACAGTAAGAGTTATTTAGGCACTGTGATGCCTAAAAAGTATTTAGGCAGTCTTTCTTAGCAGCGCGCATAACTCCGTTAGCAGTTAACTTCAGAACAGAAATAGTAATATGAGACAAACGTTAGGTAGTTGATTTCAGAACAGAACTAATCATATGAGACAAACACGAAGTAGTTGATCAGAACAGAACTAGTAATATGAGACAAAAGCGAGGTAGTTGACTTCAGAACAGAACTAGTAATATGAGACAAACGCGAGGTAGTTGACTTCAGAACAGAACTAGTAATATGAGACAAATGCGAGGTAGCTGACTTCAGAACAAAACTAGTAATATGAGACAAATGCGAGGTAGCTGACTTCAGAACAGAACTAGTAATATGAGACAAATGCGAGGTAGCTGACTTCAGAACAGAACTAGTAGTATGAGACAAATGCGAGGTAGCTGACTTCAGAACAGAACTAGTAATATGAGACGAATGCGAGGTAGCTGACTTCAGAACAGAACTAGTAATATGAGACAAACGCGAGGTAGTTGACTTCAGAACAGAACTAGTAATATGAGACAAACGCGAGGTAGCTGACTTCAGAACAGAACTAGTAATATGAGACAAACGCGAGGTAGTTGACTTCAGAACAGAAATAGTAATATGAGACAAACGCAAGGTAGCTGACTTCAGAACAGAACTAGTAATATGAGACAAATGCGAGGTAGCTGACTTCAGAACAGAACTAGTAATATGAGACAAACGCGAGGTAGCTGACTTCAGAACAGAACTAGTAATATGAGACAAACGCGAGGTAGCTGACTTCAGAACAGAAATAGTAATATGAGACAAACGCGAGGTAGCTGACTTTAGAACAGAAATAGTAATATGAGACAAACGCGAGGTAGCTGACTTCAGAACAGAACTAGTAATATGAGACAAACGCGAGGTAGTTGACTTCAGAACAGAAATAGTAATATGAGACAAACGAGAGGTAGTTGACTTCAGAACAGAAATAGTAATTTGCCTTTTGAGTAACAGGAGCGATGAGAAGAATTTACTCTTAATATAAAAACAGATCTAATTTAGAACTGGGTAGCTAATATTCCACATGCATCGTTGTTAATATACTATTGTTATAATTAACAGTCGCTTATAAGCTAGAATATTAGAATGCATTCCTGCAAGATGACACCCACGTAATTGTGTATCTTACAGGCTTATTGTCGACGTAGCATACAAGTAAATATAAACAAATTCAGGCGTTTCACACAAGAAGATGTAAGCAAAGTCCGACAAGAGATCGATGGTGACTCAAGACAAGCTTTATGCTTCCTTTTTTTTTTTTGACATGCAGGTTAAGACATTTCTGGTGACTCGTTGAGTCACACAAATGATAATTTAAAAAGTAAATTTATAAAATCCAGTAACAAATAAAATAAAAAGGATAATTTATTTTAAAAGTAGTTACTTAAGTCATTCAATTAGCTTCCGCATTTTTTTTACATGGTCAAAATAACTAGGCACCATCAAGCTACTGAATGAATCGGCTAAAAAAACAGTAAGAATCAACTAAAAAAACAGTTTTCAACTGAATTCTTTCAAAATTTTTGTTCAAACACTATGGTTTTTTTTTGGTGGGGGGGGGGGGGATTTTTATGTTTATCATTTGTGTATGTTTTTCTTTTTTTTTTTTTTGCAAAGTTTGTTCAAAAACATGTGTTTTATTTAAATGTTGACATATTTTTGTGTGTGTCTCCAGACCATGTACCTGTCTGAACCCACCCATAGTGTAGACACCTGTTGCAACCTGGTTTAGTTCCTACCATAGACAGAGGCGGCCATAGACAGAGGCGACTATTGACAGAGGCGGCCATTGACAGAGGCGGACATAGACAGAGGCGGCCATAGACAGAGGCGGCCATAGACAGAGGCGGCCATAGACAGAGGCGGACATAGACAGAGGCTGACATAGACAGAGGCGGTCATAGACAGAGGCGAACATAGACAGAGGCGAACATAGACAGAGGCGGACATAGACAGAGGCTGACATAGACAGAGGCGGTCATAGACAGAGGCGGACATAGACAGAGGCGGACATAGACAGAGGCGGCCATAAGATTACGCAAGGACTAGTTCGAAAGTCGATATTTTTATTTATGTATGTTTGCCACCCCAACCATTATGTATCAACTTCCATGTACGAAAAGTAAGTTTATTCATGTAGATTTTAAATATTGCTATGACAGTCTGGATAGAGAGGTTCATAGCAAACTCGACTCACAAGCAAAGGTTTAATCCCTGGGTAAAACCAAAAATATTCACCGCTGAGTTGGAAAGGAGATAGGCGCCACTGTTGATATGTCATTCACATCTGTTGATATGTCATTCAATCTGTTGATATGTCATTCACATCTGTTGATATGTCATTCACATCTGTTGATATGTCATTCACATCTGTTGATATGTCATTCACATCTGTTGATATGTCATTCACATCTGTTGATATGTCATTCACATCTGTTGATATGTCATTTGTTTCCCCTCAACAACCACATTGGTTAAGGGAATAAAAAGAACATAAAAAGACGGCCTGAGTATGATATCAAAATAAAATGACGATAAGTAACAACTTCATTAAATACTTCTCGTTGTCTCAATTTAGTATTTATTACTTCCTCGTACTCTTTGATATCATACTCAGGCCGTCTTTTTATGTTCTTTTTATTCCCTTAACCAATGTGGTTGTTGAGGGGAAACAAATGACATATCAACAGATGTGAATGACATATCAACAGATGTGAATGACATATCAACAGATGTGAATGACATATCAACAGATGTGAATGACATATCAACAGATGTGAATGACATATCAACAGATGTGTTTTGGGATGGGGTAATGGTTTTAACAGTAGTTTATAAACTTTTGCGATTCTTGAACAACTTAGAAACGAGTTCGTTTTTTTTTATGCCCTTTTATAAATAAAGAAAAAAAAGGGTAAATGAAACAGAAGCTAAAATCAATGATATATTATATATAGACCCTCTTCATCAAGGCACATTTTGGCATCTCACTTTGAGAACCTCTGAGTTATAAAATGATGTGGGAAATTAGGGAGGGGGGGTCATATGGCAGCACAAATGTCGGGCCACGGTTCGAGGAATTGTTATTACAGGTACTTTGTGCAGGTGGGTGAAGTGCGAATGCCTCATTTCTCAACCAGATCGATGGTGGCATGTGTAAATAAAAACATGTGTGTTGTGAACAAGTAGGTATTGTGTAAAACAACATTGCATATTGTGTAGGATTTTCATACACACGCGTTGTGCACTGAGCTACTAGCAGTTAGATAGTGGTAAGTACTGATAGAACTGTCCAGTGTATCAGAAGTAAGTACTAATAGAACTGTGTACCGGTTGTCAATACTAATATAACTGTTTGTTACAGCCACAGATCAGCTCGTTACTATTTAACAACAACAACTTTATTACTACAGCGATTATCGGGGACTTGGGCAAACCCTGTCATGTCCCGCGGATGGGTGAATGAAGTCCCGAGACGGGAGATTTTGTGTCACTTAGCTGTAAATAATAACAGACTCTCGGCCACATCGACTGACGCGGCCGCAGCATTACGCGGGGCCTAGTTCGATTGTCGAATTAATTTCTATTTGATACAGTTAGGAGAAAAAATCGCCAATCACGGGGCCCTTCTTAGGTGCTGGGCCTGTGACCTCAAACTTATCCCCACGTGTTACGTCGCATCTGTTCTGACATACTATTTACATAATTTGTCTCTTTATTTTTTTCGTTTCAGTTTTTATGTTTAAAATCTAAATAAAAGGTTCATAAAATAAATAGAATAATAATAAACTGAGTTAAGGCCGCAAGAAGCTGGAACAACTCATTGTGTGTGAGCCCCCCCCCCCCCCCCCCGTAAGGGTGAGATGAAATCTCTTAGATCCTATAAGTCAGTAGTCCCCAGCCCTTTATACGCCACGGACCGGTCAGCGTTTGATAATTTCACCGCGGCCCATTGGAAAAGGGGAAGGGGGGTGTTGATTATTTCTCGTCCATGGAAAGTTGCACAATAAAGAGAAAAATAAAATAAAATAATTTAATGTTTCTTGGGTGGTCCAGTAACATTAATTCCACGGACTGGTACCGTTCCGCGGCGCGGGGGGTCGGGGACCACTGGTATAAGTCACTAATGGGGCGGTTTTCCTGATGCTTATCTTTCATCCCATCTATAGCCTATAGTGCAATGGCATTTGAGGTACCACGGGGGATATAGCGGGGACTTAATCCATGACCTGAAATACCTTTCGATACTCACCAGAGAACCAGGAACCCTCATGGGGCGCTTTACCGCACGACCAACCGTCTCCATGGTTACTGCCTAACTCTTGTTCAAGATTGACAAGTTTTCCCAACAATCAGATTGTTGGATAAATTGGCTGTCATTATTCGGTGGTCATGCGATAAAGCGCTCGACTGTCGACCTGAAGGTACCTGGTTCGATATCTGGTAGGACCAAGGAAATGTTTCAGGTTTTGGCTGAAGTTCCCGACATATCTCCAGTGGTGCCTCCATGGCCATTGCACTATCGGCTATGGTGGGGATGAAAGAAGGGCACTGCAAAAAATCGTCCAATCAGTAGCTTAAAGGATATTAAGAGATTTAATCTCATCCTTACAAGGACATCACACACACACACACACATTCCCACAGTTTGCACAATTACAAATAAAGTGGTAATACGTCACATACTGTGGCCACGGTAAGTGTGTTAGCGAATTTTAGTGATTCGTGACCTGCCTGGATACACACATCTTTCAGTGTAGCGGTGTTGGATTACCGATTTATATTAAAAAAAAAAGATACATTCTTCAGCATTATTTTAGATTCGGTTGGGTTGAAGTAACACAATGGTGTATAGTTTAAAAAAAATATCTTAAGTCGCTGTAGGGTCAGGATACATGTGATATTTTAAAGCAAATTATGCAATACCTATGATGACATACACGTTTCGCTGTATATAAACTAATGAAAATAATTACTTTAAAAAACAAACAATTAACAATATGATGATATAGTTGGACTTGTTAATGTTAGGTAAAACAAAAATGTGTAGCATCCGCTGTGAACAATTCTGCGCATAAAGACCAAAAACATTGACAACAAAAATATGTCAACTGAAACACATGTCAGGGTTAGGGTAGTGTTATTGTTGTTGTTGTTGTCACAAGTCGTAACTGGGTCAACACTGCGGAAACAATATCAATTGTTGTATATTTTTCTAGAGCCGACGTAACTGCAGCTGTGGTCCAGTTTTAGGGGAGACGGTGGGGGGGGGGGCAGGGGTTTTTTTTTGTGAGGAAGCTTTAAGGTAAAACCACCTGTCTGGTACTTAAGTTATTCCTTAAAAAATAATATATTTTATTTGCTGCGTAATAATTAGTGATGTATATATCAACACCAATTTGTACAAGCAAGGGATTAGAGTGAGTGGGGTGGGGGTGGTGGTAGGGTGTGGGGGGTTGAGGCAGTGTGTATTGATCGGTTTCTGGCATATAATGCTCTACTTCAGAGGTTCTTAAACTTATGTACTCCGCGAACCCCCACTTGAAAAAAAAAATTTTGACGGACCCCATCCCAACTTTAGGTACTTTATATATGTATATATTTTACGATGATTTTTTTTCAAATGGCTTTGCGGACCCCCAGAAAAGGCTTCGCGGACCCCCAGGGGTCCGCGGATCACAGTTTAAGAACCTCTGCTCTACTTGATTGTGTTTACTTGTTTAAGCTTTTTTTTTGTTTTTGGAGAAATTACAGCTGGTGGGAGATCTGTGAATCCGACAGTTCTTGACTATCATCGTCGGATATAGAGCTCGCGCCTGTCGAATTTCCTGGTTCGATCCGGCCCCTCTCCCCTCCCCCCCTCCCAATTGAGATTTTTTTGGTGAACATCTAGAGCTGGATTAATAAATTATCATTTTACATATGCACATATGACAAATTCAGAGAGACTGTCATAACTTCAGAACCAAAAGTACAATGAATTATTATTTTCTGTGTACATTTTTTTTACATTGTACCCGCTGCACAATTATTACTTATAGCCACCGATGTGCTGATGTGCTGATGTACTGATGTGCTGATGTACAGATGTGCTTATGTACTGATGTGCTGATGTACTGATGTGCTGATGTACTGATGTACAGATGTGCTGATGTACTGATGTGCTGATGTACTGATGTACTGTCACTGTGCTACTAGTAGAAAACAAACAACAACATCCATTCTGCAATGTACTTTAAGGGTGTCCACGATTACCACACGAGACACGCCTGATTGGGTTGTCTGTACTTTTATTTGTATTTAAGGCTTCAAAACAAACGAGCTCTACCAATGTGTTTAGTAACGGATCTAGGTGTTAAACACGTTGTAATGCGTTCTTGGTAAATCGTGCCAGTCTCAGTACAGACCACGGTACAGCCCACGGTACAACTCAGTACGGCCCACGATACAACTCAGTACGGCCCACGGTACAACTCAGTGCGGCCCACAGACAGAGGCCGCCTGAGAGGTACGTGGGGGGGGTCATAGGGCGAATGTCAACTGCGTGGCCTAGGATTACTTGACATTTAGTTTATTATACCTGGGCGTAAAACTAAAACTTCAATCGCGGGGACGTCTTTAGGTGCAGGGTCAGTAGGGGCGCCATAATACAGCCAAAATATTGAAGTAATAAACATCAACAACAACAACAAGAGGTAAACAAAGATACGAGACTGATATGACAGTAATCAATACTTTGTTTACACACTGGACACACCAATATACTCTCTCAATTTACGGCCTGGTGATTGGATGATGTTTGAGACACATGCACTGCACATGTTATTGACACATATGCATACAACGAGCCATTGATAAGGCAGATGATACTGTCACACGTGTAGCTCAATGTAGTCAAACCTCTGTGTGTAATAAACACTTTAGTTGCACCTGTATTCAGAGCAACGTAGCTGGTAACAGTTGAACGATTCAATTGATTACTTTGTAAAAAAAAAAAATCTATTTCCATTATTCATGACATTCATTATAGCTGTTGAAAGCTAATTTGTCAACACGTCTTCATTAAATAATCTTAACCCAGCTAGGAAAAAATTTAAATTTAATACGTTTTGTCTAAGAAGAATTTATTGGATTTGTTCTATGTAACCAATCAGGGTGGAAATAAACATATTTTGTATTAGTCTGTACAATTTATTATCACCTTGATTTACTCAACAGGCACAGGATTTATTTTGCCTTGAGAAATTAACACACTTCCAAACAGGGCCATTGAAGTTTTATTAATCCTTCAAGGTCTGCTGTGTTGTACGCTTATAATGGCGGAGTTGAACAAAGAAATTGAGGTAAGTGGCAGCAGTTTCATTAGGGTAAAATTTATTTTCCTTAATTAATTAATTATTATTTTTCTTGATAATTATTCTATCTTTGCCATTGTTTTCATGTCATTGATATGAATCGTTTAAATTTCCTGCTTTGTTTGGTTGTCATTCACTGAAGTTTTGCAGGCTATCTGTCCTTTAAATGATCAACTCTTGAATTCCTTAAAATGTGTCCCGGTGACCTAATATGCATGCAGCAACCCGATCTGCATCGTGTAGTCTACGGGGCTCAAACCCAGTGTGCGTAGTCACCTGCCTAAATCACATGTACTTCGTGGTGCCTCCACAACCATTGCACACTTGACTATTGTCATTACAAAAGAAATTAAAACGTTCCAAGAGTTATAGATTTCATTATTAAAAAGAACTTTAATGTTAACAATCGATCTAAATAACGTGAAATCAATTCTAAGAGTTGTCGGTTGATGATGAATGCATGGAGTACCATTGAATTTACAATGTTTAACGGCTGCTGATCTTTATCTTTTTACTTCCTCCATAAATACAATCAGAGTTATCTTTTCATGAGCCCTGCACTGAACTATGTCATTTTAATCTTCTTTGTCCTATATCGTGTTATTTATTGATTCGAACAGGCTAGCGCACGCACTCACTTACACGACACACACACACACACACACTCACACACACACAGTCACTTTCACACACACACTCACAGACAGACACACACACACACACACACACACTCGGGTGTACGGGCTGAAATACTTGGCTATGAACACACAGTTAAAATTTAAAAAAAAAAAAAAATTATTCATATTCATATGTTGAAATAATTATTTCCTCAACCTTTATCGCCAATGTACTTTATAAAAAAATCGATAATTTGAAAACAATTTTTATATTGACAGTGTCGGAGACTGAGAGAGTTGTTCCGAGGGCGTTTCCTGCAGGAGGAAGCAGAGAAACTAATAACACATTTCAAAGGCCTCACAGACGCCTCTAATTTTGTCATGCAAAGTAAACACTTAACATAGTTTTTGTTTTTTAATATAAAATTATACAGACTAATATTACAGGTGTGCATGTCAATAGGTGGTACCAGGTATCTGAAATACAAATAGCAAAAAACCACAGGCTCTCTTTGACTTTTCGGAGCCCTATCAGGGGAGGGGGGCGTGGCCGCGTGGGTGCCTGATTTCTGCGCATCGAACTAGTTAAAATGTTTTTGTATTATTATTACTATCTTCACAAATTAGTCCAAACTATTGATGTGTAGCTCATAGTTTTTTTTAAATTTTGCATCAGCTATGTCGTACTCACAGGGGTGTGTCCTTTAGGTCAATGGAATGTACTAAGTGGTTGACCAGGGTGCAGACACCAAGGAACAGCTCCCCGAACATTGAATCAGTTCATTTGTAAACCCTTTCTCCCCTTTTTTTTTTGGTTTTTTCTGGACGAGTATAAACCCCCATTGACATCAATTGTTCAATCATTCATTCAGTAATCTTCATCTTTCTATCTGTTTTTCTACATGCTGGTGTAAATCTCAGGAATGACTCACAAGACAAGTCGGTTCAATCGTAAAACAAATGCACTATTTCTTTACAACAAATCCAATGAACATGAACACAAAACTAATACTCCCATAGATAATAAAGATCCTACATGCCATGTCTATGCAATAACGAACTCACCATTCTAAACGCCATTCCAATAGAGTCAAATTTCTTTCTAAATTCTCATATCATCTCTTTGTTGCATAAAATATATAATGCTTCCGTATTTAATTGATTCTGCACAACAAATCCATATTTAAGTCATCCACCAGAATTAAAAGCATTTAACCAGTCATTTTTTAAACATATCCCTAGTCTCCTATCCCTAGTCTCCTAAGTCTCTTAATCTCTAGTCTCCTATCCCTAGTCTCCTATCCCTAGTCTCACATTTCTAGTCTCCTATCCCTAGTCTCCTATCCCTAGTCTCACATTTCTAGTCTCCTATCCCTAGTCTCACATTTCTAGTCTCCTATCCCTAGTCTCCTATCCCTAGTCTGACATTTCTAGTCTCCTATCCCTAGTCTCATATCCCTAGTCTCCTATCCCTAGTCTCACATCTCTAGTCTCCTATCCCTAGTCTCACATCCCTAGTCTCATATCCCTAGTCTCACATCCCTAGTCTCATATCCCTACTCTCCTATCCCTAGTCTCACATCCCTAGTCTCATATCCCTAGTCTCCTATCCCTATTCTCACATCCCTAGTCTCCTATCCCTAGTCTCCTATCCCTAGTCTTATATCCCTAGTCTCATATCCCTATACTCATATCCCTAGTCTCCTATCCCTAGTCTCATATTCCTAGTCTCATATCTTTAATCTCACATCCCTAGTCTCATATCCCTCGTCTCCTATCCTCAGTCTCATATCCCTGGTCTCCTATCCCTAGTCTCATATCCCTAGTCTTATATCCCTAGTCTCATATTCCTAGTCTCATATCTCTAATCTTCCATCCCTAATCTCACATCCCTCGTCTCCTATCCTCAGTCTTATATTTCTAGTCTCATATTCCTAGTCTCCGATCCCTCGTCTCCTATCATTAGTCTCACATCCCTAGTCTCATATCCCTTGTCTCATATCCATAGTCTCAATTATATTCCTTCAATACTTACTTCAAAAGAATACAATTTTGGGAACAGATTATGAAAATATTTAGATCATGAAAGACTGCTCTAAGACGTAAACATCAGAGAGTAAATAAATGCAGACTCTTAGTAATCTGGTCTGATATTGACGGGTGGACTTTTATATGTCTTTTCTTTCTAAACTTCCTTCTAGTACAGACAAAACAATATTTTTTTTACCAGGGCTGGATAATAGGAAGTCCCGCGTTGTTCAGAGCGGTGTAGCGGCTGATTTACTGTAATGGTCAAGAGATGTTTAGTGTAGATATTAGCACTGGACGGTTAGGTACAGGGATTCAACTGCTCAGGCTCTCTCTCTCTCTCTCTCCCTATCACACATACACGTACTCACATATACAAATGCTCACATAAAAACGTACTCACACATTCACGTACTCGCATATATATGTACTCACACATACACATACTCACATATACACGTACTCACATATACACGTACTCACATATACACGTACTCACATATACACGTACTCACATATACACGTACTCACATATACACGTACTCACATATGCACATACTCCCACATACACGTACTCACACATACACGTACTCACATATACAAATGCTCACATAAACACGTACTCACACATTCACGTACTCGCATATATATGTACTCACACATACACATACTCACACATACACATACTCACACATACACATACTCACACATACGCATACTCACACATACACATACTCACACATACACATACTCACACATACACATACTCACACATACACATATTCACACATACACGTAATCACATATTCACATACTCACACATACACATATTCACACATACACGTAATCACATATTCACATACTCAATATACGCATACTCACACATACACATACTCACACATACACATACTCACACATACACATACTCACACATTCACGTACTCACACATACACATATTCACACATACACGTAATCACATATTCACATACTCAATATACACATACTCACACATACACATATTCACACATACACGTAATCACATATTCACATACTCAATATACACATACTCACACATACACGTACTCACACATACACGTAATCACATATTCACATACTCAATATACACGTACTCACACATACACATATTCAACATACACGTACTCACACATACACGTAATCACATATTCACATACTCAATATACACATACTCACACATACACGTACTCACACATACACGTAATCACATATTCACATACTCAATATACACGTACCCACACATACACGTACTCACATATACACATACTCACATATGCACATACTCACATATACACGTACTCACACATACACATATTCACACACACAGGTACTCACACATACACGTACTCACATATACACATACTCACATATTCACGTACTCACACATACACATATTCACACACAGGTACTCACACATACACGTACTCACACATACACATACTCACATATGCACATACTCACATATACACGTACTCACACATACACATATTTACACACACACAGGTACTCACACATACATCATATTCTTAGCTATGTTTTTAAGACTTGATAGAAATGTTTTTTTTTCCCACTTTTTTTTTAAGGTGAGCCAGAGACGGTGGGTAAATTCCTGAATAGAGTGAGTAACTTAGTACATGTAGTATCAACCTAACCAGTACACATGTCATAATGACTAACATTTATCGAATTACTGATGCGCACACACATAACTCAGAGGTGATAACTATACGATAGCTGTTTTTAAAGCATTATAATTAATTTTTTTTTTTTTTACAGATGAAATAAATATCTAGCTTAAACGTATGTCAATTTTATATACAGGGCCGTTCTCATAACACAGGGTCCCCACAAGATTTTGGGCCCAACGTTAATTTATTAAATAAAATAAAATTTAAATTGTTTTTTTACCGCACCTTAACATGCTTAATACCATTGAATAGTGGTTTTGAAATCTATTAAAATTTCACTTTTTTTTTTTTGTGATGTTAATGTCAGTATCAAATACAGATTAGGCATTGACATATGTATGTTACAGCTAAAAAGCAATACGTGAGCTAATGTTTGAACGATTAGCAGTTTAATAAGAATGTTGTGTCACCTTTACTGTATATCATTTATATCACCAACCTATATATCAATGCTACTTTTTGTTTCTATTTTGGTCTCCCCCTCTCTCCCCACCCCCTCCACCACCCCCATCTACAGAGCTCTGAGTCTTATATTGAACTCTCCAGGGAAGAGTCCGAATCACTGAACGAGAAACTCACCAACGGTCTTGAATTATTTTCAGAAGAGAGACTGTTTGCCTGTCAAACCTGTGAGAGGTGTTGGTGGAAGAAGGTACCCAGCAGGAAGCAAGTGAGATGATAAATTGTTGCGGCTGTAGCTATCTTTTTTTTTCATTTCAATTTGCGTCTTTTAATCATCAATATTCGTCTCATTACGCGTGAATTCGTTTATCTATGCGTACGGTGTGCAGCTGTGGTATTGCACACGGTTAATGATAGCCACTTTCTGTTGGGGCTTTTTTTTTTCTGAATGCCATTTAAAATATATTAGAATGTTGCACCAAAGATAACAAGATTTGGTGAGTAAAAGATTTGAAATATTTGCAAAATGAAAAAAAAAATATAAATCATGGGAACCTCAATAACATTAACAGCGAGACACAGGGGGGGGGGAGAGGGGTAATGGACCTCAAATGGCCACCGATTCACTAATATAGTGTTGACTGGAAGTTGCATTTATTTAAGTTTCATGCAGTTCCCAATAAGGTAACTTTATCTATATTTTAATTACTTTCGTTCATGGGATCTTAATCAATTGACTAGATTGAGACTCTACAAAAATCAAAGCGGCTCTCATGTACACCAATCGAAACCACGGATGTAATAATGTACATGATTTTTAGTAAATTAGCGATTTTCTTTTTGAAAACCTTTTTCATTACAAGTTAATTTAAATATAAAAAAAAAAACAATTTCTGTGGCCCACTTGTGAGGCCCACAGTATCTTGTGAGGCCCATAGTATTTTGTGAGGCCCATAGTATCTGGTGTATTTGCTGATGCACATAGTAACTGGTGATCTTGTGTTTGCTACATTTAAAGGTGTCCACCTGCTACAAATGTAAAGAGAGGTATGACCCGATACCCAGGGACAAAGAATGGGGGAATGGCCAGTTTCGTTGTGGGCATTGTGGGCACGAGTTTAAGTAAGTCATCTATGTGGTCAGTGACTAGCAGGATAAGTTGATTCACTAACAGGATAAATAGATGGACTCGCAAAATAGTTAGACTGACTTGCAGAATAAGTAGATGGACTAGATTTAGAAGACTGAAAAAAGCAAGTAGACAGATTTATATCCAAAGGTGACATAGAAATGAGACATAAAATCTGTTATACAGATTTATAAGGGGATGGAAATAGCTGGATGTTCAGACAGAAAGACATGATTAGATGTTTTATAGATGCTGAATTAGAGAAATAAGATGCATGAATTGATAGGCAGAAAAGACAGACAGATGTTAAATTGACAGGAAACAGACATTTTAGATAGATAGATATATAGATAGATAGATATATATATAGATATATATATATATATATATATATATATATATAGATAGATAGATAGATAGATAGATAGATAGATAGATAGATAGATAGATAGATAGATAGATAGATAGATAGATAGATAGATAGATAGATAGATAGATAGATAGATAGATAGGTAAAGTATTGGTATAGACTATAGACAGACACATAATGATACGTTCACCAAACAATCCATAATTTCTCTCTCCAGCACCCCAGCTACAATGGGAATGACTATATCCCTATGTCACAGGTGCAACTATCCAGTAGAACCTTATAAGGTTCTACCTCCCAGAAGAAAGAAAGAAACAAGTGAATCTAGATACAGCAGGGGGTGGTACAGCTGGGGATGGGGTAGCCACGGATTTCCTGACAAGCACAACTGTAATGGAATCAACTGTCACAACTGCAATCATCAGGCACGTCCACCTACAGAGTGAGTGCTTTATTTTATTAATTATTATTGTGTGTTAGAAAGTAATTTTGTCCAGTCAAGGGATCATTGAGACCAATGATGCGTAAATTTATTGTCATCGGAAAGCTTTTAGCAAGATCTATCAAACAAAGTGTGTAAATGTATTTTTAAAATACTGTTTTGAAGTTTTTATCAATATTAACTAGTTTTTATCTCATTTACTCATTTTAACTAGTATAACTGTTATTTTTAAACTAATTTTTTTTTTTAATTTTTTTATTATTATCATTCTTGTGGTATTGTCTACGGCTTACCTGGCAACGTCGAAAATGGTGATATTAGTAAAGTAAGACGATTAGTTTACTTTTTAAAAAATTTTTCACAGCTTACTTAAGTCTTAACGAAAACAAGTCTATAATTAGCCTAGTAGCTTGATATCCTCAAGTTTGTTCCATTAGATCATATGGTTTGCCTTAATGTATTTGTAGAAACATGGAGACATGCTGGAACTGAATGCCAGGCTAGGGATCAGGACAGACAGGAGAGGTGGGTAAAAAAAAACTTGAATTGTTTTTGTTTTTTTAAAATGGAGACTGGTTTTGTGTATGTAGTCCCTGTAATGATCAGATGAAATCTCTTAGTGGTTTAGACTCAGTCTATAGGATCTAACGAGACTGGCTTTATTTTTTGCTCACCATATGTTATCTAACTGCCAACTTATTGTTCTGTTTGATTAGAAAAACCAGCTCTGTGTATTGCTCCCAGATCAAAACCGGATATGCCTTCCACTGTCAGGGTCCGTACGTGGAGCCAGGTGCACGCCAGCACAGGGTCCACGGTGACCACCTGTCTGGACCAAGGGAGTCTGGATACAACAACGGAGAGTCTGGCCTACACGATGTTGACCATGAGCCAGGACTGAAAACAGCCAGTACACAAATACATAACAGATAGTGCCAACACAACACATAGCCAATAAACTAATACATAACAGATAGTGCCAACACAACACATAGCCAATAAACACATACATAACAGATTGTGCCAACACAATACACAGCCAATACACACAAACATAACAGAAAGTTATTCAAACATAGCACATATTTAATTTATTATTGAAACATTTTATCAAGCAGCTAATAAAAACAAACATCAAACAATGCCTACTACACAACAAGTAAAGTTTTACTTTCAACTTGCTATTTGTCTTCATTTAAAGTATAATATTCCATGAATACATTATTTTGCATCAATGATTACATTATGTTTCAACCATGCAATACATTGGTTTTTGTTTTGAATTTAACAGAAGTATGTGATGCCTTTGTAAACATGACAGTGCGTTCACCAGTAAATATTACAAAATCAAAGCACTAACTTTTAAAAAAATAAATCTACGTAACCAAATTAGATTTTTTTTTAAAGTATAACAACAGAAATCTGATTCAGACCAATAAAGCAATGCAGTGTTATACAGCACAGTAGTTTAAGTTAATGACCGAAACACGATACACCAGCATGAGAAGGAAGTGGGTCTCTTGCCAGCTGACTATCAACGACTTTGAGAGACCTGAACATTAAAAATTCAACAAGAAGAGGAAGTTAAAAATAAATAGTTTTATGGACAGTATGTGTATCACCAAATCAAAGGTTTACAGCTAACTAATGTAGCACCAAATCAAAGGTTTACAGCTAACTAGTGTAGCACCAAATCAAAAGTGTACAGCTAACTAATGTAGCACAAATTCAAAGGTTCACAGCTAACTAATGTATCACCTTATCAAAGGTTTACAGCTAATTAATGTAGCACCAATTCAAAGGTTCACAGCTAACTAATATATCACCAAATCAAAGGTTTACAGCTAACTAGTGTAGCACCAAATCAAAAGTGTACAGCTAACTAATGTAGCACAAATTCAAAGGTTCACAGCTAACTAATGTATCACCTTATCAAAGGTTTACAGCTAATTAATGTAGCACCAATTCAAAGGTTCACAGCTAACTAATATATCACCAAATCAAAGGTTTACAGCTAATGTAGCACCAAATCAAAAGTGTACAGCTAACTAATGTAGCACCAATTCAAAGGTTTACAGCTAACTATTGTAGCACCAAATCAAAGTTTTACAGCTCACTAATGTAGCAATTAAATAGCAAGAGTCTTTAAACACATTTTTGTATTTAGACAATAAATTCATTAACTTGAAGCTTTTCACTGAATTGAACGGGTCAACTGGATGGGACAAAAAACCGAAAACGAATCGATTCAGTTCCTGTTTCGATTGATTGTTTCGGTATCTGCTAATGGTTCTAGCCTTTATCTATATCAAACAATTCCAGCAATAAAATATTCAATTTATTTTGTGATTGTTAATAAACACATGCTGATAGTGTTATCTGGAGCCATGGGGAAGGAGGGGGGTCCAATGAAGTGCTTTGTTCTAACTAAAGTCTTTCTTTTTTGTTATTTCACTACTTTTCCAACTCAGTCTAGTTCAGTCTCTATGTGGTCCTCATGACTTCGATCTACTAAATGTAAACTATCTATTGAGAGGAACTTAAATTATTTGTAACTATTTGAATGTATAGAAAGTGACCCTCAGTCATCTCAAGCCTGGTCAACACAAATAAAAAAACAACAACATTTAAAGCTTTTATCTATCTATCTAT
Source organism: Bulinus truncatus (assembly GCA_021962125.1). Taxonomy (NCBI): domain Eukaryota; kingdom Metazoa; phylum Mollusca; class Gastropoda; family Planorbidae; genus Bulinus; species Bulinus truncatus. The sequence goes on from JAGDYQ010000364.1 coordinate 332,387, forward strand.
CTATCTATCTATCTATCTATCTATCTATCTATCTATCTATCTATCTATCTATCTATCTATCTATCTATCTATCTATCTATCTATCTATCTATCTATCTATCTGTCTGTCTGTCTGTCTGTCTGTCCGTCCGTCCGTGTGACCGTCCGTCCGTCCGTCTGTTTGTCTGTCTGTCTGTCTGTCTGTCTGTCTATCTATCTATCTATATATATATATATATATATATGTATATATATAATTACAGTTGACTCAATTACTGAACTGTAATACAACTGGTGTGCCCATTGGGCTAATGTACACTGTAGAGGTAGGCCTATATTTATATATTTGTTTCCTTATGCAAGTGAGAACTTTTTTTTTCCTTTATATATTTTCAATTTTTAGCTAAGTGGTCTTTTCCATTGTGTTCACGGATGTTGTTCATGGGGAGCCATGCATTACATTGAATTCAGACTCTTAAAGATGTCATTTTTTGACCCACTATTTCCTTCTGCGTAACGGGGTTTCAACCGGCTACAATTCGCGCCATAAATAAAGTAATACTTGTACATAAAGTGTATTCACACACACATTACTACACCAGAGCTGTTCTTATGGTGTTTTATTGACCTTAGGCCTGGTAAACTATTGAACACTTTTTGTTTCCGTATGAATCAGAAGCGGACGATGGTCGATTTGGGCTTAGATTGGGCCCTTTAAATTAAGGGAGATGAAAAATGTAGGCTATAAAGTAACGTCTTGGGCTTTGCAGGGCCCCTCATGATTCGGAGTCCCCCGACGACTGCTTTGTGGTCGTTAAATCTGCCCCAGTATAAATAAATACATGATTATGATTATTCAATATTCCTTTTATCTTTAATTGCATTGGCGTAACTAAGTGGGAGGGGACGGGTGCGCCAGTAAAGCACGTGTGTATATTTTGTCAAGATCATGTTGTTTTTTTTTTTTTTGTTTTCTTTTGTAAAAATAATTAATATCTATCGTAGTATAACTTTGACTGATTTTGTAACATTCGATATGAAACAAGATTCGCTGATATGACACAACATCAAATATGACACAACATCAGATGTGACTCAACGTCCGATATGACACAACATTGCCGGTGGGAGAATAAAAAAGTAATATGTCTATTTTATCACAACGTTTTTCTTAACTTCACTTCTTGTTTGTCTGTCCGCGGAATTTGGCAATCCAATTTTAGACCACTTTCCGATAAGCTATAGCTCTGATACTTTCAATATAGCTCAGAACACGATGACAATGCATTATTCTTACTATTTCATTATGACTTGATGAGTTTCTTAACACTATTACTCTTTATTCTGCTTTTAATTACAACGTTTTTATTCATTTCTTGTTTGTCTGTCCGCGGAATTTGGCAATCCAATTTTAGACCACTTTCAGCATTGTAAAACAAACATTCACATAATATAAAATTCATGCGCCCAACGTTTTTCGCTTTTATAAAAATTAGAAGCTCTTATAAAGTCTATTACCATGTGACCAATTTATTCAGAAATAATTTTCTGCTTTTTAGTACGCAAGAAAAACGTTTTTTATAAAATATTTTTTTTAGAATGTTATTTTTATTTTTTATTCTCTTCAAGTGACTTCACCATTTAACTGCCACCTACTTTGACCAGTTGTTTAACCGACCCTGAGTAAGATGCACACATTTCATAACACACTGCAAAATGGTCGAACATATTTTTAAGGCAATAATAGTATAATTTGGGCATTTAATACTGCAGCTAGATCACTGAGTCAAAAACTCAATGGGCATTAATCCGTTTAATACCTAAGCTACATAGTTTACTGAGTTACTCCCTTTAGTAGACTTCTAGGAAAGATAAAAAGTAGAAGCATTCTTTACGAAGAAGTGAATGGAAACAAATGCATGCACTTTTTTAAGGTCGAGGTCATCATAATATTTACTATTATATTACGTCACACATTATCTTTTTACTGACATACGATACGACTTTTTATGTTCTTTTTAAGTAACTTTTTATCTGAATAAACATAATATAATTCAATGTATTAATTTTGATAAATTCAAACAAATATATATCTAACATTTTTCCAGAAATTAGGCCATGGTCTGTCACGGGGGTTGATGCCAAACTAGATATTTTTTTCGATATTTTTTTTTTCATGATTTTAAAATGAGATATTCCCTTTAAATTTTTTTTTTTTTGGTTTTAAAATTACCGTTTTTTTGTGGGCAGGGTGGGAGGGGGGCTTGCATTTCCAAATGAATACATGATAATGACTATATCTCAGTGGTGGCGAATTGTTTGGGGTCACATGCCCAGAATTCAACCAAAAAAAAAATGAAGAGCGAATTGCCAACACTCCAATTAAAATTAAAGGATTCGATATATATAGGCTAGCAACTATTATACATATTTAATTCCTTGTAATTTTTTGATTATTATAATCGAAAAAAAGGAAAAAAAGTGACTATGATTTGTCATATTTTTTTTTTTAAATATTTCATCACATTTGACAGGAAATTGTTATAGCCGGGCATAGGCGTTATTCAATGGAGGACCCTGAACGGCCAACTTGTTCAGCTATTTCTAAGAAAAACTCTACAAACATTTGAAATATTTTCTTTTTTGGCAGATAAATTTTCGCACGGCGCAGTCTAATTAGGCTGTAGTCTTTTCGTGAATTGGTGAAATTAGACAAACATCTAGTGCCCTCATTGCCTGTTCGACCCCTTCTAGTATTATTTCTATTAAATGAGGTCATTTAAAGACCAAAAGGTACTGTTGTCTAGTGTCCTTTCTTCAACTTATGGCGGGCGCAAGGGATTCCAAATCTCGTGGTTTATATCCAGATACATGGGCTATATTTATTTATTTTTTTTTAAATGATATCTCACACTATTTTAAGAGCCCAAAATGTTCTTCTGTGCCCGGGCCCCAACCAGACCCTAGCGTGAAAATTTTACTGCAGGGGCCAGGCATTCTACAGCAGGGGCCAGGCAAAAGCGGGGGGGGCAGGTAATACATTTTACTAAGTAGAGCAAATAAGCAAAGGGGGCCAGACAAAACGCAGGGGGCCCGGCCCCCTGACCCCCTCACGCTACGGGCCTGGCCCCAACCAATCTATATGTTCACTCGATGTAGTTAAGAGTTATATTTGTATATAATATAGACGCGTCTTTCTCTTTTGATCGAACGTCTATGCGTCAACAATCGCAGTTGGCAGCAACTGACTCGAGAGTGTCTCTGCGTCAACAGTCGCAGTTGGCATCATCTGAACTCGAATAACAACAACAAACCAGCCAGTGCAGCTAGGAGGAGACAACCATGGAACAAAGCGAAGAGGAAAAAAAGATACGATTAGAGGTAAAAACAAACTATTTACACGTTTACTAATCTGTATGTGTTAACTTCTAGTGGACAGAAGTTGCGTTCATGACAAATGACCTCACATTTTATCGTTGAAAACTAATTGTACGGTGATTCGATCGTGACAAAAATGGTTCGATCGGGTGCTTGTGGTAATTTGGGTTGCGCGAGAGGAAAGAATACTACGGTTACTATCATTTATTAAACGATACGTGCGCAGCTGATAAATTATGATATAAAGTATTTGATGTATAAAAACTGACGCCATATAATTGTTAGGAGCTGGACTTAAAGATTCACGACTCGGGTTACACGTCTTTGATAAGCGCGCTTGTGTGTGTGTGTGTGTGTGTGTGTGTTACATGACCTACATTCCTGAAAGAGCTTGGGAGTTTAAACGGATATCAAACTACAACGGAACTTCGGTTAAAAACTGCGGTTCTCAACCGGTGATACCCATACCCCAGGACCCAGGTGGAGCGGGGGGTGGGAAAGGTTAAACAGGGGTACTCAGCGACATATGATTTTCATTTAAAACAATTAATGAGTTTGTAGAAGGTTGCCGATTGGCTGAGTGACTCAACACCAAGCCCACATGGCAAGTATCGCATTAGAAAGGTGAGTACATCCCATTATGGAAATAAGTACATGTATTCGTGAACTTACATTCGAGGGTGGAACGTTGACATAGTTTCACACCGCGAAAAAGGTTGAGATCTGCTGTTTAAAAAAAAAATAATAAACGGTATTCGTTCCAAGACAATCATTAGTCCAATCGCTTCGTACGTCAACCACATCGTAGTCAACCACATTGTAAGTTAAATGAATCAATAGCATTTTTTAATTCGCATTGTGTTGCTAAGCATGCTTGCGGAATCATTCCACCGGTGCGTAATTTTGTAAAATGGTTGTGACTGTCTGGGCTGAATAATTTGTAATCTGAGTCGCGCGGACAACGAAATTTCATTCAATTATTTTTGAAAAATCATCATTCGTCCTTCACTGACATCGCTAACAGTTTTGATGGCCACACCCTCTAACTGTTTGCGAGTGTGAGTAGGTGGAGGGAGAACTCAATAAAATTCCGGTTTCTCCTTATGCCCACTCCCACCCCATTTCTTAACGCCCCCCGGGCTACGCCTTCTCTATTTGGACACCACTGTCAGCTTGACAAACACATAATGACTCGAATGTTAATTTTTAATGTCTTGTTTGTTTTGGACTTTTACGGCTAGCCGTATTGGTTGCGGCGCCCGATTGTGATCATTTTAGTAGCACATTTTCCCAGAGCTGTTGTTGTTTACATACATTGTTACCAGAGCGCAGATTGCACTGCAAGCAGAGAATAGATTACATTGCAAGCAGAGAATAGATTACATTGCAAGCAGAGAATAGATTACATTGCAAGCAGAGAATAGATTACATTGCAAGCAGAGAATAGATTACATTGCAAGCAGAGAATAGATTACACTTCACGAATCTGGGGTCTACCTCTTCGCGGGGAACCATCGAGCAGTGGCAGCTTTGGGGAGGTTGGGGTGGAGTTGGGGCGGACTAGCGCAACTTCCGCATTTCCAGCGTCTGAAGGAGCTGGCCAACGAATACTTGTTTTTTTTATCACCCAACTTTCACAAAACTAAACCCTCGAACAAGTTTTAGATATTCGGCCAAAGTCTCCCGTACTTCTCCGCCCCCCCCCCCGCCTCATAATTGGATCAATTGTGCCAGCTACGTAAACATGTGTATTGTCTACTGCAACCATGTCAGGCAGGACATCTATGATCGCTGCAGCCTGCGGGTATACAAGACGGCGAAGAAATCAATAGTTTAAAAATATCTGAGGTTAGGAGACAACAGGTGACCTTTCAACATTTAAAATATTCCTATAATACAATGATTGAACAGATGACGGGGGGAAAAAATCAATAACCAAAAAAGATAAAAAGAATCGGCCAGTGTAAATTCAGTACCGAAGAGCAAAAATGTTTTAGAGTCATGTATAGAGAACACTGGTGTCTAGTTGTTAAATCGGGATGGGGTGGGAAATGGGGGGGGGGGAGGAAGTTGCTAATTAATTGTTTGAATGACTTTATTATTTTCTAGACTCTTGTGAGTTGACTTCACTCACTCTTTAAAAGAAGACAAGATGTCTTACTTTATGAAGATATACATATTTATTTATCTATTTTCTGGTAACATAATGAAGGAGGTCATCACACTGTTGGCAAGAAAGGAGTAAATTGAGTTTAAAGGAAAGTTGAAATACAAAAATCGGTGAAAATAGAAAACAGTATACTTTGGAAATCTATCCTATACTGTCGCTGTACATACACATTTTAGGAGATGCTATGGGATAGTGGGGAAACAGCTGATAAACGGAGGTCAATAGGACAACAGGTGTCGGCACGCGCCATATGCTGGGGCCAAGACTGTGATATATATATGAGTGTTTCAAAAAAAATTTTTTTTCAAATTTAACCGCATAGGGCATTAATGGATGAGGATTGATGTATTAGGTAACCAGTAAAAATTTCAGTCAAAAAGATTGACATTAACAGACTGCTCAAAGGGTCTCCTTCTTTTGGCATATTCGTAAGCAGGGACGAGGCGTGAGTGTTGCCGGTCTAACTCTTAGAGAAAAATTGCAAAGCACAAACGAACAAATATCTATATATTTTTATAAAGTATTGGACTAATAATATACACAATTTAAATATAACTGATGTTATATATATATTTAAACTTGTAGTCATTTTATTATGAATGATTATGCTAACTATATTCAATACACACAAGACCATTTTATAGCTATATAATGGCCCTGTGTGCATTGAATATGGTTAGCATAATCTTTCATAATAAAATGATTACAAGTTTAAATATATATAAAATTTATTTATATAAATTGTATATATTATTAGTCCAATACTTTATACAAATATATAGATATTTGTTCGTGAGTGCTTTGTATATGGCTATAAAAACACCAATCAATTTTTCTCTAGAGTTAGACCGGCAACACTCACGTCTCGTCCCTGTTAGTAAGCCTATATGATGCAATTTTGGAATGGATTTTTTAAATTGTCTTTGGAGTATACTATTATTGACATTTAAATTGTTAATTCCGCATTATGCATTCTGCAATGTACACTGCTGTGCGTTCTTTTTCTTTCAGATTTCAGATCTAGAGTTCAATTGTAATAATTAATATGGCATCTGTACCTCAAAAGACTTTCAAAACTAGATCTGAAATTGATGCCTGGTTGATTGGTCAACAGTTAGCATCTCTTGATTTAATCACTTGTTCTAACAGCCTACCAACTATGGGGCTCACACTGCGTAGTTTGCTTTATTACTTGAAGAGTCAGAAGCTTTCTCCCGCTGGAAGCTGCTCATGTGTGATCGATGAAGTTTTTGCTATATGGTTTATAGCGCACATCCCAACGACACAGAAACCCAATGCTGTTGCGAAGCTGAAAGCATTGTACGAGAGATATGTTAAGCTTGGCAAGAACAAAGGCTGTCGAAGTGATAGGCAGATGGAGTTGAAAGTTGAATTTTTCCAGCTGATGAATCAACAACAGTATCACTGTCAACAAGTACAATATATAGAGCTAGAAAAAATGTTTGCCAATCAGTCACAGTAAACCAAAAGGAGATGTTTGTGCCAAGCACATCATTAGCTGCTCATTTTGATGGAAAATTACTTCCAGATGTTGGTGGCCAATCAGACGAGCTAGTTGATCGAATGCCAATTGTTGTGTCTTGAGTGAAGGTTGAAGAGCTTCTGACACTTCTACAACTTCCAAGATCAACTGGTGAATTAATGGGTAAAGCTGTGGTTCAGATACTACATGAGTTGAAAGGTGTCCCAGAATGGCTGGCTGGTCTTTTTTTTGATACAACAAGTTCTAACACAGGAGTTCATACTGGCGCCATAACAATTATTCAGCGGATGTTTGACAAACGCCTTCTATTTCTAGCATGCCATTATCACATCTTTGAAATAATATCAGCAGCAGTGTTTGACAAGTTGTTTAAATCATCTGTACCACACTTTTCACTATTCAAATGTTTCAAAGAAACGTGACCGACCCTTGATGCATCACGATTTGCTGCTATTGATGTCTCTACATCCAGCTCATAGTTGACAAACAGTGAGAAAGCTTGGCTTTATGAGAGAAAAGCAGACCATGATGCTTAAAGGGGCCCAACATGAGAACACTGTTATTTGATTAACATGAATTCTCTATCAAAATAGTATACACATATATGTTACTTACTAACTGTATAACAAACATCATTTCATGTCTTGTAGGTTCTTGGCTATACTGGATCAAATATTGATGAAAACTGTCTGAAGTGCAATGTTTGGAAATTTTTAGGGCATTCTTTGTGCAAGCTACACTTAAGATAAATGCATTATTCAACTCAGGATAAAACAATGATTATATACTGAAAATTTCAGTCTGACACCTCTTTTAGATTTTGAAATATTCACCTTCAAATATCGCAAAAATGTAAATGTCACACGAACTCGCGACCACCTTAAAACTTTAAAAAATCATATCTCACAAAGTTTTTGACCAAATGGTCTGAAATTTTCAGGAATCACTCAACTTTGAATGTACAACAAGCCCTAAAAATTTCAAAAAGATCTGAGAGGGTCGGGTGAACAATTGTCAAAAAACTGGTTGAGTTGACATGGAATGACCCTTTTGCAAAAAAAAACCTTAAAAGTTTGATGCTAATGAGCAGTCACTTAGACTCAATATTTTTTCCTATAATTTGGCTTACATATTACTGACCCGAAACCTCACATTTCTGGGGGGTATGCGAAAGTGAATTAAACAATTTTTTTTTCACCATTATCTTTTGAAACACTCTAATATATATATATATATATATATATATATATATATATATATATATATATATATATGTATGAATATATACAGCTGACAAGCTCGCCACCGCCACCATCCTTCCTAACCCACCGGCGTGATCCGTCGCTGAGTCAAGCGGTTAGCCCTAGTAATCTTCAAACACCGCCTATGAAGACAGAGAGACACATATGTTGCTTAAACACACTGAATTTCTCATGACATACTTTTGAAAATGTTTCAACGAGAGGAATGCAACAAATAATGGCTGTTATTGTTATTTTTTTATATTTTTTTTTAAGTTCTGTCTGAGGCAATTATTTTTATCGAGGGATAGATTCATTAACAAAAAATAGCAATTTAAGTCTTTTCCGTTTCGGACAAAGGACATTTTAGAGCATTTTCGTGTACGCAGTGGCTACGGTTACGCCGGACGAAATCCGTATTTTTTTCCGGGTTACAGCCATAGATATTGAGAGGGATGTAATCATGTTGAATAACTGTTACAAAAATAAATAATGGTTACGCCCCTTTGATTAGCTTTTAGTATTTATGTTTAAAATATAAGCAAAAACGGTACCTAAGAAACTCTTATATTCAGCCCTGAGAGGTCATATCGCGAAATGGACTTTTGATGTACACTTGGCAGGCCAAGACCTACAAAATGATATATACATCATGGGTCTAGGACTTATGGTTCCTGAGATATAGGGCGCTCCTTTGTTAATACAGCTTATATAGTAAAAAACGGTATTTAATACGCCCCCTTTTTCGGCCCTCAGAGGTCAGATCGCGAAATGGACTTTTGATGCACACATGGCAGGCCAACACCTACAAAATGATATATACATCATGGGTCTAGGACTTATGGTTGTTGAGATCTAGGATGACGACAGACAGACAGACAAAACGGGGACAAAAAAATTATAATAAATTCACCACTTTTTTTTTTTAGGTGAAATGACATCAAACATTCAACATTACTGCATCCACACAAGAATTTTTTATCAGAATAAAATGAGTTCAAGTATTAAAGTCGTTGTTTAACCCAAGGAAACCACACTTTATCCCCCCCCCCTCCTCCCCCGCTGTTTGTGATGCGTTTTTTTTTTTTGTGGTCGGTGAACAACTCAGTCTATACTAAAATTTCAAATAATGGTGATGTCGAAAAAAGTTATAAATTAAAAAAAAAATGTGTATCTAACCGTAAACACCACCCAACCCCGTGTAGCAGGCCCGTAGTGTGCGGGGGGGGGCCAGGAGGGCCTGCGTTTTGTCTGCCCCCCCCCGCTTATTTGTTCTACTTAGTAAAATGTATTACCTGCCCCCCCCCCCCCCCCCCCCGCTATTGCCTGGCCCCTGCTGTAGAATTTTCACGCTACGGGGCTGCCGTGTAGGGAATGTGACGAGTTTTATAAAAACTGATTGTGTATTTTACTAAACTGTGGTGCATATAATACTCTTCTTTCTAACCGTATTCTTAACTACATGTTTCAGGCTGGGATAGTGCTTGCACGTAATTAGTAGGTCAAAGCAGCGGTACACATACATGCGTCGAATAAATTAAAAAAAAAAATTAGAAGACTTAGTTTTATTATGTCTTTTTTAAATTCTGAGTCCACCCACGTGAAATTTGTGTTTTCTTAATAGATTTTGTTTGTTGAAACTGTTCCAGCAGCTGTATACTTTATGAAAATGCGATCTACTCAGTACTTTTTTTGGGGCATTTTCAAATCTACAAACTTCTCGAAATCCAGTCGATTTGAATTTGTAAACACACTTTACTCTCGATGAGAACACAGTATTTTAAAACATGTGTTATTTACACTGTTTAGTGAGGCCTGGACCGCTGCAAAATTTAAAAGAAATAAAATGTGCATACAAAGTATTAAATAGTGTAAAGAGATTATGGTTTTCAAGTTTAGCATTGTTTCATAAATATGCTGTATTATGTAGCTCTTTTGTTTGATAGTAAGGCGCGCTGTTTTGAATATTTAATGTAAATTTTACCAACAAAAACTAGTGAAATTACTTTAACAATTTAGTATAAGAACATATAAAGCATGATAATTGTTTTTCGTAACACTATTACACTGCTTATTTTATTTATATATTTATATTAGCTATTCAGACAAAAACAAAATACTTACTTTTTACACTAAAAGGTATGAAAATAAAAAATACTTTAAGAAAGACTTTTATTAAAATGGCTTAGATTATACACATAGTTATATACATTTAATTGACTAATTAAAAGCATGGACGCTTTTTAAGAATTTTGTTTAAAAATATTTGTATGGTCTAAGCTATTTCAATGAAAGTCCTTTTTAAAACAAAGTTTATTATATATATATATATATATATATATATATTTATATATATATATATATATATAGATAGATATATATATAGATAGGAACTTTACTTATCTGACCTAGTATAGAATCAACCGTTCACAAATCATATGATATTTTAATGTAGGTGAGGGTCTGTAGTTGTTTTTTTTTTGTTATAATCTGTTATGTATGGTTGGGGGGGGGTGTCTATTAACGCATAGTCAGTGGCGCCGAGGGCCAACACGGGCCCCATGGCAGGACATCATTGCGGGCCCCTTAATAAACAATAAGTCGTGAAAAAATTGAAATGGTCGGGGCGGCCTGGCCGCCTTACAGATGCGGGCCCCCTGGCAATGACCCCCTGCCCCCCTCTCGGCGTGCCTGCGCATAGTGCATAGGCACTTTATAAATGAATCACTACAGAATGGTGTAATTAAATTACTACATAGTGTAAATATAACTGTATTACTCTTCATCAGGCGAAGAAGCTGAGAGAGTTGTTCAACGGAAGATTCAAACAAGATGAAATGGAGATGGTTGTTCGAGAAATGGGCGGTCTCATGCAGGCTTTAGATTTCTTAATGACTGGTAGGTTTATGAATTCATCATCTGGTAGGTTTATGAATTCATCATCTGGTAGGTATATGAATTCATCATCTGGTAGGTTTATGAATTCATCATCTGGTAGGTTTATGAATTCATCATCTGTAGAAAAAAAAATCTTTTGGGGTCCCCATAGCATAAGATTTTGTAGGAATCGGTCCTTGGAGGCGGCACGCGTTTTCTTAGCTGTAAGAACGGCTAAGCCGACGGTGCTATAAAGTCAGGAGGGGGGGCAATAACATGATTTCGGGCTGCACCACCCTTGCGAGGGTCTAGATCAGTGGTGGTGAAACTTTTTTGGGGCCGCGTGCCCGAAATTCAACCAGAGAACCATTTATTTATAGCTAAGTGCCAACACTCCAGGTAACATCAAAGGAAGTGATATTTATATTTAAGTCGCGAGATATTATATAGTTTTAATTATTTTAAAATTAATAGTTAGGCTAGGGTGTCTTAAGTCATATAACGCTTTTAGCTATTTCTTATGTAAGGGTGTTCTGTGTAAACATGGCTTGAAGAAAAACAAAACGAAGTCAAAATAACTTTTTGTTGCTCAGCTGAAAGAACGTTTACTCATTAAGAAAAACAGTTTGAGAAGTATTGGATATATGATGACATGTTTCTAATTTTGTTTCTAGATATTATGAATTTTCAGTTCAAATGGTCGATTTTGTCTCCTTTCAGTTCGACCAGACCAAGTGAGTGGATTTTTGAGAAGGGTGAGTAATTAAGCAAACAGGAAGTGACCCACTGTTATGGAGAATGGTTGGGAAGTGTTAGGGAGACACGCCCCCCACCACCCCACCAGGGCTCGATTTAACCCGGCTCTGCTTTAGCTAATATATCCCTGCCGGGGATGAAACCATAGACATTTATCCCCGGCTGTGCAGAATTTTTTTTTTCATACCTGGCACTGGATTTTTTTCTTAAATCTAGCACTAGTGTTGTTTTCGTCGACGGAAACTAAAACTAAAACCTTCGTTAACGAAAATGTTGACTTTTCGTCAACGATAACTAAAACTAAAACTAAAATTATCAGCAAGACTAAAACTAGACGAAAACTAAATCTCGTAGACAAAAGACTGAATAAAAACTGAAACTAAAACTCCCCAACGAAATAAAAACTAAAATCCCCATTTATCGTCTTTTCCGGTATAATGTTGACACATGAAAGAAAGAACAACAAAAGATAAAAAAAAAAAGAAAAATGACAGCCGACGATATAAATTTTGCTTTGAAAGTTTGAAATTGCCATGCGGTTAGATCAAAGAGTGTCGTTTTACAAGATACAGTCGATTCTGCTTAATTGGGACACATCGGGACCGAGGCTTTTTGTCCCAATTAAGCGGCTGTCCCAGTGAAACATACAAATTTGCTATTGGCTTCTTGGTTTGGTTTCTTTGAGATATGTCCCACATAAGCGGTGTCCCAATAAAGCGGAATCCACTGTATTTTTTAAAAATTTGTTGATGTTCATGTATTTCTATTCAATTAATTGTCTTTAACCACCCAAATTGTATTGTTTGTTAATATAATATGTGTTAATTATATGATATTGTTTTATTACAAAGTTTTCAATTTCAATTAAAACATACAGTTTTAGAATTTAATACCATTCAATGAATTATTTTTAATGAAATGTAGTAAATACTAAAAAAATGAATTAATAAATAAAAACAATTTATAAATATAAAAAAGCACAAGTGAATTAACAACTCAATTAACAAACATACACACAAGAATACAGCAAGGTATATAATTTATCACTATATAACCTATAAACACTTCCAGTATATACATTTATATATATATATATATATATAAATATATATATATGTGTGTGTGTGGGTGTGTTGTGTGTGTGTATAACTGACAGATGGATAAAAAAATTAAGTTTTCTTTTCTGTCGTTCATTAAAACATTGAACAAATAGTTGACAGAAAGAAAGTAAATGAATGAAAGAATCTAAGAATAACATTTATAGACCTCGGCGCGCAAAGAGTCTTCAAAAGAAGATTAAAGCTAAATTTTTCCTTCAACTCGCCGACCGTGGTGTATTGATGGGGAGGTGGCTGTCGTTAATATTGGTAGAGTTGATGGCTGCTAGTAGGGATTGAATTTATGTAGATGACAATGTATTAAAATCGCTATTGTTTTTTTGCAAATAGTGGCACTAGTAAAGTATCGGTATAGAGTATCGAAATTTTTTTGTTTAAATTGTATCGGCGATACACAAATCAATACTTGATACAAAAAGGATCGGCAATACAGCAACCAATAATAAAAAAAGTATCGCCGATACTGTATTGGCCGATACCGATACTTCGATACTAACAACCCTGAATATAAGTCATCAAAATAATAGAATTACTCCACTCTTCAAGTAAACTGTTGTTACTTAGTTTAGTTATTTCAGAGTTCTAGGTCTTAGAATAAACACGTTTGTTTTAATTTTGACTTACGTTTTCGGTTTCTTATTGTTATAACGTTTTTAGTTGTTTTTTTGTACATGCACTGCAAGTCTGCTAGTCTACAACATAGTCAAAAATTTAGTCATGGTATTGGCACATAAAACAATGTGATAGTGTGACTTATAATGTGACAATGAAGTGAAATGACTCAGTTTCAGTACATTGAGCTGTCATCTCTGTGACTACTATTATTATGCTTCAATCTGTTTCAACAATTGGTCATGAACAATGATGTTATTTGTAATTGGTGTTTACAAGACTAAAACTAAAAGTGAAACTAAAATGAATAAGACGAAAACTAAAACTCTGGTGTTTTAGTCGACGAAAACTAAAACGAAAACTAAAATTGGGCCTAAAACTAAAACTGGACTAAAACTAAAATTATTACAGAAAAAACGAAATAAAAACTGAAACTAATATAGGACCTGGGACTAAAACAACACTATCTAGCACTGCCCTCCACCCGGGTAAGTCAAAAAAGAAAAAAGTGACGTAATATGTGAACTCTCCCCCCCTCCTTCACTTACCAAGGACAGCTTTGTTTTTAACTCTTTAACTGGGTCATCATTATCTTCTGATCATCAGAGCCCAGAGTTCATAGAAAAATTGCGTCTAGAGTGTCAAGATCTGAATGCAGTTCTAGAGTCAGGCGAAGCTCACATTGAATCAACTAAAAGACAGTTTGCTTGTAAACCTTGTGAAAGAAGTTGGTGGAGAAAAGTCCCATTGAGAAAAGAGGTCAAATGTTGTTGTGGTTGTTTACTTTTATAAAATTGTTTCTTTGTTTGTGTATTATGGTAGATTACATTGGCCTGTGACCAAAATATGCATACATTACAAAGTTATCTACATTTAAATCATTTTTATTTTTCAAATTTCGACACTAACGTTTTTTTCTTTGTAAATGAATGTATAAAATATTTGATATTATTTATTTTTCGGAATGCCAAATAATTGTGTAATGTTTTCATTTTTTAAGTATATGTAAATGTAAATTTAACAGGTAGGCAACTAGGCATACGTTTTTTTTCTTTTAAGAACACAACAAGAAATATTTAATTATTTATATAAAAAGTACAGAAGAACTTTAAACATAACATGAAGAATATAAAATCAGTATAAAAATAGTATACATTATTTTTTACAAATTTGAATGAAACTTACATCTGAGCATTATAGAAAAACAATTATTCACTTATGTTAAATTCTATCCATCTCTGAATATTGACTTGTAACAAATGTCATGTGCTGTTTCTCTATGTATTTAAATGTCACAAATGTCATTTGCTGTACTCACGTATCTTATTGTCACACGTGTCACCTGCTGTTTCTCCAGGTATCCAAATGTCTCAAATGTGATAAAAGATATGAAGCAATACCCAGGGAAAAAGAGTGGGGGTGGGGCCAGTTCTATTGTGATGGAGAAGGGTGTGGTGTGGACTTTCAGTAAGTAGTGGTCAGTTCTGTTTTGTATTACTCATGGTCAGTTCTGTTTTGTATTTTTCATTTTTTTTTTGAGGTATCGATTTGAAGGGCTACAGTTCTCTGTGGCAAAATCATTCGCTTTTATTTTACTAGAAGATAAATGTCCTCAGTCATCAGATGGTATGCCCACAAAGCCCAAACTGTCATTGATAAGTCAAACTATTGTGTAGGACATGGCAGTTAGTGGCTTAATTCTAATTAAAAAAAAAAAGATGTGCAGTTAGACATTGCCTTATGGTTTAAATATTATACTACTAGTTTAATGGGACGAATGGCCTAGAGGTGTAGATATTCGACTGTCGACCTGAGAGTCCTGGGTTCGATCTTCTGTCAGAACCAAGTGAAATTTTCAAGCTCCTAGGTGAAAGTCGGTTAAAGTCCCACAAGTCCTCCCGGCTTTAATTGTGTACCTGACTTGAGTTGGGAAAGTAAAGGCGGCTGGGCGTTGTGATAACTACACAATCCCGTTATATGCCCAGGTTATAAAAACAAATGCTGTACTGTTTCATTTGGTTCTAAAACTATCACGATTTGAGATCCACTGAGAGAGATAGCACAAAGAAAATGCTGAAACTAAATGTATTTATATAACTCGTTTAAACAATTGAACACATTTTCGGCATCCATATCAATTCAGCTCGTGACCTACTTGTAGCGATTCAAGATTTACTGTACTATTCTGATCTTGTATCTGATTTATTATTCTGATAAACTGTGTCGATACACAACTCAGTTTTACTTCCCTGACGTTGTATTCTGATATCACCCACTATTTCATTAAACAGAAATATTTTCTTCTTCCAATGTCCTTCAGGGGGTTCGGTGTAATGGGGATGACCAAAAGCATGTGTCACAGGTGCGGTTTCTACATACCAGTTGACCACATTATACCCCCCAATAAGTTCAGCCGGAACAAGGCCAGGAAAACGAGAGACACACATGACTGCAACGGCGTGAATTGTTATAGAAGGTGAGTACAGCCTGTCACTGTAGGGTGGTGTGAACTGTTATAGAAGGTGAGTACAGCCTGTGACTGTAGGGTGGTGTGAATTGTTATAAAAGGTGAGTACAGCCTGTGACTGTAGGGTGGTGTGAACTGTTATAAAAGGTGAGGACAACATGTGACTGCAGGGTGGTGTGAACTGTTATAGAAGGTGAGGACAACATGTGACTGTGGCTGCTGAGCTCAGTATGGCAAAGTATGCTATTGTTCAGCCCCCCCCCCTCACACACTGCCAGATGGTGATTAAAGTCATTATTTCTACCAACATATTCCTTTGAAATATCAGATCATACAAACCTAAAATGACAAGCATTACACATTATCATGTGGTCAGTTTTCATATGGAAATAACTACCCAGTCATTCTCAGGTTGTTGTTTTTTTTTTTGGCGGGGGGGGGGTGACCCTAGTTAGTCATAGACTTCCACAGATGCTAGGAAGCCCTAAGAAAAGGTACCTTCGCAGCTTTTGGATTTAAAAATAATTAATATTATTGAAGGGGTACCTTCTCCAATTTGTCCTATGCGGCAGCCTTAAGAACGGCCCACAATTAAAAACAAGTAAAATAAGCCTGTTCCATTCTGGACACAGGACGTGTTAGCGCATTTTCGTGTTATGTATCAGTATGTATTTTAGCTTTCAGTAAATATTTATCTTAAATCTAACTACAAGTGGTTTGTGGTCACTGAAATAGGACTCATAATTGAAAACATTCTAAATTGTAGTCATTTAATCGCCCGAAAACTCCGTCAATTAAACTCAGAACCCAAGCTTACTATTTCATTTCATGAGTTTCTTAATATGTAAAATTAAATATGTATGGCGAATATGTCACAATCTTGTCTAAATCAAGGGAAATTACTGTTGCTAAATATAGTACACAGAAACGGAATTTGGCACCAATTTTAGACCACTTTCCGAAAAGATATAGCTCTGAACACGTGTGACGTCATGCTGCAGTATTTCGCACCAAATGAATGGGTTATTGAACGTATAAGGTGTAGAATGGGGCCATGAAAATGACATAATTATTAATATAGCTTATATAGTAAAAAAACGTAAAAAACACTGATGCTCAGCCCTCAGAGGTCAGATCGCGAAATGAAATTTTGATGCACACATGGCAGGCCAAGACCTACAAAATGTTATATACATCATGGGTCTAGGACTTATGGTTGCTGAGATCTAGGGTGACGACGGACAGACAGACAAAACGGGGACAATAGATCTAGGGTGATGACGGACAGACAGACAAAACGGGGACAATAGAGCATTTTTTCTCGAAAATGCTCTAAAAAAATGCTACACCATTTATAGGAGGAAATCAGAGCCTTGACATGCACTTTGACCTGTCTCTACACATTTCCAATTCCACTCAGAAATAAAAAAAAAAGACAATCTAAGAAATAGACTACTCCTATGATGGTGGATATCAAATGTGTTTGAAGGTGAGTACGGCCCGTCAGTGACAGTGCTGAGTACACGGGACACAGTGTTCACTGCATTATTTCGATCATTTTGAACACATTACTTTGAGCCGTTTAATATAAGTATCTTACTAACAATGGCATCATTTTTAACAAAATGTATTGTTCCTTTTTTTTAATCATTCAATTTTTATAATTTGTTAAAGACATTTTTAACACAAAAATATCGTGGTACATTACTGACTGTAAACAAAATAGTTTTTGGTTGTCCAATAGCTTTGGTTATTTAACTTTTTTCATACTTATAACATTTAAAGAAATAAGTTTCATTTGGGGGGGAGGGTTGTTTCTGTTTTTTTTTAGACTTTTTAAATTGACTAGTACAGTAGAGTAGATAGTAGACAGTAGAGTAGATAGTAGGCAGTAGAGTAGAGACTATGCATTAGGGCAGTAGACAGTAGACATTAGATGAGAGTCTAGTGTTGACAGGCTTAGAGAAGACATAGGTAGATATAAGTAGCTTGTTATAATAGAAGTAGTTAGGAGATCGTTATATAAGCAAAGCTGTATTATAGTAGTATTAAAGTATTTCTTGTATTGTGTACTTACTGCAAGGAGTTCTGTTTAATATATTAGTCAGAAAAGTAAACATAACATATTTTAGCACATATAAATTCTACCTTAAGAACTATTTTTAAAAAATATATATGTGCTGTGAATATCTTACATATAATGTTATTGTGATCTCATTATGGTTATCTTATTTATTTCTTTCCCCATGTATCACGCTCCTGTCACGTCACGATCATGTCACGTTAAACTTTTGATCTATAATAGGGTAAGTTGTCACAAGGTCGTCATTCATTTGTTTGAACTTTGTGTTTTTCCCTAAGTGTAAAAAAAAATGCTACAGTTACATACCTAAACATCATTTGATAACATCGCTGAAGTAACATTACATAAGTAACGATGCAGAATTAACATTAGAGAAGTAACAATACAGAAGTAACAATGCGGAATGACAACACAACATATTTCAATTATTTCTATTATTTTTTTTCACTCATAAATATTTGTTGATTTTTATTAAAACGAATCTTTATTTGAAGCTTAAAAACATCAATTTATTTATGACTCTACATTTTCTTTACATTGGGTGCTCTGTGTGTGTTACCGAGTGATTGATTCATACATTTTGAAGTAGCAGGCCCTGTATACAACACTCTTTATGAGAAAACCCTAAGGAACCCTTTCAGTCATTTCATGTTAACAACGTTTGTGTCCTACAAGGGAGTGCGATTTTAATGATCTTAAACGAAGCCAGCCTTGTTTATTATTTTGTTTATCATTTCTACAGGTTGCTTACTCTGGATTACATAATTCTGTTGTATACATAGCGTTAAAATTAAAAAAAATTGGAAAGGGGGTTGTGTCCCCGGGCCCCAATACAACTTTCTTCGAAATTGTGAAGTCTTAGCACATGATCTAAAGTGGCAATTGTGTGTATGTTGTGTGTCACATGATCTAAAGTGGCAATTGTGTGTATGTTGTGTGTCACATGATCTAAAGTGGCAATTGTGTGTATGTTGTGTGTCACATGATCTAAAGTGGCAATTGTGTGTATGTTGTGTGTCACATGATCTAAAGTGGCAATTGTGTGCATGTTGTGTGTCACATGATCTAAAGTGGCAATTGTGTGCATGTTGTGTGTCACATGATCTAAAGTGGCAATTGTGTGCATGTTGTGTGTCACATGATCTAAAGTGGCAATTGTGTGCATGTTGTGTGTCACATGATCCTATTGGCATCTTTTGTATACTTCTCTAACGTCCACACCGCTTTTTACAGGGTCAACATGACAACGGTCAAGTTGGTAAGTGTATGTATTATATAGGTTTCAGTATTTTAATTTTAAGAACTGGTAAATTATTGATATTAAGTGTAATAATATAGTATATATATATATATATATATATATAAATTATAGTTTAAAATGCCATCTATATGTCGTTTGTCTGGGTTGAAAATGCTGGAATGGTTGTGTGCTGAAAATAAGGGAGACAATCCATGAAAGCTAAAGAGTTATTTTAATTCCATGGGCTAAGAATCCTGAGTTTTTTATTAAGGTACAAATTGTAGATGTAATTGTACACTTGTACACTTGTCTGTTATTCATGCCGTGTGTGGTTCAGAGATGACTGAAACAAATGAGCTGTACTTTTTTAGAGCATTTTCGAAAAAAAATGCTCTATTGTCCCCGTTTTTTCTGTCTGTCTGTCCGTCATCACCCTAGATCTCAACAACCATAAGTCTTAGACCCATGATGTATATATCATTTTGTAGGTCTTGGCCTGCCAAGAAATGACTTTTTTTTCATTTCGCGATCTGACCTCTCAGGGCCGTAAAAGGGGCCTTAGTACCGTTTTTTACTATATAAGCTATATTAATAAAGGAGCGCTATATCTCAGCAACTATAAGTCCTAGACCCATGATGTATATATCATTTTGTAGGTCTTGGCCTGCCATGTGTACATCAAAAGTTCATTTTGCGATAGGACCTCTGAGGACCGGGCTTCAGGGCTCCTAAGGGGCTTATATATTATATATACACCTTGTACGTTCAATAACCCGTTCATTTGGTGCGAAATACTGCAGCACGTAGTTTCACCAAGATTTATTAAGAAACTCATTAAATGAAATAGTAAGATTGTGTTCTGAGTTTAATTGAAAGTATCAGAGCTATGCAACAATTGACGGAGTTTTCGGACGATTAAATGACTATAATTTAGAATGTTTTCAATTATGAGTCCTATTTCAGTAACCACAAACCACTTGTAGTTAGATTTAAGAGAAAATATTTTTTTTTTCAAATATAAAGAAACGTCTTTATAATTTTTTTTTACAAATATATGCATTACACAATTGAATTTATAAACATTTCCAAAATTTACAAATATTTACTGAAAGCTAACAAACGTACTGATACATAACACGAAAATGCGCTATCACGTCCTGTGTTCAGAATGGAACAGGCTTAATTGCTTGTTTAACTACTCCCATCATCGCCTTTCTAGGACCTGGCTAACATTGTTAACCGCCAAGGCTCGCCATTATCAAAGGCTCCCGTCCCCCCCACTCCCCCGACCAGTACGTATTCTTACCAAATCTAATGTCAAGAAATCATGAAAAAATATAAGTGGTGGCGTAACTAGTGTTAGTTAGTGGGGCCCGGAGTAACTGAGACAGTTTGGCGTCATACCTATGTCAAACAGTGACAAGTTGGTGTGAAAATTAGGGGACTCGATAAGGTGGTGACGATCATGGCCCTTTTGATAAGGTAGTGACGATCGGGGGCCCTTTGATAATGTGGTGACAATCAGGGCCCTTTGATAAGGTGGTGACAATCAGGGCCCTTTGATAAGGTGGTGACAATCAGGGCCCTTTGATAAGGTGGTGACGAATGGGGCCCTTTGATAAGGTGGTGACGATCGGGGCCCTTTGATAAGGTGGTGACAATCAGGGCCCTTTGATAAGGTGGTGACAATCAGGGCCCTTTGATAAGGTGGTGACGATTGGGGCCCTTTGATAAGGTGGTGACAATCAGGGCCCTTTGATAAGGTGGTGACAATCAGGGCCCTTTGATAAGGTGGTCACAATCAGGGCCCATGCTTGTGAGAAAGTAAATGCCGATAAAATAGTTACAAAATCATTCACAGGAATATACAAAATTATCATGTATGTTGGAGAGACATCGCCCCCCCCCCTTTTCGAAAAAGAGCTATCTGTCTAACGTCTTTAAAACCCTGACAACTTTGCTACCTAGTGACCCCCAAAAAATAACAAAATGTCTGCCTAGCCCCCCCCCCCTTCCCCCTCCCTCCAAGCTGAAAAAAACTATTCTGCCAGACGGTACCTCTTTTTTTTCTTTTTTGTACCTTCCAGATCGCAGGGCAGTTTGCATCCACCCAAAGTCCAAACATTTAAGGCCACCAGATGCCCAGTACCGTACCTGGAGCAGTGAGCACAGAAGTACCGGCTCCACTATAAGTACTTTCATGGACCAACAGAGTGTCTTCTCTGGAAGTGGAAGCTTCGCCTACAGCATCCCCCACGGAGGCAGACTGGAGACACATCCAGGTCCTTAACAGACGTGAACTTAATCTCAATACAGTGACCAACACCCAGAGACGTTCATCTGGATAGGAGATCTAGGCAGCTGGGCCCCATGCCCACTCCCCCCCCATTATATGTCGGCCACGAACGGACTTTTTTTTTTTTGAAAACATTAAAAAAATTCAATTCCAATTTTATTTGGTTGATATTTCTAAATACAAATTTATTTTGTTGATATTTTGAAATTACACATTTCATGAAAGGATGAGTTGTGAAGAAATGATGTTGTTGGAAATTATCTCTTTTTGTTAGTTTCAATGGTAAGGCACAAAATCTGTATTAAATTTAGATTGACCCAATAATAAAAAAAAATTATAGTCAATGGTCATCTTGGTTGTCACGATGCTTGTATTACATTGCTCAATTAGTTGATCTTAACCTCAGATTTTCAATAGGTATCTCTGTTATAATATAAAATGATGTTTTGATTCACTTTCATTGTTTAGGGATTATTCAAGCTTAGGGGCTGGATGCTGTGTTTCCATTTATATTTTATTTTTCTGGGTGGCAATGATAAACTGACATTTGACTCCTTTAAGTTTTTCTGTTGGTGATAATGATTTATGTGTGAATTTAAAACACACTTTTACAAACAAATGAAAATATTACTTCAATTAAATAACGCACGTTAAACAAATTAAGTATTAGTAGACCTCATAAAAATACTTTGTGAATCTTAAAACAACCAAACCCCATCGGCAAGTGCAGTGGACATATTAGCAAAGACAAGTTTGTGCCATCATATCGAGCGGTGCTTGTTGAGATGCAAGGCCTTATATTTTGAATGTGTACATCCAGTGAATGATGATCTGCCTTTGAAATATGTTTGTCATGATGAGTACATTTCATTATTCTTATTATATCCGATTATTTTACAATATTGTTAAAAAGTTTCGACCCGAATGTTATGGACGGCACAGACCGTTTTTAATCGCAAAACGAAAAAACAAATGTTTTTAAGTCAGTTTTGTAAATATTTTGTTTTATTTTATAATTTAAAAAGTGTGCGGGTGTATGTAGCGTCCAGGTGCCAGGGACAGTAGAAATACAAATCCGGCTTCTCGTCACCCAGCCCTCAACCAGGCCCACCAACAGAAATTTTGGGCCCCTGAGCAGGGCTGTCACGGCCCCCCCCCGTGCTGATAATAATATTTTCAAAAGTTGATTGTCCAGCTTAGTCCAGGCCCCTAAAACTCGCCGGGCCCCTGGGCATTTGCCCCCACCCCTCTCGGCGACACTGCCCTCAACATAATAAAAATTCGCATGCTTCACAACATTGCTTTAAAAAAATTGTTTTTTCTTGATACATTGTTGATGGTTTGGATAATGATAGGAATATTCAAATGTAGACAGGAGATATTACAGAAATAATACGTGGTTCCCAGGTCTCAGGGCCGGCACTGGGCCGATTATTTGAGCGATTGCTCTCAAAATGGGCCCCGCGCCTGGCAGGGGCCTCGCAATTTAGATTTAGCATTAATACTGATAGTTGTGATTGGAACAAAACATTAGGAGAAGGGCCTCGCAAGCATCCGTTAAATTGGGCCCCGCAATTCGTAAGACCGGCCCTGCCAGGTGTGTTACACAAAGTCGAGGCGGAAAGGGCTCAAATTAAAGATAGAAAGATATCGTCTTAATAAAAGTAGGTCACGTTTGTGACGACATTTAACAGATTTCTTTTTCTTTTTAAAAAAATCTCCGCAGTAAATGGTGAAAAAAATAATCTCCCCCTTCCCTTCCCTTCCCCCCGTTATGAGCCATAGTAAAAAAAAATAAATAGCATCTGTTTAAATGTACCGGAATTGAGAATTGCATGGTTAAAACGACATACATCGATCGGTGGGTAAATGAGAAATTCAATCGCAGTCGTTTACATTAGGTTTCATCATACCCCCACCCCCCACCCACTCCCTGCTGCATTCCATACATGATTCTATTTGTTCTGCTTGCAACGGGTTTTTCCCCCTAGATGTAAATATCACTAATATGATAATTTATGTGATATTTATTTTGAAATGGAAATTAAACATCAGATATTTCAAGTCTCGCGCGTGCTGATCCACACGTACTGAATGTTATGACTGTGCCAATTAGTCGGTGCTTGGAGGTCAAGGTAATTTGACCCGTTGGCAATGACCAAGTAGTTGGTAAATAATATTGTTCAAATAGCCACTACTAGCAATAGTAAGTACTAAGTAGGGACCTTTTAAAAGTTAAAACAAAACAACAAACAATGCCCTAACATCATAATGGATCAAATAAAATGTTTGGACTTTAAAAACAGAAAAATACAACGTTGAGCCAACAGATGACCGTATTGACAGTGGCGTTAATAGTTTGTTTTTTTTTTGTAGTGGCGCCAGTGGTGGAGTATGATAAATGCTGGCCCATCCCCGTACCAAAAAGTACATTATTACGGGCAGATGACGCCCTCCCCCCCCCATTGGCTTTTTTGGTTAGAACCAGGACCGTTTTAGGGTCATTTGTAGGCCCTGGCTACTTTTGCAACATAAAATAGTTAGGGCCTATTTTAAATCCTTTTCAGTTTTATGTCCACAATATTCAGTATTAAATATAGTCAGACACATTTCATAATCAAAACCAACTTGAAGCTCTCTTAGAAAGTCCTCTTCCTTTCCCCCCTCCTACGCAGGCCCCCGTAGTGTGCGGAGGGTCCAAGGGGCTGCCCCCCCTCTTGCGTTTTGTCTGCCCCCCCCTCTCCTTGTTTGCCCTACTTAGTAACATTTATTTGTTATTGCCCTGGCCCCTGCTGTAGAATTCTCACGCTACGGGGCTGCTTCTACGCAGGTTGGGGGGCAGGAAGACCCTTAGCACAGGTCGTATGTTTATTTCATAAGACAGCCCCTGGTATCGACAACAAACAGCAATCGATCAGAATCGATGAATAATAAATATTAATGTTGGTTTTTTTTTTTAAAAAGTACCATTTATACAATATAATGATCAATATTTAATCAAATTTGATGCTTTACACTCCGTGTATTGAAGTGACTTTTAAAAAAAAAAATCGAACTAATCAACTATCAAGTTACATTACCACCATCCCTTCCCTCCCCACTTTTCTTCTCCACCATAACATTTATAAAAACAGTTTTTTTTTTTTTCTCGAGATTAGTTGTTTTCATTCTATTGGCCGAACGAATGGATAATTTACAATGTGTAGTAGTAACTGTCTAGCTATGTCATGTTGGTTGGTAAAAGTCGGTTAAATTTTGTGTATGGGTGTATGTTTGAATGGTGTATGCGCGCGCGCGCGTGTGTGTGTGTGTGTGTGTGTGTGTGTGTGTGTACATGGACAATGTTTACAGGCAGATTAATTTGTTTAATTGAAATAAGTACAATTAATGTTGGTGAGGTCACGTGACATAAGAGTTCATGTTATCGTTAGACCATCATTCTCTGCACCGAACACCAAATACTCATTAACACAGACACTCTTGGCCGGATATTTGTGATGATACAGACACTCTTGACCGGATATTGTGATGATACAGACACTCTTGGCCGGATATTGTGATGATACAGACACTCTTGGCCGGATATTGTGATGATACAGACACTCTTGGCCGGATATTGTGATGGTACAGACACTCTTTGCCGGATATTGTGATGATACAGACACTCTTGGCCGGATATTGTGATGATACAGACATTCTTGGCCGGATATTGATATGATACACCACGAGTCTGTATATGTACATTTAAGAGTAGGCCCGGCGTATTGAGAATAAAAAAAACTATGTTAGGCCAAGAAATACCGCATATAACTGGTCCGCCCCTTCAAGAAATACCGCATATAACTGGTCCGCCCCTTCAAGAAATACCGCATATAACTGGTCCGCCCCTTCAAGAAATACCGCATATAACTGGTCCGCCCCTTCGAGAAATACCCCATTTAACTGGTCCGCCCCTTCAAGAAATACCCCATATAACTGGTCCGCCCCTTCAAGAAATACCGCATATAACTGGTCCACCCCTTCAAGAAATACCGCATATAACTGGTCCGCCCCCTTCTTTAGACAGTTAATATAGTCCAGAACATTTATAATGTAAGCAAAATGTATTAGATTATGGAAGACAGTTTTCATTACTTTATGATAGGCAAACTAGGAGACAGCCTAGTGCACCCTCCACCCTCATAGCCCGGGAAGGGGGCCCTCTATAGTGTAAATGTTTATTGAAACTGGCGATTAGATTGCCGCCACGACAGGTTTCTTTGGCCACAGGTTCTCAAATAATCTCAGGCATTCCTAGACGCTGGCACCCAGCGGCGTAGCGTGGGTATCGGCCGCCTTGGGCGGAAGACGATTTTGACGCCCTCTCATTTAGGTATTTCAATTTAATCTATACATTTTTGCCGCCCCCCCCCCTTAAAAAGTAATAAAAAGTGCCGCCCGGTGCGGACCGCACCCACCACCCCCTCCCCCCCCCCTAAGTACGCCACTGCTGCCACCCCTACCATTAGAACGGCACTGTATACATGTTGATTCTGAGTCGCTTACCGAATGTGTATGTGTCGATAGGGCTGTTTATGTGTTTGGTAATTTTGTTTTCAAATACATGTGTGGAGGAAGTGACCATTATACCTTATTCAAGTGTTATCAAAACGGTCATTGACAGAACCCCCGCCCCCCCCCCCACACACACATACGCCATCTTTGCCCCCTCCCCCGGTCCTCGCTCTTACATAATACGTACACTACAATACATTCACAGTGTGAGAAAGTCAAGTCAGTTCTAATGTGTCTGACACCAAGGACTCTCGCAGCAAAGTGTAGAAGTGTCGTCCCGTAATTAGTTACAGGAAAGAAAAAAAAAACAAAAATGTTGTCAGAGCACGCTACGCCGTGTTTACTTTTGTTACAGCGGCTGCCATTGGTTAAAATTTAGATTACTAGGACAAAGTTCGCTGGTACACGACATATACTTGGTTACTTCAGCAGATCGACCTGGTTTTAACAGAATAATAAAAAAAAAAACAAAGTTTATGGGATAATTAAAATTTATATATATATATATATATATATATATATATATATATATATATATATATATATATATATATATACATATGTGAGGCTATCGATCACGAGAGGTTTAAAATAGACTGAAACAGATTGTAACTATATTTAAGGACCTCAAACAGCGGTTCTAAAACTTGTCCGCTTCCCGACCCACTTTGAATGATTTTTTGTTTTTTCTTCTCGACCCAGCTGTACTTGAATTCTAGAAAAAAACTCTAAATAAATATTTTTCTTCTCAAATCTGTCTGTATGTCTGTCCGTCTGTCTGTATGTCTCCTGTAGACTAAAAGTAAGACACAAGAATACTATTTTACAATGTACTTTTTCTTTAAAAAACAAGGTATCAGAAATCCTATTTCTGTCCGTCTTGTCATAAAGAAATAACACTGAAAATATTGTACAGTAGACAGTATATTATTGATTGTCGTTCTACATTTCTCGTAGTCTACGTCTTACTCTTATATTTAAACACAAATTCTTGGATTCGTAAAAATATGGAACGACTGAATACGTGAAAAAGTGGGTGAAAGGGGTGGAGGAGGTTAGTGTGTGGAGGCAGTGCCACCACTAGTTAACGACCACGCAAGGCACCAGGGGTAGCGTAACTAGCGTAGGTGTCGCCCAATGGAAGATCTTAAAATGTCGCCCCATTAACGCATCGAAAAGTGTTGAAAATGTCACTTCTAGTTGGCGGCCAAGTGTATGCTGCCAAGGGCGGTCTGTCCATACAGACACCTCTAGTTAACGCCACTGTAGTAGAAGAAGTCAACTACAGCAGCAAATCTTCGTGCAAGTACTAAAGCCGCCCCCCCCCCTTCCTTCTCCACCATCCGCAATAATGTACGTGAAGCGTATAATTGAACGAATACACGTGTGGCTATAGTTAAATCATGGTGGTATGGTCAAGATGCAAAGTCGGCTTCGCCTCACCAGGCCATGGTTCTGTGGTATCCTTCCACCAGCCATTCTTTTTTTTTTTAAATATATATGAAGTGCAAAGTTTCCTAAAACTTTTCGAAAGCTGTTTGTGGCAAAAGATATTGGCTGTGTGTGGCAAAAGATATTGGCTGTGTGTGGCAAAAGATATTGGCTGTGTGTGGCAAAAGATATTGGCTGTGTGTGGCAAAAGATATTGGCTGTGTGTGGCAAAAGATATTGGCTGTGTGTGGCAAAAGATATTGGCTGTGTATGGCAAAAGATATTGGCTGTGTGTGGCAAAAGATATTGGCTGTGTGTGGCACGTATGGACGTGAGGATAGCAAGCTTTAATGTTGGACCACCTAAGACAAAAACCACAAAGAACGACACATAAATATTCTTTAGTAAACAAGGAAATCCATCCATCCCCTTACCCAAGCTGGCCCATGACTCAAATGAAGACTTCTGCTGAGATGAGGCAGCAAGGTGTCTGTTATCTTGCCCCTTTTCTTAGCCGGTGGTAGATGGTTATGTAATCTGCTTTAAAACTGAGAGGGCAAATCATTTGAATCATCCTATGCTGAGATTTGCACCGTTCACCATCTAGTACCCGGTCTCACTATCTGACAACCACCGAGAAACACGTAAACAATCTGGATGAGTCACCCGGCTCCGGATCATGGGCAATAACCCAACAAGCAACAAACAATATTCAAATTAGCAAAGGGGGAGATAAACTGATCAAGTATGGACAAATGGGCCATAGGTGTAGGAGAGACGGTGGGGGGAAGGTCAAGTACTCCCTGGGGCACCATAAGGAATCATTAACAAAATGACTAGACCCGTGAACAGGGCGCCCTGTCTCTCTCTCTCTCTCTCTCTCACACACACACACACAGTCTGGTCCACGTCTGGCGGACAGTGATGAATGGCTGGGTATCAACTTAGACAATATATCAGGTAACATCTATAGTGTCACGTGACTCATCCTACCTGGCTATTAACATTACATGACACTGGTTCTTTTGTATATGTATATATATACAGCGCCCTTTCGAACATGACAATATCTCTTTACAATAGCCCTATACTCTTTATTGTTCACTAGTTGCAAGTACCCGGCTTTGCCCGGGTTTAAAATAAGGTTTTCTGTTTACCTTCTGTTTTCTCCCTACCCCCTCTCTCCCTTCCTCTCTCTCTCCCTCCCTCCCTCTCCCTCCCTCCCTTTCTCCCTCCCTCCTTCTCCCTCCCTCCCTCTCCCTCCCTCTCTCTCCCTTTTCTCTCCCTCCCACCCTCCCTCTGCCATCTCCCCTCTCCCCCTCCTTCTCTCCCCCCGGTCCATCCCCCCTCCCTCCTTCTCTCCCCTTTCTCCTTCCCTCTCTCCCTCCCTTCTTTCTCCCTCCCTCACCTCTCCACCTCTCTCCCTCTTCCTCCCTCCCTCATTCCCTCTCTCCCTCCCTGCCCCCATCACTCTTCATCTCTTTCCCTCCCTCTCTCCCTCCCTCTCTCCCTCTCTCTCTCCCTCTCCCCCCCCCCTCTCTCTCCCTTCCCTCTCTCCCTCCCTCCCCTCTCTCCCTCCCCACCCCCTCTCTCCCTCTCTTCCTTTCTCTTTCCTTCCCTCCCTTTCTCTCTCCCTCTCCCATCTCCCTTTCTCTCTCCCTCCCTCTCCCATCTACCCCTCTCCCCTCCTTCAGTCCCCCTGTCCATCCCCTCCCTCCCTCTCTCCCCTACCTCCCTCCCTCCTACCATCCTTTCCTCTCTCTCCCCCCCCTGCTCCCCCCCCCTCTCTCTCTCTCTCTTTATCTCTCCCTCCCTCCCTCTCTCTCTCTCTCTCTCTCTCTCTCTCTATATATATATATATATATATATATATATATATTTATAAATACTTATTATTATGGCTTCACACTTCTTCTAAAATCCTTCTTCATTCCTTTACCTTCCTCAAACTGTACAAATCAGAGAGCATGAAAAAACAACAACAATTCTTTGCATCACAAAGGCACAATACAGCACCAGCGCGCAAGTTCTATTCGATCATAAGGAAATGACGTCACAGAGGAATTTTATTTATGGCGCCGTCGAGATTACTTTAATATAGTAAAATACTAAAATAAAAAAAAATTAATTACAATTAAACTACCCATCGAGATGAAACGAAACCTGTCCTATAACCTTCCCCATGTAATTATGTGTATGTGTAACAAATTTCACGTTATCTGTTTTTCTGGATCTTGAGTTATAAGGGAACAGACAGACATACAGACAGACAGACAGACAGACAGACAGCAAATGCCTCTTATAGGTATAGAGATTATGGGGGTCTACAAACAAATATGCAATTCAACTTTGGGACAATGTCGGTAATTAGAACACCTATTGTTTGTCTGAACGATTCCGATACTACCTACGATATTTTTCTAAACTTTCGGTCCCAATACGACTGCCGATACCTATAATAGTTTATAGAAAGTTCGGAAATAGATACTAATTCGAAGAACCAATTCTAAAACTATCCGTATGGGGATCGAACATTCGGGCTCTATGCAGGGCCGCCTTTACAAATTGCGGGGCCCAATTTAACGGACACCATCACCAATGCCAGCCTCTTAGAACGAGCTTCAATAGAAGAGGAGATCAGGAAGAGAAGGTGGGGATGGATAGGCCACACATTACGAAAGCCGGCAAGCAACATCACTAGGCAAGCATTGAGTTGGAATCCTCAAGGAAAAAGAAAGAGAGGTCGGCCTAGAAACACCTGGAGGCGAGAATTTGAAGCGGACATCACCAGGATGGAGTTCAGCTGGAAGCAGCTGGAGAGAATGGCTCAGGATAGAAGTCGCTGGAGAACTTTAGTTGGTGGCCCATACCCCGATAGGAGTGACGGGCAATGATGATGATGATGCGAGGCCCCTCTACTAGTATTTTTTTTACAAAAACAACTATTACTAATAAAATCTAAATTGCGGGGCCCCTGCCAGGCGCGGGGCCCAATTTAGAGCAATCCGTCAAATCGGCCTAAGTCGGGCCATGGCTCTATGTCAGTCTATGTGTCCAGGCCATGCCTGCTTCAATGGACGAAATAATTCCAATAACCAATTCCGGTGTAATCGTCCCATCACTAATATCTACTGACTTACATATGTGTGTCTTTAGGTATCCGGACAAAACCCCCCAGCGGACAAAATCCCCACGGACAAAACCCCCACGGACAAAACCCCCACTTGACCTCTCCCCTATTTTTATTATAAAATCTATTATTTGGCCCTCATCTTTTATTAAAAAATGTAATATATAACATCTGGATGAAAATATATATACATATGTATTTTTAAGGGAATTTTTGTTTCAAAGTAACCCAATAAGCTGCATTAGCCCGTCGAGTCACAGTGGTCAAAAGTCAATCTCTTGTTAACTTTACATCAACAGGCAGCTTATCTTACATGGTAAATAAAACAAAATTAAAGGTTTTAGCCCAAGGTCAATACTGACCGTATCTTTATTCTACCTTTTAATTCTCGCGCCAGAAACATTTTATAGCAGACGGTAAAACAAACAGCATAAGAACCACAGTGGTCGAAACCAATCCTTTATTTAGGTAAAACATCATAGAAACATGCCTAATGATAGACTGAGTTGACAGACATGATATCTCTTATATCGACAAACTTTTCCCTTAGCCCATGGTCAACTTCGTTTATATAGAAGTATTCATAATATTGACTTATTTTAAATCTTAATATTTTGGGGGTTTTGTCCGCTGGGGGTTTTGTCCGCCTGTGGTTATGTCCGCTGGGGGTTTTGTCTGCTGGGGGTTTTATCCGCTGGGGGTTTTGTCCTACACTCGTGTCTTTATGATGTTCAATATAGTTTGAATACTTATGTTTGCATTATTTAATAATTTATAGAAAAAAAGAAACACAATAACTAAGAATTGAATAAATTAACGAATGGACCAATGAGGAGATATCTTAGCATTTAAAAACAAAAAGGGAAAAAATAAAAACTAGGTCACTAGAATTATTGAGTAGCCTCATTATCATCATTAAAAACAATTTGTTTACACTGAGGGTTGAAGACAAATGAAGACATTTAGATCGATATATTAATTAGTTCGTTTGATGATCGACCATTTGTAGGCTAGAGAATTCTGGAACAGTTTTTTGTTTTCATTATTTCTTTTTTTTTTTTCATTTTGATTTCAGTGTAAAGAATAAAATGTATTAATGTAAACAAAAGAGCTCCCCTTTAAGTACATGACGAATCGTCCGAGCGACTCTTAATTTGTTTGATTAAATGATTAATGCGTTCGACTGACTGGCTGACTTATTAATCTGATGGAATGGCTGATTAACTTGATTAGTTTGTTGGTCGGGCTGGGGATAACGTAAAGTCGTGTCTGGGTAAGTTGAAAGAATGTAAACCAATGGCTAAGAGCTAATTATTGGGACAGCGGCGTCTGTCTGATGGTCAGTGGGTCCAGAGAGTGATAGAAAGGGGAAAGAGAGCTTGAGATATTTAACAAGCTTTTGATGTAAGTCTCCAGAAACAGGGCTATATACGCGACCGCAGACGGACCCCTGCGCCAAAAGCCCCAATCCACCTTCATATAGTTCAAAGTCGTATCAAATCTGGTACTATAGAGGCCCCGATAGGCACATTAGTTTTGGGGCCCCTAAATATCTCAAATCAATAGGAAGGGCTCTAGCATTGATTTCTGTTTTTAGATTTCTGTAAGGAGTTACAGCTTGATATGATGTACAACTATATAACAAAACAAATTCATAGAAATGTGTTAGATTTACTTTACATCAAATTATAAACAGCAAGTGTTAAACAGACTTGAAACCAGCGGTTCTAAACTTGTGATTCCCGACCCACTGGCGGGTTGATTTGAAACTTGGTTAGAAAATGTTGTATATTACTTTATCAAAAATCTGTAATCAATCAACTTTTATCCTTTGTTTTTTCTCTCGTATATTTTAATTTCTTTGTGTAAAAGCTGGTCGCCAATACGGTACAGGGTTTTAGTGGTTTGCTAATCACAAGAATTTGAAAACCACTGCTGTTAGCTGCTATGCAGCTGATAAAACTCGGAGCAAAATATATCTTTACATATATTTACTATAAATAAATACACACTACGAAAAAATGTATTCCATTTTATTTTTCATAGAGAACTGGAGTACCAACCGTTCAGTTTATCAAGATGAAGAAAAACCATGAAGAGTATGTTAGGAAAACTTTTAGTCCCATGGGCGAGCATTCAGTAGGGAGGGGCCCCGCATAACACATGATTTACACTTGTATTATAATTACCCTATATTTTAAGGCTTTTTTTAAGGGGCCCTGAATCTATGCCTGCGCCCTTGGTCCCAACCAACCTGAACCCTTTATATTCAGAACCTCCTTGTTCTAGTTAAAATTGTTGATGTCGTCAGAAGGAACCAATGCTCCATCCATCCCCACCTCCACACACTTACACATTTGTTCAAAAATCTCTTGGTGCAAATATCTCGAAAATTTCTGTTTGGTCCTCACAAACTGGACATCGGCCTTCATTAACAAAATAAAACTGACCCCTGTCTCCCAGATCCTGTGGTCTCCGGAGATTAACGAGCTGTACTTGGAATGGAGGGGAAGGGGGGGGAGCTCAGGATAGAGTCCGTCCTGTTTGAGGAAATAGCCAGTCGCTGACCATAGCCCTGCATTCAATGATCGACCACTAGAACATTCTCTTCATTCAGTGTGTGTGTGTGTGTGTGTGTGTGTGTGTGAGTATGCGTATGTATTGGTGTGTGTGTGTGGAGGGGGGGGTGGAGCTCCACTGCAGAGAAATAAATTCTTTTCCGACCAGTCCCCACCGCCACCCACACCAATGCTGGTCTCTGTCCACTCGACCAGTCAAAGTTTGTGATGGGGGGGGGGTCAGATATGTTTAATCCTCATTCTTGATTTGTCAGCTGAACAAACTGGAGAGGGTGGGAGGGGGGAGGGGATTTCAGAGTGGAAACTTTCTCCACACAGCTTAAGCATTGATTACAAGCAAATCAAATCTTAGAATCGGATCAAATCAAATCTTAGAATCGGATCAAATCAAATGTTAGAATCGGATCAAATCAAATCTTAGAATCGGATCAAATCAAATCTTAGAATCGGATCAAATCAAATCTTAGAATCGGATCAAATCAAATCTTAGAATCGGATCAAATCAAATCTTAGAATCGGATCAAATCAAATCTAAGAATCGGATCAAACCATTCTCGACTAAAAACAAAACAAAATAAAAGCCCAAAAGGCCATAAATTCAACAGAATTATTCCTTAGTTTGTTCAAAAAAATTTCCCGAAAAATACAATAAAGCCGTAAAGATTAAAATAATAATCAAGGCAATAATTTTCTTCCCTGGTTGGTTTTTTTTTTTAAAAAACAAGAGTTGATTACTTTTGTAATAGTTGCTTTTAATTAACTTTCTGAAAGACAAATGATTTGGAATGACACGAAGAGGTGGAAATACCAGAAAAGCAAATTAAACAAAAAAAAAAAAGAAATAACCTAATACTTAAAACAGTAATTCTCAAAATGTGGGTCACAGCCCATTGGTTGATTCATGGACGAATTTTAGTGGAAAGCGGATAAATATAAAAGTGGAAAACGGATAAATATTAGTGGATAGGGGATAAATATTAGTGGAAAGGGGATAAATATTAGTGGATAGGGGATAAATATTAGTGGATAGGGGATAAATATTAGTGGATAGGGGATAAAAATTAATCGACCGCGGATAAGAAAAAATAATTCTTAATTGATAAACAATGTCTGTGTCTGTGTGTGTACACAAATGTTATTCTTTGTATTTCTGTACAGGTGGCCAGTTAAAACAAAGCAGTATCTATGAGTGGGACTCAAAGTGTGGAAGTTTTAGAACCTCTGTGGTAAACAATCAAACAAAAAAAAGACAATATAAAAAGCAAAAATGTAATCAAGATGAATAACCAAAGATTGGAAACACTTTGTTGTTTGTTTCTTCCCTCCCTTTGGTTGCCTGGCTGCTGATACCTACAACCCGAATTCATTCATGATAATCTCACGCCCGGTCCGGGAGAGGGACTGACCGCTGGCCCAGCTTGATATCTCTGTAAATATCTGGATGGTACGGAGAATGAAAAGCTCATGACGTATGATGGACTTGAAAAGATTGGACGGTGGGGTAATGTGTTGATGGGCACAGGATACACAGACACAGAGATGAGTGTATTGATTTCATGACTCTTATACACTTGTAGAGTTTCTCTCTCTCTCTCTCTCTCTCTCTCTCTCTCTCTCTCTCTCTCTCTCTCTCTCTCTCCCTCTCTCTATATCCCGGTACCCCGCTTCTTCTTGTCCGCTATTATATTCTCTCTATTTATTTATTTCTCATGATAATCCGGACTTAAATAGAACATACACAGAAATTGAGTTCGCCTGTAGATTAAATAGATCAATGTGTCTGTGCGTGTCTGTTCAGTGTACGATTCAACTCCAGTCCGGACATTCGTCAAAAACCAATGAAATTCTCATGACGTAATTCAATGTCCCACTGGGAACATTTAATGCGGTTTTACTGGTTTCTTTTTTAAATGATGTTTGTTTATTTCCTTCCAACTGTTGGAAATGATACAGTGGGCGGGGCTTGTGTGTGTGTGGGGGGGGCACACATAAGTAGAGGTAATCAGTTAGTTCTAAATATTTCCAAACACTACCCGCATGACTGTTTGATCCGACCCACAATCAGCTAATCGATTCATAGCCAATCACCGCACTAGCTTCACTAGCATAACAAGTTAGGACATTTTACCAAAATAATTTAAATTAGTTCATGCCAACTGACCATTCGTCTGTTCTTGCTCGGACCAGCTGGTCAATTTTACGGACCCAAAGTGTCCCCGCGACACAGAATGTTTGCCCACTAATGGGCTATAACAATGGAATGCTCCTAAGCTCTCAAGATATGTTATTGAGTTTTGAATACAACTTAACTTATCTGAAGTTAATACGCTCTTAAATATCTGATGACTGAGATATATGTAGATAAAGATATAGCGACCTGCAAATACATTAGTCACGTAAAATATACGTTTACTGCATAGACCAGCCGTGGGCAAACTACAGCCCGGGGACCAATTTCTGGCTTGTGAACTGCACAACTAGATTCTGATATTATAACTTTTAAATTGAATTCATATTACTTCGTGTCAACACTCTGTCCATCTGCTCTTGGTCTGGTCCGCCGTTCAAATTTACGGACCCAATGCGGCCCGCGAAAAAAGTTTCCACCACCACTGGTATAGACAGAAAAGCGTGTTATAACTCCATCTTCCATATATATATATATATATATATATATATATATATATACATATATATATATATATATATATATATATATATATATAATTACACGTGTGTGTGAAGTTTTATTTCCTTCAGGGGATACAACTCGACGCTGTGACACGACTCTTGTCAACTTGATCAACAATTAACTCCACTTGAATGTGTAATAAAGATTTATTGAGACCGAGTAGCTGCTACTCGGTGGGTGGGTTTTACTCAATGGGTCATTTTATATAGGTCAGGGCGACGAGACCCAGATGTTTAGCGGGTGACTTTCAAACCACAAACAGACATCTCTCACGTATGATTGAAAGATATGCATTAATTAAACAAAGGTGTACGGGTGGTCGATCGGTATGGAGCGGTTACCTGGTTCGATCCTGGTTGATAACTAAGAACATGTTTCCAACTCCCGGGGTATGATGGTTAAAAGCCTACTTTAAATGGGTATCTGACTTAGGTTGTGGGAAGTCAAGGCGGGTGGGCTTTGTGCTAGCTACATTTAGTAGCTATGGGAGGGTACTGTTGGTTGTTGGGGGGGGGGATGCACAGGGCACCGAACTAGGAACCACTTTTAACGATTGGGAGGAGGGGCGCCAAAAATATAATTCGCACTGGTCGCCACAATAGCTAGCTACGGCTCTAGCAGCACTATGCTTTGAAATGAGAAGGCGATAGACTTAAACGAATTCTACACTTCATCTGCCCCAATAGCGCTTAGGGGCTAAGAGAATTTGACTTGATTGTAGATTACACAACGATACATAACCACCACATAAATTCAGTACCCCCTACTCCCTTCCATCTCATTATAAAACATAGAAAGAAAATTTTCAGACAACAGGAGCCTCCCTCCCTCCCCCCACCCGGCCTCCCACCCCTCACAAACACGTCCTAAAAAAAATCTGGTGTACGCATCCACTGTGACACTGAAACCAAAATGTCACAATTAGGGAAGTCTATCTCCGTAATAAGTGAACTTCGACATTCCGACTTGTAAAGTCACAACAGCACACGGCCACTTTCAAGACCAATTGGTCACAAGTGAGGGCACTCTTACCCCCTCCCCTCCCCCCCAAAAAAAAATAACCACTGTGACTCTTGGACAGGGTGATAAATTGTCACACACACACACAACAGGTGCTGTATTGTGAGCGATGTGTGCCATCTCCCCCTCCCCTAACCCTTCCTACTACCCTATCACCCAGTATCTAAACAAAAGTTTAGTGCAAGCCACTATAAACAACACCACTATTCCCCCGTCGTGTCACCAGAGATCTCTCCCCAACCAACACTTTCGGTTTGTTTACCCTTTACTCGATATCATTTACCGAGAGCTCTCAGAGCAAGAGATACTGTGAACGCTTGGAATCGATTCCTCCTTTTCAATAACCCAATTAACCCGTGGGGACTGTTGACGCAACGTTATAGTCTACGGCAGTGGGCTGTTTCAATCCTCTCCTTGGAGAGATAGAGAGAATCGAGTAGCTGGCTTTGATCAGTCTAACAGAGTTCCACCCCATTAAATGCAATGTTTTTTGGAAAAAAAAAAGACAGAGACAAACTCTCTGGTGTCTTGTGATATTGACTCAATACGACAGAAGTCCGGCCATTTATACTGTAAGAACCACTTGACACGTTTTCAAACCCTAACAACTAGAGACCAGGGTAATACATAACTACAGACCAGGGTAATACACAACTAGAGACCAGGGTAATACACAACTAGAGACCAGGGTAATACACAACTAGAGACCAGGGTAATGCACAACTACAGACCAGTGTAATACACAACTAGAGACCAGTGTAATACACAACTAGAGACTAGGGTAATACATAACTAGAGACCAGGGTAATACACAACTAGAGACCAGGGTAATACATAACTAGAGACCAGGGTAATACATAACTGGAGACCAGGGTAATACATAACTGGAGACCACTGTAATACATAACTAGAGACCAGGTAATACATAACTAGAGACCAGGGTAATACATAACTAGAGACCAGGGTAATACACAACTACAGACCAGGGTAATACATAACTAGAGACCAGGGTAATACATAACTAGAGACCAGGGTAATACACAACTAGAGACCAGGGTAATACATAACTAGAGACCAGGGTAAAACACAACTAGAGACCAGGGTAATGCACAACTACAGACCAGTGTAATACACAACTAGAGACCAGGGTAATACACAACTAGAGACTAGGGTAATACATAACTAGAGACCAGGGTAATACACAACTAGAGACCAGGGTAATACATAACTAGAGACCAGGGTAATACATAACTGGAGACCAGGGTAATACATAACTGGAGACCAGTGTAATACATAACTAGAGACCAGGTAATACATAACTAGAGACCAGGGTAATACATAACTAGAGACCAGGGTAATACACAACTACAGACCAGGGTAATACATAACTAGAGACCAGGGTAATACATAACTAGAGACCAGGGTAATACACAACTAGAGACCAGGGTAATACATAACTAGAGACCAGGGTAAAACACAACTAGAGACCAGGGTAATGCACAACTACAGACCAGTGTAATACACAACTAGAGACCAGGGTAATACACAACTAGAGACCAGGGTAATACATAACTAGAGACCAGGGTAATACACAACTAGAGACCAGGGTAATACACAACTACAGACCAGGATAATACACAACTAGAGACCAGGGTAATACACAACTAGAGACCAGTGTAATACACAACTAGAGACTAGGGTAATACATAACTAGAGACCAGGGTAATACACAACTAGAGACCAGGGTAATACATAACTAGAGACCAAAGGGTAATACATAACTGGAGACCAGGGTAATACATAACTGGAGACCAGTGTAATACATAACTAGAGACCAGGTAATACATAACTAGAGACCAGGGTAATACATAACTAGAGACCAGGTAATACATAACTAGAGACCAGGGTAATACATAACTAGAGACCAGGGTAATACATAACTAGAGACCAGTAATACATAACTAGAGACCAGGTAATACATAACTAGAGACCAGGGTAATACACAACTACAGACCAGGGTAATACATAATTAGAGACCAGGGTAATACATAACTAGAGACCAGTGTAATACACAACTAGAGACCAGGGTAATACATAACTAGAGACCAGTGTAATACACAACTAGAGACCAGGGTAATACACAACTAGAGACCAGGGTAATACATAACTAGAGACCAGGGTAATACACAACTAGAGACCAGGGTAATACACAACTACAGACCAGGATAATACACAACTAGAGACCAGGGTAATACACAACTAGAGACCAGTGTAATACACAACTAGAGACTAGGGTAATACATAACTAGAGACCAGGGTAATACACAACTAGAGACCAGGGTAATACATAACTAGAGACCAGGGTAATACATAACTGGAGACCAGGGTAATACATAACTGGAGACCAGTGTAATACATAACTAGAGACCAGGTAATACATAACTAGAGACCAGGGTAATACATAACTAGAGACCAGGTAATACATAACTAGAGACCAGGGTAATACATAACTAGAGACCAGGGTAATACATAACTAGAGACCAGTAATACATAACTAGAGACCAGGTAATACATAACTAGAGACCAGGGTAATACACAACTACAGACCAGGGTAATACATAATTAGAGACCAGGGTAATACATAACTAGAGACCAGTGTAATACACAACTAGAGACCAGGGTAATACATAACTAGAGACCAGTGTAATACACAACTAGAGACCAGGGTAATACACAACTAGAGACCAGGGTAATACATAACTAGAGACCAGGGTAATACATAACTAGAGACCAGGGTAATACATAACTAGAGACCAGGGTAATACACAACTACAGACCAGTGTAATACATAACTAGAGACCAGGGTAATTCAGCTACATTGTTGTGAGGAAGCTGTTTAGGCTTGCGATATCTCCACAGTTATACGATGTGTGTGTGTGTGTGTGTGTGTGTGTGTGAGCGCATGCAGTAGCGGCGTTTGGAGGTTGTGACTAGGGTTACTGCCGCGTACCCCTTGCCTGAGACAGCCCCTCCAAAAAATAAGTTCATGTATAAATACGACGTATAGAGAAAAATAAATTAATTTCCATTCGCCTTAATTTTGACTTCGATAAAATTCAAAATTTGCCTTCCCAGATCTAGTTGTACGATCTTCTCTGCATGTGATACTCGCCCCGGGCCTCCAGCGTTGCTCCCCCCACCCCCATCCCCTGTCAACCATTAATTAATGATCTCACCTCCTATGCGCGATTACAAAAAAAAAAAAATATTATCAGCACTCCTCTGGTGTATGTCACTTGTGGTTGTGATAGTATTAACACCG
Organism: Bulinus truncatus; assembly: GCA_021962125.1. Classification (NCBI taxonomy): domain Eukaryota; kingdom Metazoa; phylum Mollusca; class Gastropoda; family Planorbidae; genus Bulinus; species Bulinus truncatus. The sequence goes on from JAGDYQ010000364.1 coordinate 372,836, forward strand.
ACCATGCGCCACAATCCCGTTCAGACGCCCTTAATATACATTCCAATCTCTTTTTTTTTTTCAAGAAAAGTGTTCCGTTGCATCAGGGACAACTCCGGCACAAATAGAGAGGGGTGGGGGGGGTGATGACCCCGATGCCGCATTTATTGCCAGCCCGTTGTATTGCGCTGTGAATGTCACGGGTTCGGGTCCCAGATTCTCTAAGTCAACTTTGACCTTTGTGGTCACACCGTTTGGCTGATATGGTCACTGCGGTATCGGCAATGGCCAGTATGTAGAAGAACCACGACAATAATAGTCCCACTTCGTTATGTACTGGACTACACAGAAAGGTGGCATAACGAGCGACGTGAACGGGTTTCATTGGCTACTTGCCAATCACGTGATTTAATCGCCAATGAAACGCCTTGAAAGTTTGGGGGAGAGTGCAACCAGAGTGTCAGAAGTTATAAATGGGTCAAGAATTATCTGGCGGCGACTCTGTACTGATAATATTATTTTTTTTTCGTAATCGCACAGAGTGAGATCATTAATTAATGGTTGACAGTTGACTGCAGCCATCGAAGGGAATGGAGTAAAATAATTCCCCTTTGTACATTATGCTATCTACACAATCCCACAGAATGCTATGTTTACTTGAAACGGACCAACAAAATATGTTATACACAATCCCATAGAATGTCTACTTGAAACAGACCAACAACCCTATGTTATACACAATCCCATGGAATGTCTACTTGAAACAGGCCAACAACCATTTGTTCTACACAATCCCATAGAATGTCTACTTTAAACAGACCAACAACCATATGTTCTACACAATCCCATAGAATGTCTACTTGAAACAGACCAACAACCATAAGTTCTACACAATCCCATAGAATGTCTACTTCAGCCAGACTAACAACCATATGTTCTACACAATCCCATAGAATGTCTCCTTGAAACATACCAACAATCTATGTTATACACAATCCCATAGAGTGTCTACTTGAGCCAGACCAACAACCATATGTTATACACAATCCCATAGAATGTCTACTTGAAACATACCAACAACCCTATGTTCTACACAATCCCACAGAATGTCTACTTGAAACAGACCAACAACCCTATGTTATACACAATCCCATAGAATGTCTACTTGAAACAGACCAACAACCATATGTTCTACACAATCCCATAGAATGTCTACTTGAAACAGACCAACAACCATATGTTCTACACAATCCCATAGAATGTCTACTTGAAACAGACCAACAACCATATGTTCTACACAATCCCATAGAATGTCTACTTTAAACAGACCAACAACCATAAGTTCTACACAATCCCATAGAATGTCTACTTTAAACAGACCAACAACCATATGTTCTACACAATCCCATAGAATGTCTACTTGAAACAGACCAACAACCATATGTTTTACACAATCCCATAGAATGTCTACTTGAAACAGACCAACAGCCATATGTTCTACACAATCCCATAGAATGTCTATTTGAAACATACCAACAACCCTATGTTATACACAATCCCATAGAATGTCTACTTTAGCCAGACCAACAACCATATGTTCTACACAATCCCATAGAATGTCTACTTGAAACATACCAACAACCATATGTTTTACACAATCCCATAGAATGTCTACTTGAAACAGACCAACAACCATATGTTCTACACAATCCCATAGAATGTCTATTTGAAACATACCAACAACCCTATGTTATACACAATCCCATAGAATGTCTACTTGAAACAGACCAACAACCCTATGTTCTACACAATCCCACAGAATGTCTACTTGAAACAGACCAACAACCCTATGTTCTACACAATCCCACAGAATGTCTACTTGAAACAGACCAACAACCCTATGTTATACACAATCCCATAGAATGTCTACTTGAAACAGACCAACAACCCAATGTTCTACACAATCCCATAGAATGTCTACTTGAAACAGACCAACAACCCTATGTTATACACAATCCCATAGAATGTCTACTTGAAACAGACCAACAACCATATGTTCTACACAATCCCATAGAATGTCTACTTGAAACAGACCAACAACCATATGTTCTACACAATCCCATAGAATGTCTACTTGAAACAGACCAACAACCATATGTTCTACACAATCCCATAGAATGTCTACTTGAAACAGACCAACAACCTATGGGGTCATTATGAGGACATCTTTCCGAATATTTTATTTCCTCTGTAACATTGAGGAATAATTTATTATGGTATGTGTATAAAGTTATGGCTGTTTTTATGACTAAGCATTGTGTAAATAAACAAGCACAGAATGGACGAAGTAGAAGTAGCACTGAACTGATGAATGAATCGACTGTGTGCGCAATCACTCATTTTAATTTGCTTACCCCTTGATCAAAAACAAACATAGATGGTCCTACAGTTTTATGACTCATTCTGCTGAGTTGATTCAACAACGGGTCCGCTTGGCTTAAGCACATCTTCCATAAACATTGTATTTATATTCCATAATACCCCGTGAGTTGCAGACCATGTTCAGATTCACGTTTCCAAACACGGGAATGTCAAGTATATTTGTGCAGTCCGTCTAAGGAGGCTACTGTCCACTCGCCACTTATGTGTCCGGTCATAAATCTATTTGGAGACTCTCCCACACTTGAGAGAGAACAGTATCCAGGACAAATTCGGGCTTACGACAATAACTGACCGAGAGATGGACCGTCCCTACAATAACTGACCGAGAGATGGACCGACCCTACAATAACTGACCGAGAGATGGACCGTCCCTACAATAACTGACCGAGAGATGGACCGTCCCTACAACGATTTGTTTGCCTAACTGTCCAAGTTTAATTAGCAGCCCTCCCACACCCCCACACCCCACCCTCGTTTTCTAGGGCCGCCCCTGATTTCTCCATGACTGCACCCCCCACCCCCCCTTCCCAGCGAGATTTATTTATGTCAATATCCCCCCACCCCCAAAAAAAAAAGAGCGGATGACCCAAAACGTTTGCCTCTCTTCAAGGTCATCATGCGATCGTGAGTGCCACCAGCGTACTCACACTTAGTGAAAAAAAAGTAGGTCAATCCTTGCATAGATTGTCAGCGGGCTTCCCAGTGAAAGTCGATTTTGCTGGTTGGGTTCCCGTCAGTCATGATGTGAGATGGTCATCAATAAAATGTCATCGCGTCGTTTGACATTAAAAAACTTTCTCTCTGGCCCGTTTTGCTTTTGCCGTTAGCATAGCATCAGAAGTGAATCCATTGTGATCCGCCTGTCTGTCATTCTATCCATCATGCAATATATGTATCTATTTATGCAGCTTTCTTTGATCTATTTGTCTTTCAACCTAAAGTTCAATCTGCCCATCCATCCATCCATCCATCTATCTATCTATCTATCTGTCTATCTATCTATCTATCTATCTATCTATCTATCTATCTATCTATCTATCTATCTATCTATCTATCTATCTATCTATCTATCTATCTATCTATCTATCTATCTATATATATATATATATATATATATATATATATCCATCCATCCATCCATCCATTCATTTATCTAGATATCTATCTATCTATCCACCCATCCATCCATATATCTATCTATCCATCGATCAGCTATAGATCTCAGGCCCATTGCGAGTGGGAGGCACATCTGTCTTGGGGCCCTGTCGTTTTCCAAAAGATGAAATCCAAAGAATTATAGTTTGGACCAGGAGATGTGGTTTTCAGATATTGTCAAGAGTCCACCGGGCATTAAAAAGTTTCTGGAGGAGTTTATGTCTGCTTTTTTAAAATATATTTGTCTTTCTATTTATCTGGTTTTCTGTGTGTCTGTCTAAAATTATGTCTTCAATCTATCTATTTACGTATCTATCCATTTTGTATCTATTTATGTAACTATCTATCTGTAAGTATGAAAATGTGTTAATCTAGACAACTATTTATCCTGCCATCTATGGATCAGTGTACTTATCTGTCTATCTAGTTACTTATCAGTCCATCTATTTACATATCTTTCCATCTATTTACATATCTTTTCATCTATCTATATATCTAATATATAAGACATTCTTAGTTTTTAACTTTTGAATGTGACTGATTCTCCACCACCCCCATCTATTCATCAGTCCATCTGTTTACTTATCTGTCAATCTATGGACTAATTTGCACAACTGTTTTTTCAGTTAAAAGTCTGAATCAAATGTCTACGCCAACATTACTTTCAACACAAAACTATTCACGGTACTACGATATGGTCAAATGACATTTGTTTATGTAGATTGTCATTTCACTACGATATGGTCATATGACATTTGTTTATGTAGATTGTCATTTCACTACGATATGGTCAAATGACATTTGTTTATGTAGGTCGTCACTTCACTACGTTATGGTCAAATGACATTTGTCTACGTAGGTCGTCACTTCACTACTATATGGTCAAATGACATTTGTTAATGTAGGTGGTCACTTCACTACTATATGGTCAAATGACATTTGTTTAATTCACCTTTTATTTTATTTTATTTTTATACACAGAAAAATTAAAAAAAAATTAATGCTCAAATAATCGATACCGCCCAGTGTATAATTATTGTGGCGACTAATCGACTGCACAAATATCCCCGACTCGGAATCGATCTACGACCATCAGGGCAAAAAAAAAAAGAAATAAAAAAATAGTAATAATATAACTCACAGTTACCCAGCGGACATCTCGACGTTAACGAACACGAAGTAACAAATTACCTTACAAACACACACAAACATACAAACATTGGGAGATCATTCAAGTTTGTGTGGCGCTGATTTCACGACAGTTTGTTGTTTGTATGGAAGTGGGGTAATCGAGTACACCCGGCTTTCATTCCCGTGATCCCTTTCCTTCCCCCTCCCCCCCCCCGCCCTTCCGAATATCAATTGATAATCGCATAGAAGGGAAGGGGATGATATGGTGTAAGTGTTTGAGGAAAGGAGGGACGGGGGGGGGGAAGGGGAGGTTAACGTTTGCACGCCGCGCGAGCCACACAGTGCCTGCAGCTGACAAAGATCTGGATGTGAAAGTACAAAGACAAATATTTCGATAATGGAATAATTCTGTCCGGAACCTGGGCGATAAGACGACTTGAACGGGGAAATATTTTCTTTCAACAAATGGCTACATCCGAAGTATAAATACACGGACATGATTCACACAATAGTTTTAGTTTCCACTACCACGACAAAAAATATAAAAAACAAAGAACATTTTTTTTAAAAAGATTTAATAAATTATAAAGACAAAAAAAAAATGAAACCGAAATATAATTGCGTATTGGAGGGAAACATTTTCTAGTTTTTGCTCTTTTTTAAAAAAAAAAAATCTTTTAATTAGTTGCACTGTTTGTGTGACAATATGTGTCTTCAAATCTTGTAACTCAATTCTGGACATGTTCTAATTTAGAGAGAAGGATCAGTTTGGGCACATGTATAGACTCTACATGACAAAAGTCGATTTAAATAATTTCGAGTTGGTGAATTAAAATCTTGAAGAATTACTAAGCTAATTACATTTTGAATTATTTTTTATGGGCTCAAAGCAAAGACGTAAGATGTTAATGGGGGTCACTTGGGTAATTGTTTCTGACGGTCCTTCTTGTTTAGAATTATTTGATAGAAATTAATACTAAAAGAGCCCCCTAAACAGTTTGCTCCTTAGGCAGTTGCCTATTTTGCCTAACTACAAGAAGAGCTCTACATCCACTAAACCCATAGAGGCTACATACAGTCATACATGCTACATACACTGATACATGCACCATACACCCATACATGCTACATACACTTATACATGCTACATGCACCCATACATGCTACATGCACTCGTACATGCTACATACACTTATACATGCTACATACACCCATACATGCTACATGCACCCATACATGCTACATACACACATACATGCTACATACACTCATACATGCTACATACACCCATACATGCTACATACACTCATACATGCTACATACACTCATACATGCTACATACACTCATACATGCTACATACACCCATACATGCTACATACAATCATACATGCTACATACACTCATACATGCTACATACACTAATACATGCTACATACACTCATACATGCTACATACACCCATACATGCTACATACACTCATACATGCTACATGCACCCATACATGCTACATGCACTCGTACATGCTACATACACTCATACATGCTACATACACTCATACATGCTACATACACTTATACAAGCTACATACACTCATACATGCTACATACACCCATACATGCTACATGCACTCATACATGCTACATGCACCCATACATGCTACATGCACTCGTACATGCTACATACACTCATACATGCTACACACACTCATACATGCTACATACACTCATACATGCTACATACACTCATACATGCTACGTAAACTCATACATGCTACATACACTCATACATGCTACATACACTCATACATGCTACACACCACACTCATACATGCTACATACACTCATACAGGCTACATACACTCATACATACTACATACACTCATACATACTACATACACTCATACATGCTACATACACTCATACATGCTACATACACTCATACATGCTACATAAGCTTATACATGCTACATACACTCATACATGCTACACATCACACTCATATATGCTACATACACTTATACATGCTACATACACGTATACATGCTACACACACTCATACATGCTACACACACTCATACATGCTACATACACTCATACATGCTACACACACTCATACATACTACATACACTCATACATACTACATACACTCATACATACTACATACACCCATACATGCTACATACACTCATACATACTACATACACTCATACATACTACATACACTCATAAATGCTGCACACACTCATACATACTACATACACTCATACATACTACATACACTCATACATGCTACATACACTCATACATACTACATACACTCATACATACTACACACACTCATACATACTTCATACACTCATACATACTACATACACTCATACATGCTACATACACTCATACATGCTACATACACTCATACACAAGTCGGTATATCGGAGTGACGAGTAATTTAAACAAATTAAATGAAATAATATATCTAATATATAAGACATTCTTAGTTTTTAACTTTTGAATGTGACTGATTCTCCACCACCCCCATCCCACACACACCCACACACACACCCTCACAAACACCCTCACACCCACACACACACCCTCACACACCCACACACCCTCACAAACACCCACACACACCCACACACACACCCTCACAAACACCCTCACACCCACACACACCCCACACACCCACACACATCCTCACAAACACCCACACCCGCACACAGCCCACACATCCACACACACACATATCCAACCACACACACAAATTCCGGTTCCTGTATTATCCCATCCATTCGTCAAAATAGCCTCCCAGCTACGGCCACAATCCAGCCCTGTCCACGCACCACATACTTAATCTAATCTCCTCAAATTAAAGGACTTGCACATTCACCCATGCACGCGCGCACATACACACCGACACACAAACTAAACACTCACTCAACGGACATCAAAGCTATGACCAAATAAAAAAAAAAGAAATAATAGCGTCACAATTGATTACATCTCGGTAAGTGGGTGGGGGGGGGGGAGTTGTGTTTTTAATTTTCTGTTTCGTGATATATTTATGTGTAACTATCATTGTAAAATAAATATATTGGTTTCTATCTATTATAGTAAATTAACATATTTATTTATCGATCTCTTCGATGTTGATCGTTAACCTCCATGCATGTTGATCTCAGACAAGCACAACAGGGATATATATATATATATATATATATATATATATATATTTATATATATACAAGAAGTTATCTTTTGTAATATTGTAGGCCTACATACTGTTTGATATGGGTGAGTAGGTGGATTGATGTGTTGATTGGTGGATGTATTGAGAGATGAGTCAACGGATTATTGGATGTTGATGAATGGATTGATTGACAGATGGGTCGATAGAAGATTGAATGGGCTGACGGATCAATTGATGGATGCATTGGTGGATTGATGGATGGATAGATGGATTTATGGATTTATCAATGGGTGGATGAGTTGACTGTTGCATTTGATGTATGAGTTAATGGATAGATGAATTGATGGAAGAATAGACAAGGGATAGATAGATAGATAGATAGATAGATAGATAGATAGATAGATAGATAGATAGATAGATAGATAGATAGATAGATAGATAGATAGATAGATAGATAGATAGATAGGTAGATAGATAGATAGATAGATAGATAGAATGGTTAAGTTGATCGATTGATGAATGAACTGACATAGATGGAGAGACACTCAACTATACAGTCAGACGCGCGCTAAACTATTTACTCGGTTAGATCAGACAGCACCATTGACACACATAACACCATCCCTCCAACGAATGACCTTTAGCTCAGCACCATCTGGTCCAATCTATCATACTTACCAGATCAAAGCTATTGTAGCACGAACACAAAGTATCATTTAAAAAAAAGGGTTCATAGCGTATGTGTGACAATGTGTGTGTGTGGGGGGGGGGGAGGTCAGGCGGTGTGATTGTCAACTATAACGTATGTCCTTCAGGTCACTCATTAGCCAATGAAAATAGAGCTGTTCACTGGAGCATAAAATGTAACAAGTGAAAAGGGAAACGTCTGACCTTATTTTTTTGTGTGCAACTCTGTTTTTGATTAATTTAGAATTTAGTCGATTAGTTTTGATAATTTTTCTAAAAGTAGAAATAGATGAATTGCGACACGTACAAATCTCCAAATTTAAGGCTAAGTGATATTTTATCTTTTAGGTAAACTTTTACATGTAATGTTCTAGACATAATAAAAAAGACTATGTTATATATTATGTCTCTATGTATCTTGCTACACTATTGCAACTCTACTATTAGTTTATTGGATAAAACGGACGTTTTACAAATACAACAAACAAAAGTATGAATTATTATTAAAGAAAGGGTTCTTTCAAACATTTCGCGGCAGCTTCCCCCTCTACACTATTCTCTCCTCTCTCCCCCCTCCCCCAGGTTGCAAGCGACGCCAATGGTATAGCATGTATGATAAATCCCATACTGTGATGAACATTACAGCGTGTTATGGTCTGATGACCGTAGCCACCCCGCAGGTACGCTGTAATAAACATCACAGGGTGTTCAGCCTGCAGGTTCATAATTCAGGTCACGGCAGCATTCGTCACATTTCACACTTCTGGTGGACGACATAAGCACTGTCCCCCGTGGCAACTCCGTGGTTATTACCTTCCCCCCGGGTGTGACAGGCGTGCACTCAGCGGCCTCTATAGAACTGTCACACGACTGCACCAGTAACTGAAGATTCAAGTGATAACATCACGTGCTCTATCAGAAAAGAGGGTGGGGGTGTGATAGTTTCAGTCTCTGGATCAAGTGTTGTATTCTGGCATCATCTTACATTCAACTTTTTTTGAATGATGATTACATTTCTTGTAGGTCTCGCTGACCCTGATATTTGTTTGAATTATCAATATGATAGATACAAGTCTTTTCTATTTACAATTTTAAAATATTTATTTTTGTTTTCTATGACTATAAATCGTGTTTTAAAGTGAAGTGTAAATTAAACTGACAATCCAGATACCAGTTTTTTCAGTGTGTTGACTTCCAGATACCGGTTTTTTCAGGGTGTTGACTTCTATTAAAGATACACATAAACATACACACTTGTGTGCAAACCTAACAACCACGCATGAGTGAACCTCACATAGACACACATATGTCTCTACCACGCCCACCCACAGTAAACACACACACTGTATGCACACATGCACACACACTCGTACACATACACACATACATATTCGAACCTACAACTAAACAGGCATTAACTCAGACCTGTATTTACCGCACATACCCAACCAAATTAACACACACACACACACAGAAAACACAACAACACACATACACAGACAAAACACATATATACTGTGGCGCCCCACCACATGTCTGTGTTTAACTGCAGGCATATCATTACATCCAACAGGCAGATCCTGGTTATTAGCCCCTGCGATTACATGTAATTAATATACCTGTCATTATAGTAAAAAAAACTGCTGTCGTATAGATTAGTTGGCGTCTTGAATTTGAAACTACGTTACACCAACATCCGCAAATATTCGTTTTTTTTTCTTTTTAAGTACATGTATATGCTTAACTTAAACTCGACAGATATTCTACACTACGAATTTTCTTCATATTAAAACAAAAAAACAAATCGTTTTGTCTATTTGCCTTATTTCTTGGATTCATCTTCAGTTGCTGTTGTTTCACGGGTTTATGTGCATCTAAGTGTACAGAATTGTTGGTACAAATGTCAAGTAAACAGCACAAAACCATTCATATTGACATCTTTATCTTCTAAAAGCGTGCGTGTTTGAATTGTACATAGTGACTTAATAACTCTTTGTTATATGACCTAGGGTTTCTCTTGTAGTCTCTTAAAGCGTGGGTCTCGGACAGATTTTGGGTGGATTGCAATAAAATGAGTAATACATACATGGATCGAGAATCTATTCGTACATTATTGAATTCCATTTCTCAATATGTTAAAAATCTAAAAGAAAGTTTGGTGCAGTGCCGAACATAGGGATTTCGGGGCTCGGGGGGGGGGGCTTGGCCCTTCATTTTGACATTCGACTTCATGACATGAGACAATGTACTTAATATTTAATGTAAAAATAATGGGGGACCTCCCTTAAGCTGGGGCAAGGGAGGGGGCGACTTTCGAATTTCGACCCCCTCCCCACCCTAGGTACGCCTCTGGTTGGGTGTGTCGTGAATATAAACCAGTTGTTGTAGTGGGTCGCGGAGCGTAAAAAAATCATAACTTAAGATTTAGATTATTTTAAATCTTACCTTTAGCTGCAATCTTGCAATTATTGTAATGATATAATACTTGACTTGCTCAACGTTGGTGTTCATAAACTAAAATCTTCAACCAGGCAAAGACCAAAGGGCTACACCAGTATACTTTTATACCTAAGAAACCAAACGAATATATATGTGTATGTCTGTGCCTGGGGCCCATAAATATATATGGATGGATGTACCCAAGAACCACACATATATATGGAGGTATGTCCCCAAGGACCACAAATATGTATGAAGGTATGTACCCAAGGACCATAAATATGTATGGAGGTATGTACCCAAGGACCACAAATATATATGGAGGTATGTACCCAAGGACCACAAATATGTATGGAGGTATGTACCCAAGGACCACAAATATATATGGAGGTATGTACCCAAGGACCACAAATATATATGGAGGTATGTATCCAAGGACCACAAATATGTATGGAGGTATGTACCCAAGGACCACAAATATATATGGACGTATATGCCTGTGGCCCACAAAGATACATTGGCTGTCAATAGTAATAACATCATGCAATATAAGTAAAATATCTACCACAACAGTAGGCAGTGGGAACCAACAGCAGACAGCATCATTTGGGTATCCACTGTCAGCAAACAAGTCAATCACATTTCTGCCATTAAAAAAAGTGTTTTAAAAAAAATACGTAGAAACTCGGTTAATTATTCTACGATTACAACAACGTCAGCACATTTTGTATTGGTACGAAAAAACAAACAAACTTTAATACCATCGGATATAGCGTAATTTAATATACAGTAGCAGTTTTAAATTTTATTTTTGTTGTTTGATAAATGTTGAATGTGAATAAAATGCCAGCTATTTTACCTGTCAAACGCTGCATTATAATATCAATTGGCCCAAACATATATATTTTTTTTCAAAGGTCGTTGACATCAGTTCTAGAAGTTTGATTCTATCTTAATCTATTATTAATCTCTGTGCCAACTGGCTGTAACGAAGTAGGTTAATGCTGTGGTGTCTTTTTAGTTTTAATCGTTAACATACGATGATTTGATAACAAATGTTAACATTTTATATGTAATGTATGTATACACGCTCAAACAAATACATAGTGTGATAAGTAAAAGATGTAGTTAAAATTGGCAACAAAATGTGCATATTGTGTACGATTAAATTTAATATTTAACAGTGGAAGGAATATGTGTCTAGTTTATCCCCGAAAAACAATCTTGCATTTAATGAATAATATTTCAACAAAGGCGATTCTTAATGTCTCGAGCAACCGAAGAACTATTTAAATTGTCTTATAACAGATAACATAACCATTACTCTAGCTTTGAACAAGTCCATAGTTCATAATGTCTCATAGCTCAGAAATAACAAATGGTATTCCATTGCCCTTGTAACAGAAACCATTTACTCAAATTTCAATTCACCATTTCAGAGGCTGATATTACGGCGGACGTACCTACCGTACGCACTGTGCCCCGAATTCCAGGAAGCGGGCACGTAAAAGCCTCTGGTGGCAAGCAGTGCCGTAGCGAGCTTTACTCGCGCCCGGGACACAAAACCTTTTTAGCGCCCCCAGCCCATTCGAAAACCATATAATATTATTTTTAAAATATACCATTTGGTGCCCCTTTGTGAGTAGCCCCCCCCGGGGCATGATGGCCCCCTTGCCCACCCCCCGCTACGCCTCTGGCGGCAAGTAATGCCATGCAGTGTAGATAAGTGGTTCTCAGATTTTTACCCTTCGCGAGCTACTTTGATCTTTTGAATACAAGTTTTAATTTTGTTGCGACCAACCTGAAATTTTTCTACCACCCACTACTGCCATACTTTTAAAATCACTGGTGTATGCAATTCGCCTGCTCTTTAGGCATTTTTCAATTGGACTAATGTGAAATATCGGCTGCTTTCAAAGCTTATTAATCTAATAAAATAATAGCGATTTGGGTTCTGCGTTAAATCGAAAGTAAAGAATTAATACAACAGTATTCCAATTTAAAATACAGTCATGAAAAAATCGGATCTGCCCGCAACCAGAAATAACCTAGCCTTAAGATTAAGCCTAAGGGGATATATCTCTATGCAAAGATTAAAATATTATTATCAAATCAACATGTGGGAAGGTCAAATTGGGATTTTGGGGAGGGGGGGTCTGATTAGTATGTGTTTGGTCAAATTATGTTTGTGTGGGGTCAAATAGGTTTATGAGTGTAGGGATCAAATTAGAATGTGTAAGGGTAGCATTTGGATGTTTGGGGTCAAAGTAGAAAGTGTGGGGATCTGATAGGACTGTGTATGGGGGGGGGGTCTAATCAGGATATGGGGTGGGGGTCAACTCAAGATGTTTGCTAGAATCAAAACATAAAAAGTTAAATAATGTAACGTCTGCTGTAAATTTTCTACGTATAATTCAGACATCGTTGTTGTTGTTGTTGTTTTCGCACACTGAGACAGAACTATTTGGTTTTATTGTTGGTTTCACTCTCTGTTTTGTTTGTTTTGTTTGTTTTGTTTGTTTGGAGAGTTGCCAGAAAAAAAAAGAAAAAATGGGCGTTGACTTACGTTGACTTCAATTTACAAACGGGCGTAAAATGATTTAGTAGGTCAAGCGCTATTCTATGTGAAGTGCAGTGTCATATTACACACAGTTACCATAATTGTATATATGTACACAATCATACAAATGAGGCAATGGCGTAGCGAGCTTAACTCACGCCCGGGGCACAATACCTTTTTAGCGTCCCCCCCCCTTCCTCCCATTCAAAAAAACCATATACTATTACCGCCCGGGGCATGATGACGTAGGCAAAGACTGCTGGAGGCCATAGGGTGCCCTTTTCAAATAACTATGTTGGAGCCCTCTTTTTACAAAGTTTATAGAAAAAATATACTGGAAGGGGCCCCTTTTAGCTATGGGGGCCCTATGCAACCGCCTATTTTTCCCTATCCATGGCTGTGTCTGGGGCCGGAATTACAGTCTAGGTTTGTGGCCTAGGGCCCCGCAAAATAAGGGGCCCCCAAATTTTGAGTAGTAAATAAAAATATAAAAAAAAACTTAGCAATATTTTTTTTTATTTTTCAAAAGGGCCCTATAATTTTTGTTGGCCTAGGGCCCCCCGCAATGGTAAATCCGGCTCTGGCTGTGTCCCTCCCCCCCTTTTCTCCAAAAAACATTTTTCTTGAAAAGCCCCCTAGACGGATCAATTGATTCATTCAAAAATTACTGATCAAACCAGAAAAATAAATACAGTAAATATAACACACTACAAGTTTTACCAACACTAACAACCACACACGCACGCACGCACACGCGCGTTTTTAGAGCATTTTCGAAAAAAAATGCTCTGTTGTCCCCGTTTTGTCTGTCTGTCTGTCTGTTCGTCCGTCTGTCCGTCATCACCCGTCCGTCTGTCCGTCATCACCCTAGATCTCAACAACCATAAGTCCTAGACCCATGATGTATATATCATTTTGTAGGTCTTGGCCTGCCAAGAAATGACTTTTTTCCATTTCGCGATCTGACCTCTCAGGGCCGTAAAAGGGGCCTTATAAAGTACCGTTTTTTACTATATAAGCTATATTAATAATGGAGCGCCCTAATATCTCAGCAACCATAAGTCCTAGGCCCATGATGTATATATCATTTTGTAGGACCTCTGAGGGCCGGGCTTCAGGGCTCCTAAGGGGCTTATATATTATATATACACCTTGTACGTTCAATAACCCATTCATTTGGTGCGAAATACTGCAGCACGTAGTTTCACCAAGATTTATTAAGAAACTCATCAAATGAAATAGTAAGCTTGTGTTCTGAGTTTAATTGAAAGTATCAGAGCTATGCAACAATTGACGGAGTTTTCGGACCACAAACCACTTGTAGTTAGATTTAAGAGAAAATATTTTTTTTTCAAATATAAGAAACGTCTTTATAATTTTTTTCTTTACAGATATATGCATTACACAATTGAATTTATAAACATTTCCAAAATTTACAAATATTTACTGAAAGCTAACAAACGTACTGATACATAACATGAAAATGCGCTAACACGTCCTGTGTCCTGAATGGAACAGGCTTAATTGCTTGTTTTTTTTAAACACTCTTTATTCAGCAACACATTTTTTAGCCTAGACAACGTGAAACTTCCTCGTTTATAACACGCCAGTAACTTGAATGACGCAATACAATGTGTTGTTTGTTTTATTAACAATTATGCTTTCTTGGAGTCACGCTGGCCCACAGCTAGCGTTAATAAAGTTGTGGCTTTTCCCTTCTTTGTGTAATATTTGTGATTTTTTTCTTACTTGATTTAATGTAGCATTATTTACCTTGTCTAATCGGTACCAAACCTAGGGATTTGGGGGCCCGGGGGGGGGGGGCTTGGCCTCTTTGGTTGCCCCTGCATTTTGACATATGACACCATGACATGAGATAATTACTTAATATTTAATGTAAAAAATTTGGGGGGCCCCTCTCAAGCTGGGGCCCGGGGGACTTTCCAATTTGGACCCCCATCCCCCCACCCTAGGAACGCCCCTGCTGTCGTATTAGTCTTATGGCTGTATGTATGCAGAGCTGTTGCTATGGATAGGTTAACTAATAAACAACCACGATAGGCAAACTAATAAACAACCACGATAGGAAAATTAATAAACAACAGCGATAGGCAAACTAATAAACAACAGCGATAGGCAAACTAATAAACAACCACGATAGGCAAACTAATAAACAACAGCGATAGGCAAACTAATAAACAACCACGATAGGCAAACTAATAAACAACAGTGATAGGCAAACTAATAAACAACCACGATAGGCAAACTAATAAACAACAGCGATAGGCAAACTAATAAACAACAGCGATAGGCAAACTAATAAACAACAGCGATAGGCAAACTAATAAACAACCACGATAGGCAAACTAATAAACAACAGCGATAGGCAAACTAATAAACAACAGCGATAGGCAAACTAATAAACAACAGCGATAGGCAAACTAATAAACAACCACGATAGGCAAACTAATAAACAACAGCGATAGGCAAACTAATAAACAACAGCGATAGGCAAACTAATAAACAACCACGATAGGCAAACTAATAAACAACAGTGATAGGCAAACTATTAAACAACCACGATAGGCAAACTAATAAACAACAGCGATAGGCAAACTAATAAACAACCACGATAGGAAAAGTAATAAACAACAGCGATATGCAAACTAACCAGGCAACCAACCATGGTCTCTACTGAAATCAGGGCAACTTCAAGCATTGATACCTGTTAAATATGATTCTAAGAGGGTCCCTACATGTACATTTTCTTAGGACCCCCCACACATCTCTTTAAATCTCTGCCTAGGACCACCAGACACCTTTGGAAATACCTGCCTAGGACCACCAGACACCTTTGGAAATACCTGCCTAGGACCACCAGACACTTTGGAAATACCTGCCTAGGACCACCAGACACCTTTGGAAATACCTGCCTAGGAACACCAGACACCTTTGGAAATACCTGCCTAGGACCACCAGACACCTTTGGAAATACCTGCCTAGGACCACCAGACACCTTTGGAAATACCTGCCTAGGTACCCTAAGGACGGCTCCGGATGTATGTCTTTGTGTGTGTCTTGTATTTGTGTTAGTAAACAAGGGACCTGGTTGCCTCTCAGTATAAATGTTGCTGTTGTCTATATCAGTGGTTCCCCAATCCCCGGGCCGCGGACCGATACCTGTCCGTGGATCAAATGTTACTGGGCCGCTAAATTATTTCCTTTTTATTTACTGTGGTGTATTTCTCTCGGAATGGTGCGACTTTCCATGAACGAGACTTTAAACGGAAGCTGAGTGGCTGTGACAGTAACATTGTAAATCAAAACAATCTATAATATAAATAATCAAAGTCCCCATCCCGTCCCCCCCCCCCACACACACACACATCTAGCCTGAGCGGGCCGCGGTGAAATTATTTATCGTCAACTGGTCCGAGGCGAGAAAAAGGTTGGGGACCACTGGTCTATATGATTAATTAATTTTGTTTTATCAAAGAAACCTAGCGAACTGTAAGTTAAAAAAAGAAGTGTGAGAAATAGGATGGCTGAATTATACAATGAGATGGCTTGATTATACAATGGGATGTCTGAATTATACAATGGGATGGCTGAATTATACAATGGGATGGCTGAATCATACAATGAGATGGGTGAATTATATAATGAGATGGCTTGATTATATAATGGGATGGCTGAATTGTACAATGGGATGGCGGAATTATACAATGGGATGGCGGAATTATACAACGGGATGGCGGAATTATACAATGGGATGGCGGAATTATACAATGGGATGGCTGAATCATACAAATGGATGGCGGAATTATACAATGGGATGTCTGAATTATACAATGGGATGGCTTGATTATATAATGAGATGTCTGAATTATATAATGGGATGGTTGAATTATACAATGAGATGGAGGAATTATACAATGGGATGGCTGAATCATACAATGAAATGGGTGAATTATATAATGAGATGGCTTGATTATATAATGGGATGGCTGAATTGTACAATGGGATGGCGGAATTGTACAATGGGATGGCTGAATTATACAATGGAATGGCGGAATTATACAATGGGATGGCGGAATTATACAATGGGATGGCGGAATTATACAATGGGATGGTGGAATTATACAATGGGATGATACACTATTAAAAAGGAAAATAGCACAAACGGCGGAATGTGTAGAGTGTATCTGTTTTCAGTGATCTTGGTATATTAAGGGGATTTGCACCCATTTAAAGCTGTGGTGACATTGGTGCCTTTCACCACGACTTGGAAAAAATCCCTAGGTTCTCACTGAGGTTCGAACCCGGGACCAAACCGGTCGACAGTCGAGCGCTCTACAGCTCAAGACCACCCGTACCCTAAGATATTCAGTGGTGCGCACCAATTACTTCATGCGGCGTAGAGATTATCTTCTCCAAACACAAAGCGTTTACTAAGTGACTTAATTTTTCAAGGTGTGACCTACTATTTCCTCACCTCCATTTATCCTCATTTCTCTCTGATTGCAATTTTTGAAAGCTGAGCGACTTAATTAATAGCAAAGTAAGAAAGACAAAGGATGGCCTAGTTATTGTGTCGAGTCACGAAACATAGTTGTGTGTGTGGTGTGTGTGTGTGGTGTGTGTCTGTGTATATGTGTGTGTGTCAGTGTCGGATCATGTAAACCAGTTAGACCACCTGACAGGTACATGCGCAAAGTGTTTGATGACATCACCTGGGGGCATACCCATGCTGCCTTAACGATTTCAACACGCACATTTTTACTGTCTTCAGGGTGGGGGGGGGAGGGGTTTGGGGTGAGGAGGTGAGAGGTCGGGCATGTTGCACCGAAGGGACCAAAGTTTGTCACTCATCTTCAAATACGTTTGTGATGATATGTGACCGAAATTACGTGACACAAAAAGCGGTGGGGGGGGGGGGGGGTTGAGGAGAGGAGAGGGGGGGAGGAAGGAAGAGAAATTGTACTACCTCACCTGAAGGGCATGAAACCCAATCTCAGATTGAGCTGTGTCTATATAACCTACACCTAAGTCATTAAGTGGGAATAACATTAGACTCTTTGCCTTTTACTTACACGGATGGGAACTGACATTGATGTGTGTATTGACCGGCAGAACCTATATAACTTACTAGACTCTTGCCTATGTAAAGCCTGTAGTTTACTAGGCACTGACATGTGTAATTTGTTAGATTATACGTAACACTCCAGTGGAAGACGTGGACAGTGAAACTTGGAAACTTATTACCTCGAGAATTTTTTTTTAGAGCATTTTCGAAAAAAAATGCTCTATTGTCCCCGTTTTGTCTGTCTGTCTGTCCGTCCGTCTGTCCGTCATCACCCGTCCGTCTGTCCGTCATCACCCTAGATCTCAACAACCATAAGTCCTAGACCCATGATGTATATATCATTTTGTAGGTCTTGGCCTGCCAAGAAATGACTTTTTTCCATTTCGCGATCTGACCTCTCAGGGCCTTAAAAGGGGCCTTATAAAGCACCGTTTTTTACTATATAAGCTATATTAATAATGGACCGCCCTATATCTCAGCAACCATAAGTCCTAGACCCATGATGTATATATCATTGTGTAGGTCTTGGCGTGCCAAGTGTACATCAAAAGTCCATTTCGCGATTTGACCTCTCAGGGCCAAAATATAAGAGTTTTTTATGTACCGTTTTGCTTATATTTTAAATATAAATAATAAAAGCTAATCAAAGGGGCGTAATCATTATTTATTTTTGTAACAGTTATTCAACATGACTTATTTCCCGTACTTTATATAAACATTCAACAATTGACGGAGTTTTCGGACGATTAAATGACTACAATTTAGAATGTTTCAATTATGAGTCCTATTTCAGTGACCACAAACCACTTGTAGTTAGATTTAAGAGAAAATAATTTTGTTTTCAATTATAAAGAAACGTCCTTTTAATATCTTTTTTCAGATATATGCATTACACAATTGAATTTATAAACATTTCCAAAATTTACAAATATTTACTGAAAGAAAACAAACGTACTGATACATAACATGAAAATGCACTAACACGTCCTGTGTCCAGAATGGAACAGGCTTACTTGCTTGTTTAATATTGTGATGACACACCTGAACACAACTATACGTTATTAATAAAGAATGCCGTTGTACACCCCCCCTCCCCAACTGGAAGGTCAATTCATCTCTCAGTGCTGACTCACGGTTTAGGTCATATAAAACAGTGGTCCCCCCCCCCCCAACCTTTTTCTCGCCGCGGATCAGTCATCGTTTGAGAATATCACCGCGGCCCGCTGGGGGGGGGGGTGGATTTTGATTATCTCTATACTTATAAGACGCATTTGCTGTCTGTCTGTCTGTCTGTCTGTCTGTTCCCTTATAACTCAAGATCCAGACAACCAAATAACGTGAAATTTGTTACACATTCACATAATTACATGGGGAAGGTTATAGGACAGGTTTCGTTTCATTTCGAAGGGTAGTTTAATTGTAATTAATTATTTTTATTTTAGTATTTTTTACTATATTAAAGTAAACTCGACGGCGCCATAAATAAAATTCCTCTGTTACGTCATTTCCCGATGATCGAATAGAACTTGCGCGCTGGTGCTGTATCGTGCCTTTGTGCTGCAAAGAATTGTTGATGTTTTTTTCATGCTCCCTGATTTGTACAGTTTGAGGAAGGTAAAGGAATGAAGAAGGATTTCAGAAGAAGTGTAAAGCCATAATAATAAATAAATAAATAAATATATATATATATATATATATATATATATATATATATATATGTATATGTATATATATATATATATATCTACTAGTTGCAAGTACCCGGCTTTGCCCGGGTTTAAAATAAGGCTTTCTGTTTACCTTCTGTTTTCTCCCTACCCCCTATCTCCCTTCCTCTCTCTCTCCGTCCCTCCCTCCCCCTCTCCCTTTCCCTCCCTCCCTCTACCTCCCTCTCTCCCATCTCTCTCCCATCTCCCTCTCTCCCCTCTCCCCCTCCTTCTCTCCCAACGTCCATCCTCCATCTCTCCTTCCCTCCCCTCTCTCCCTCCCTAACCCCTCTCTCCCTCCTTTCTCCCTCCCTCCCCTTTCCACCTATCTCTCTCCCTCCCCCTCTCTCCCCCTTCCTCCCTCCCTCATTCCCTCTCTCTCCCTCCCTGCCCCCCTCACTCTTTATCTCTCTCCCCTCCCTCTCTCCCACCCTCTCTCTCTCCCTCCCTCCCCCCCCTCTCTCTCTCCCTACCCCCTCTCTCCCTTCCTTTCTCTCTCCATCTCCCCCTACTCCCTCTCCCCCCTGCTCCCTCTCCCATCTCCCTCTCTCCCCCTTTTCTCCCTCCCTCCCCTTTCCACCTCTCCCTCCCCCTCTCTCCCCCTTCCTCCCTCCCCTCATTCCTCTCTCTCTCCCTGCCCCCTCACTCTTTATCTCTCTCCCTCTCTCTCTCTCCCACCCTCGCTCTCTCCCTCCCTCCCCTCTCTCCCTCCCTTCCTTTCTCTCTCCATCTCCCCCTACACCCTCTCCCATCTTCCTCTCCCCCCATCTCCCTCTCTCCCCCTCCTTTTCTCCCCCTGTCCATCCCCCTCCCTCCTCTATCCCCCTCCTTTCCTCTCTCTCTCTCCCTCCTCCCTCCCTCTCTCTCTCTCTTATCTCTCTCCCTCCCTCTCCCTCTCTCTCTCTCTCTCTCTCTCTCTCTCTCTCTCTCTATATATATATATATATGTATATATATATATATATATATATATATATATATATATATATATATATACTTATTATTATGGCTTCACACTTCTTCTAAAATCCTTCTTCATTCCTTTATCTTCCTCAAACTGTACAAATCAGAGAGCATGAAAAAACAACAATTCTTTGCATCACAAAGGCACAATACAGCACCAGCGCGCAAGTTCTATTCGAATCGGGAAATGACGTCACAGAGGAATTTTATTTATGGCGCCGTCGAGATTACTTTAATATAGTAAAATACTAAAATAAAAAAAAAATAATTACAATTAAACTACCCATCGAGATGAAACGAAACATGTCCTATAACCTTCCCCATGTAATTATGTGTATGTGTAACAAATTTCACATTATTTGGTTATCTGGATCTTGAGTTATAAGGGAACAGACAGACAGACAGACAGACGGACAGACAGACAACAAATGCCTCTTATAAGTATAGATATATATATATATATATATATATATATATATATATATACTTATTATTATGGTTTCACACTTCTTCTAAAATCCTTCTTCATTCCTTTACCTTCCTCAAACTGTACACATCAGAGAGCATGAAAAAACATCAACAATTCTTTGCATCACAAAGGCACAATACAGCACCAGCGCGCAAGTTCTGTTCGATCATAGGGAAATGACGTCACAGAGGAATTTTATTTATGGTGCCGTCCAGATTACTTTAATATAGTAAAATACTAAAATAAAAAAAAATTAATTACAATTAAACTACCCATCGATATGAGAGGTTCATAATAACAAAAAATGCTGTAGTATTTCGCACCAAATGAATGGGTTATTGAACGTACAAGGTGTATATATAATATATAAGCCCCTTAGGAGCCCTGAAGCCCGGCCCTCAGAGGTCCTATCGCGAAATGAACTTTTGATGTACACATGGCCGGCCAAGACCTACAAAATGATATATACATCATGGGTCTAGGACTTATGGTTGCTGAGATATAGGGCGCTCCATTATTAATATAGCTTATATTGTAAAAAACGGTGCTTTTATAAGGCCCCTTTTAAGGCCCTGAGAGGTCAGATCGCGAAATGGAAAAAAGTCATTTCTTGGCAGGCCAAGACCTACAAAATGATATATACATCATGGGTCTAGGGCTTATGGTTGTTGAGATCTAGGGTGATGACGGACAGACGGACGGGTGATGACGGACAGACGGACGGACAGACAGACAGACAGACAAAACGGGGACTATAGAGCATTTTTTTTCGAAAATGCTCTAAAGATCAATATTCCAAATGTTAAAATTCATTTTTATCCACAAGTCATTTTAGAAAACTGCCGATGTGAGAAATAAAATTTAGAGTTTAAAAAATAAAGTAGCTAATTACACCCCCCCTTCCTATCTCCCCCCCCCCCACCTCCCTATCGCCCCCCCCCCCCATTCACCTGGTTTCAAGTAAATCAATAGTCATGACCGTTGTTGTTGTTTTTTTGTTCAACTATGACCTCACATTAGAATAGCTCCACACTGTGTATCTCATGTGGCCATTAAAATTCTTCACTACTGCTGACACGCATGTGACTGGTTCTCAAATTGCACATGGAGGCATCTGTTGTTGTTTTGTTTTTGTTTGTTTGTTTTTTTAATTTAGTTACAACTTTGGGTAATTGGGTGTAAGTTACAATCGATGAATTCTCACAGAATCAAAAGAAAGACATGCTCATGTATAATTTGTCATTGTGCAGGTCCTTTGTAAATGTTGGTTAAAGTTTCCCCACTAGGCCGAACTGGACATTAGTTGATGAAGTGTGGGCGTTGTACCTACGTACTTCCATGGCCAATGCACTCTGGGCTACGGTGAGGAAGAAAAAAAGGTTTGCTCAAACATCTTCCCATTGGTGATTTATAGCAGTGGTCTCCAACCTTTATAGCGCTGGTCTCCAACCTTCTTCTCGTCGCGGACCGTAAGACGTTTGATCATTTCGCCGCGGCTCAAGGGGGGGGGAGAGGATTGGGGAATTGATTACTTATTTTTTTAGATTGTTTTGATTTACAATGCCAATGCCGTTCACAGCACACTCAGGTCCCAGTTGACCGATAGGCGCTAATCCATGGCAAGTCGCACTATCCCGAGAGAAATACACAACAGTAAATATAAAGGAAATAATTTAATGTTTCTTGGGCGGCCCAGTACCATTTGAACCACGGACCGGTACCGATCCGCGGCCCGGGGGTAGGTGGAAGAGTGTTTTATAGGATCCTTACAGAGCACTGAAAAATAAATGTGTTCCCCCCCCCCCCAATTTTTTTGTTATATCGTATCAGCTTACCATGGAGGATCATACCATTGCTCTCAGTCTGAAGTGGGCAGGGTTTCACTGGTACCACGGGTACTGTAGAAAATATTGGGCCGCCAAAATAAAAAGAAAGAAAGATTGTGAAGCTGGGCTAGTTTGGGTCGTGTTGTTTGTGGGGGGGGGGGTTTACACAAGTTTTTACCCTCCCCCCCCCCGCCACGGGGCGTGAACCCTTGCCGTTAGATCGTATCGTGATATTTATTATCTTAGTTATTATCAGCCTCAGTAATTATGAGAGCTCCCCATCTTATTAGTGATATGGGGGGGGGCGCTGTGTGTTGCTGTTGATGGTTCTGAACCCCGATTGAAACCACACCTAAACCCTAGCTGTTCTGTTGAGACGGTTTTGGAATCCTTGCAGTGATATTATTCTTTCTTTCTCTCTGAAAGAAACACACACATACACACACACACACACACACACACACAATGATGCACTATCGTCCTAAACGTTGTTTTATTTGTCAATCTTCATATTAAAAATCTCTAGAAATTTTAAACCATGCGAACTCTTTTTTATCTTTACACTATAGTAGCGTTAGTACTCCCATAAACAGTACACTACAGTAGCGTTAGTACTCCCACAAACAGTACACTACAGTAGCGTTAGTACTCCCACAAACAGTACACTATAGTAGCGTTAGTACTCCCACAAACAGTACACTACAGTAGCGTAAGTACTCCCACAAACAGTACACTACAGTAGCGTTAGTACTCCCTCAAACAGTACACTACAGTAGCGTTAGTACTCCCACAAACAGTACACTATAGTAGCGTTCGTACACCCACAAATAGTACAATATAGTAGCGTTAGTACTCCCACAAACAGTACACTATTGTAGCGTTAGTTCTCCCACAAACAGTACACTATTGTAGCGTTAGGATTCCCACAAACAGCACACTATAGTAGCGTTAGTACTCCCACAAACAGTACACTATAGTAGCGTTAGTACTACCACAAACAGTACACTATTGTAGCGTTAGTACTCCCACAAACAGTACACTATAGTAGCGTTAGTACTCCCACAAACAGTACACAATAAAAACAAACAAACGATCCCGCCAACGACTCTGGACGTCGGAGTTATCTTCCCCTGCGGTAGGTAAACATTTGTTTTTGATGTACATTTTATCTTTGATGTCTTTTGAAAGTTCAGCTTTCAGAGCCACCCCCGCACCATCCTCCTTTTAACGGGCTTTGTGTTTGATTCGCCCCTGATAATACTTCAACATACATGTGCCCTTTCACCCTCCCTAGACTTTTAGGGTCCCCGTCACTTCCCTGAGACGTAAGTCCGTCGTCACCACCACCCCCTTCCCTCCCCAGACGTGTTGCCTTCTTCTTCTTCTGGTTTGTGTTGTTCTTTACCATCACATTTTCTCCTATTATCACGTCCACCGCCAGACCACAGGGACCCGGGGAGGGGGGAGAGGGGCGGGCGGGCTAATGTAAATATTTATAGAATTAGCTAACTCCATGCTGTTAAGTTGTTTGGTTGCCAGGGACCCAAGAATCTGGAATACCAAAGTGAATCAGTTTTTTCTTAGCCGGTTTCTTCTACTTCCGGTTTTTCCTTGACTTTTCCTCTTTCTTACTTCCACAACCCCCCCCCACCCCGAACCTTTAATATATGCATTACGTGTTGTTTCTTTAGCCTCTATGTTAAAATATTTCTTTAGGTTTATATTCTTTGGTTACATCAAAGCTTTATTTACATGTGAACATGATCACAATACGTTACGCGGACTACATGCTGATTTAAATATATTCGGGGATTGTCGATTAGTCTCGACTAAAGTTTGATAACTTGGGAACCTCACTAGGGCTAGGAGCGGATCAAAATTGCAGGAGGGGAAATTTTAAAATTTTTATGTAGTTTGGTTTAATCTCATTTCCAGCGAGCATCTAGCTCAGGTATTTATTTGTTCACTGGTTAGTTTAGTCACTAAATGCGAACTTATATATCTATGGTGTGACAGTGGGTTTGTCCTTTAGGGACATTGTCCTATGGGAGTGGGGTAGGTTTTGTCCATTTGGGGTTTTGTCCGGAAACCGTTTTATAAAAAAATACACTGTAACATAAGTCACTGTGGTCAGCTTAACCTCTGGCCGAAGTCTAAAGTGTCCCTTCTAGAACGACTACAATATCAGCAGTGGTGGTTGTGTGGTTAGAGACATGAAGATCTGAACCCGCCACTGAATGTACTGTATCACAATGCGGACATAATGAAATGCCTCCTTCAGCCCCCACATTTGTGATAGATGGCTGTTTTATTCAAAGTATAACTGGCGTCGTTTATAGAAGTTATTTTTTAATTCGACCAATGCGCCAATAACTATAGGCAGACAGCAATATAAGGATATGTAAGGAAATAAGCACCCACGCTTATATCTCTCCTCCCCACCCACCCACCCCCAGCATATACGGGTCTACACGGTACACTGTAGTCTCGCAACAGTATCTCAGGTAGCCACATGCTAAGACAGCAGCCAGTATCTCAGGTAGCCGCAGACCAAGACCGCAGCCAGTATCAATGGTAGCCACAGACCAAGACCGCAGCCAGTATCAATGGTAGCCACATGCCAAGATAGCAGCCAGTATCTCAGGTAGCCACAGACATAGACCGCAGCCAGTATCAATGGTAGCCACAGACCAAGATCGCAGCCAGTATCAATGGTAGCCACAGACCAAGACCGCAACTAGTATCTGTGGTAGCCACAGACCGAGATCGCAGCCAGTATCAATGGTAGCCACATACCAAGACCTCAGCCAGACCTAAATAATATTTTTTTATATACAAGATGTGCACATATTTCGTTGTTGTTGTTGACCTCTCTATACTGAGAGTTGGCGACATCTACAAACTATATATTTATTTATATCTCACTGAGAAGACTTGAGTCTAAAAAAAATATATCAGCCAACTCGTCCTACTTGGCCGACTGTCTAGCCACGCCCCCTTTCAAAAAGATGTTGAGGAACTCGAAGGAAGATAACAAAACAAAACAACAACAATACTTTTCTCTCTCTTTTTTTTTTTCGGTTTTAACAGGAAATCAAGCAGGAAAACTTCCAGTAAATCAAAAGCTGGGTGTCTGTAACACACTTTCACCTGTCTGGCATTTCGGATATCAACGTTTTATTATTTTTATAACTGGCGATAAATCAGATAAAAAAAATATTCCAGAAACTGCCATCGTAGTGATTTTAATTATAACAAGATCAAAAGAAGAAAAAAAAGGGGGCGGGGGGGGGGGAAGATAAAGGGGGTGGGGCAATAAAATAAAAAAAAAAGAAGACGGTATGGTTGGGGGGGGGGGGGGGACTGTTTTAAGTGAAAACAAGAAATCCCCGCAACTGTGAAGTAAATCATGTTAAACGTCAAGTAATGTCCCCCTGTTCTACAGCTGGCTAACAAGATAGTGTAGAATGCCGCCGTCTCTAAAGTTCAAAAAAAAAAAATACTGCTACCGGCTCTTGGCGATGTTGTTCCCCAAATAGAGAGGAGGCACTGCGTCAAATTTGACACATAGTTACCCCCCAAATTCTAGAACGGAACCGCTGACTGAGAATTCGCTTGTGCTTGTGCGTGGGTGAGTGTGTGTGTGTATGTGAAGGGGTGTAGGGGGTATGTGTGTGAGAGTGTTTTCGGTGTGTACAGCACTTTAGTCTGATCCCATTACGTTCAAAACAAGATTGGTCCCTTCTCAGATTGATAAAGGATGGGATGGGGGGGGGGCATGATAATCAATTCTCTGAAGAAAAAAAAGGGGGGGGGCATCTCTCTCACTGAAGCAGGTGGGCATGTGCTGCCTTGTTAGGTGTCTTATCAGGGTCGGTGCCATCAATGGAGTCAACGTCCGTGTCCACATTTGCCCGTCCGTGTAGGACCCACACATAAATTGACTATGTAGGCCAGGGGTGGGGGGGCAAACTTTTTCTACTGAGGGCCACATTGAAAACTTGATTCTTATCGGCGGGCTGATATATATATATATATATATATATATATATATATATATATATATATATATATATATATATATATATATATATATATATTAGTGTGGTCCAGAAAACCATACTGAAAAGTTTAAGTTTGTAGAATCATTGCTCTACATGGTTTGTTTTTGTCCATTGGGTATAGGTATTTGGCCTGCAAAATTTCAGGCTGATCGAGCAACATCTACAGGTCAACCCATTATCAACATTACTTGTCTGGTGTCCGCGCTTGCGATTTACGTCCGACTCTTGACACGTTATAAATTAATTTACTTACTTACTTGTGTGCTGAATTCTAACGTGCATGTTATTTTTTTATTTTGTAGTTGTTACTGAATTAATACTAAATTGCCATTGAACGGAAATGACCTATTGAACTCTTCAAGTAATAAACTATAAACAACAATGGCTTCCTCCAGTTTGAGATCCGACCCACAGCACTGGCTGATTGGAAAGCCAATTTCTCTGTTATCTACAGCAAGATTGCCACGTATGCTGGATGTACTTCAACTGCTCCAGTTTCATCATTTAACTGAAGGACGAACTCTTCCGGAAAGTTATAAAATGACTTGTGATGCAGTTATTTGTATTTGGATGCGAGCCAGAATACCAACACAGCGGGTTGACTCATGTGTCAGAAAACTGTCAAAGCTGCATCAGAACTATCTGGCTCTGAAGGTACACAGAACACGAAAACGAGAAAGCGACAGGATGAAAGAAGACAGAGGCTCAAGTAAATGCTTGCATTGAAGTAATTGAGAAATGGAATCTGCGTTCCCAGATCAAAGGCCTTGTATTCGACACAACAGCTAGCAATACAGGGCTTCATAAGGGCGCATGTGTTGGAATTGAAGAAGCTCTGGGAACTGAAATGGTCTGGATTGCATGCCGTCATCATGTCATGGAAGTTGTCCTTTCAAATGTTTTCAAGTCTCTGTTTGGTCCAGCTGAAGGTCCATCAACTGCACTATTCCAGCGATTTCAGAAACAATGGCCATCAATGAACCAAGATGCTTATTCTACAGCAAGGGATGAACTGTTTCAGGATCCAATATTGAAAAACATGCGACAGGAAATGCTTGTCTATTTACCAGGTGCTCTTGAAAAACAGCACCCAAGGGACGATTATCAGGAATTTTTACGTTTATCCTTCTGGTTTCTTGGTGGACACAAAGACAAGGAGAAATTTCGAGCTCCCGGTCCAACACATCATGCGAGATGGATGGCAAAAGCCATTTACGCACTGAAAATCTTTCTTTTTAAGACTCAGTTCAAGTTGACTGTTCGTGAATCCCAGAATATCACAGGTTTGGCTCTCTTTGTCAGTCTTGTTTATGTAAAACAGTGGAACGAAGCACCACTTGCAATCCGAGCCCCTCTCAATGACATCGAATTTTTATCAAATCTGAAGACCTATCCGAATAAGACTGTTGCCAGCAAGGCACATGAAGCATTTTCAAGGCACCTCTGGTTTCTCTCTGAACATTTGGTTGGCATAGCCCTTTTAGATGACAGAGTGTCAGCATCAATCAAAGAAAAGATGGTACAAAATCTACTTCGACCAGCATTGGCAGACATCCCTCGGCGTGTAAAGTTGACAAGTGAATCTGAACAGTTGAAATCGGAGGACCTGGTGACAGAAAGGACGACATCTTTCTTTGATGTCCTCATGGAAGAAGGCAAAGAAAAGTCTCAGACATTCCTTAAGAAACCACCAGGACAGTGGACATCTGATCCAGTCTTCAAGAAATTTTATGAACTGGCTGCACACATGACAGTTGTAAATGATGTAGCTGAAAGGGGAATCAGTCTTATTGAGAAATACAATAAAACACTGACAAAGAATGAGGAACAGAAACAGTTTATTCTTCGATTGGTTGCAAACCATCGCAGGAATTTCCCAACTCCATCAAAGACATCACTTATGTCGTCGTCATAGATTATCCACTGTGAAACTGTCAAATTTTAAAACTAAGGTTTTCATTAGATTGTAAGTTTTAGTTACATTTTTTAATTACAACTTTAATTTAATTTCTTAATTTTAATTTACTTTAAAATTTTAACCTTAAGTTTTAAATCGATCATCAACTATAATTGGCAATAACTATTTCATTTGAGATAACCCAAAAAACTGTCAAATGGGTTGACCTGTAAATATTATTTGTTTTCATTAAAATTTTGCACAATTGTTATTAACATAATAAAGAACAGAAATAACCTTGTGGACAACTTAAATCTGTTACTTTGTTTTTCTGGACCACCCTAATATATATATTATGTCTACTTAATTACAATTTTAAACGTATAAAAATATGAATTCCTTTAACTAATATTGTGGCGCCAAAAAAACGATTTAATATCAATAGATTCAAATCAAATAGTTGGAATAAAATTTTTAAAAAATGTAGCAAACACTCCAAACAAAGAGAATTAACATTAACATAGGATCGTAACTTGTACATGCAAACGGGCCGCATAATATACTCTGACGGGCCGCATGCGGCCCGCGGGCCGTAGTTTGCCCAACCCTGGTGTAAGCAATGTCCAAGTCAACAATGTCTCAGTAGGCAATATGATATGATGAATAAAGGTTGTTAACAAAATGTCCCCGTATTTGGCTATGGGCTAAGGGGGGATTAAAAAAAGAGTTTCATTTAGATCTTGGAGTTGTTTCTTGTAAAAAGAAAAGTGTGTCCACCATAGTACCTCAACGACCATTGCAGACCCCGCAGCTATAATGGAGATGAAGAAAGAATAATGTACATTTGAATTAAATGACTAAATATTTAAAAAAAAAAAAAACTAAACATCAAATATCGCACTTGATATGAAATTTTGATACATTATTAAAGGGTCTTTTTTTTTTGAGACTTAAACTTTACTTTTGATACTCACTGATTGTCAGGAAAAAAAAATGATTTTAGTAAACTTTATATTTAATATTCATATAAACAGGGCTTACATTATACCAAGAAATATTTCATAATATTTTATACATAATCAAACGCTTGAATAAGAAAGCAAATTATGCTGTTGTTTTTAAATAGATTCAGCAATACCTCAGGATCCGAATTTTTTACGTTCATAAAAATTGTTCGAACTCCAAAAAAAGGTTGTTTCTATAAAAGGATATTTGTAAAGTCCCTGTACAGATGAGACATTTATCTCTTAGAACCTTTGTACCGATATGGGAAGGTTTCCGCTGTGCCCTTCTTTCATTCCCACCATAGTCGATAGTGCATTGACCATGGAGACACCACGGGAGACATGAAGGGACCTTTAACTATGACCATCGAACATCGAACCCGGCACCCTCGTGTCAACAGTCGACCAAATTATTATTTAATGTATTCGTTCGTTGACTCCAACTAATAAGATTTTTTTTTTCAATTATTTTGTTGAAAGTAAACACTGTCATTGTGAAGGGGAAGTGTGGGGTGCTAAAGAAAAGTAATCGAAAAAAATACACTAATGATGCTTGAATTTCAAACGTAATTAGAATTCTCTCTATGGGTTCCAAGTTGTTTCGAGAATTGCTGTTTTCAACTTTTGAGGTAATATATAAAAAAATTCAACACTTAGGTAGAAATAATGTATCGTGTAGTACAAAAATCTTCAGCAGGCGAGTACAGCATAGTCTTTGATTTGATTTTGAATGAGTTTAGAAGAAACAATAACCAACATCCATTAAATCAATGCACGACGAATGATACAGACAAATATTTTCTAAATACTAACTGTACCCTGCAAAACCTTTGCATAGAGTTATTATAATCCCCTAAGCTTGATCGGTAGGCTACGTTACTTTTGGTTTCAGACAGATCCGATTTTTTCATGATCGTTTTTTAAACTGGAGTAGCCTACTGTTGTATTAATTCTTTACTTTCGATTTAACGTAGAACCCAAATCGCTTTTATTTATATGAATGTTTGCTTATATATAATAAATAATAAAAGCAATTACACTACTTGAAACTGTAAAACATAATTTAATTTTCTTTATTGCAGTGTTTTCCCACATGCTGGCCCCACAGGTTAGCAACCTGATCGCTAAGAGGGGGGGGGGGGGCATTCGAAACTGATCTCATCAAGAATATAAAACCTTCTAGCTGCTATATTTCACTTCCTAGTTACCTATGTGAGTGAGGCATTAGAAGTTTTGAAAAGGTGGGGGTGTAGCATGGTGCACAAACTGCTGAGGACGCTGCTTAATGATATATATTTTTTTCTGCCATCTATAAATCAAATTTTTATGTCTGATTTTAATTTTCTTTAATGTCTTTAAAATTATAATATTTTTTTGTTTCTTTCTCAGAGGATAATTGAGCTGGAAAATGTGGTTTTGTTTTTCAAACAACTTTTTTTTTATTTTTTTAATTTTATTAATTAACAACTGTAAGTTGTGAGTTTTTTATATATACTTGGGATAATATTACAACGCTACTCGAGCGAGAGAGAGAGAGAGGGGGGGGGAGAGAGAGAGGAAGAGAGAGGGGGGCGAAGGGAGAGAGAGGGAGAGAGAGCGAGAGAGAGAGAGAGAAGGGGGAGGGAGAGAGAGAGGGAGAGAGAGAGCGAGAGAGGGGGGAGGGAGAGAGAGGGAGAGAGAGAGGGAGGGAGAGAGAGGGAGAGAGAGAGGGGGGGAGAGAGAGATAAAGAACGTGATAAAAATCACAACACTTCCAATGATGTCATCAATATGTCAACTTGACACACACGGGTCGTCCCCCCTCCCCTCCCCCCTCCCCGGATGACAACATTTATCTAGTTAGACTTTTAAAAAAAAAATCTATATAAAAATAAAATAAAAGAATCCATGTTATTCCTTGACCTCGGTATGAAACAACAGCTGTTGGGTGGTTGCCAATGTACTATGTGAACTCCTATTTGTGTGCCGTGTGCAAAATTAAATATAGACCACTAAGTATGTTGTACTATACACACTCTCACTCACACACACATACATAGACATGCACACACACACACACAAGCACGCACGCAAATCTAAAGTATCCTTTGACAAGTTTAAACACTTCCCATCCTCACACGTCACACACAGGCCAGCCTATTAAACAAACATAGGGAATATGTATATAAATGGAATTAAATGTGGTTTTGGTGGGTGGGTATAATATCGTTGTGCTAATGACATGGTCTTTATTGTCCGTCTCCTGGTCAGTGATCTTAAAAGTACATCCATAGAGTCAATAGGAGTCAATCAGAGTCAATTTGACTCAATTAGAGTCAATCAGAGCTAGTTTGAGTCAATTAAAGTCAATCAGAGTCAAATAGAGTCAATTAGAGTTAATAATAGTCAATCAGAATCAACTAGAATCAGTTAAGAGTCAATCAGAGATAACTATTGTCAATTAAAGTCAGTTAGTGCCGAATGGAGTCAATTAGAGTCGAGTCAATTTCAGTCAATCAGTGATTAGATTCAATGCATTTTGTTTCCTTTCAAGAGCTTTATACTAGTAAAATGTATTTATAATGAAGCATATCATACAAATATCATCTTGTATAATGTCATAAATTAATTGAATTGTTCATTAAAGACTAGAGTTGATAACAAAATAAAAAAAATTATAAACAAAAACATTGCGTCATTCCACGAGAATCGAAATCACCATTAAGAAGGAGGTGGGAGAGGTGCAGAGGGGCCCACGATGCTCAAAAGGGCCCAACAGCCTCAAGGGCTTCCCATTTGTTTAAATCTATACGTCGTTTGAAAATTAAATATTTGATAATTTGTTATTGTTATTTTTACTGATGTGCCAGACGAGAGGGGGATAATCATAATTTATCTCGGCGGCCCTGGCCTTCAAATACATATTACAGCCGCGTGCAGCTCGCGAGCTGTGATTTGACCAGCTCCCGACAAATGATATATATATATATATATATATATATATTGTATGTGTTATATTATTTATGCATTAACCGACATACTGTGACAAAATGAATAAAACTTTCGACCCACAATATAAAGATGTTATCATACAATATGCAAAACATCAACTGTTAACAACCTATGTATGCTGTTCAGAACAATGCGTTATGGTACAACAAACAGCTGTCTAAAAATTAAAAAAAAAACACAACACTTGTATGACGACATGCGCCAGTTCACACCAGCAGGTCAAGGCCGCTGCAGTTTGTTGCGCAACAGGTAAAAAAAAATGGCCGGGCAGTAAACGTCCTTCACGTTGCTCTTGCCTGAGATAAGTCTGTTTCGTTTGTTTTTTTTTTTGTTTCCTTTATCTCTCTATCATAATTTCTTTTTTTTTTTTTTAATTCCAGTTTTTTTTTTTAACAGCCGGGATGTAAACACAATTTTGACTTACGTCAGCTAAATTTGAAAAGTGAAGTATGATATAGAAGGAAGAGAGTGTCTCCCAACACAACATGGCGGACTAATCTGTGTGGCTGCACAACTTTGTAATTTTATATCACGTATTTATTTATATTTGTATATGTCAGTGAAGTTGAAAGAAATTGGGAAAAAAAAAAGGGGCGGGGGGGGGGGGGGTAAATTTGTTGGTCTTGTGTCCACATTTAATAAAAGCGATATTTTGTAAACTTACTCATAATTCAGTGATAAGATTATTTGTTTGTGTTCAAAGATGTTTCTATATTCGCAAATGCAAGTTTGGTACTTTCAACATATTTAGTGATAGTAAAACTGATAATTGAAAGGATAGAAGCAAAACATTCGACTTAACAGCATTTTGTGTGTGTGTGTGTGTGTGTGCGTGTTTGTGTGTGTGAGTGTGTGTGTGATGGCCATATTAACAAGCACACACACACACAAGAAAGAAATGTAATTAATCCATAAGAATGAGTTTTCTATATAGTGTAACATACTGTGTGAGCCCCTTGTTTAGAAGTTCGCTAGTTACTTCCCTAAACATTATAAATTTCTCGTGGCCCCGAGGCCTGTAGCATGCGGGGGGGGGCAGGGGCTCGTGCCCGCCCCTCCCCCCCCCCTGCGTTTTGTCTGGCCCTCTCTGCTTGTTTGCTCTACTTAGTAACATTTATTTCCTGCCCCCCTCCCCTGCTGTAGAATGCCTGGCCCATGTTGTAGAATTTTCACGCTACGGGGCTGGTGCCCCCCATCTCCACAGTGAACTGTTCTCGTGGGCCCCTTATACATTCGTGAGGCGAGGAGGACATCAGGAAGCGTACCCCCAGAACAAAGGTGGCCCTGCAGAAAAGAAAATGTCACAATCTAATATCACATTTTAGGTCAATGTAAACAGAATTCCAGGCGCCTTGGCCCCTGAATATAGCGTCAAGTAAAGAGTTGGCATTGTGTGGATCACCAGACACCACACACTCACCCACACACACACACACACACACACTCTAAAACATCCACCTCTTTCCCAGAAAATTTCTAACATGTGTGGAAAATAAACCTCTAGGTCGTTGACTTACATACCGAATTCTAAGTTCGAGATGACATTTCTTAGCACTTAGCACCATGTATAAATATGTTAACTTCTATCCAGTGCAATATTTTTTTTAATACTGTGCATTTCTAGAAATAAAAACTAATGTACATGAAAACTGGTGTTGTATGAAAGAGATAATCTCATTTCTCAGTCATTCATATCCTTCTTGACTTCTAGCCTAGTTATTGTTTGATTTAGATATGATACAACAACAACAAACTAGCATTTGACTTTGATATTGAAATCAAAATACCATATATATATATATATATATATATATATATATATATATATATATATATATATATATATATATATAACCATTCACAGTAAATGACTTTAAGTCAAATTGATACTTGTACATCATACATATTCAGAGAAATTGTTTATGACTATGAAAACGATGTTTTCTTTTATAAATGTACATGATGTTTAATGTTTTTACAAGTAGGAAGGGGACAAGATTAGGCTAAGCCACAGAGTGATTATCCGATGACACAAACATTACGCTGGACTTAACTTCGTAAATAGGAAAACATTGGACAATTGTTGATTGTTATTTGTTTTTATTTGATGGTTTTATTTATTTTATGTAAATTGTAAATATTTCACAATTCTAAAATTTCAGACATTACGCAATACATAAACTGTAGAACAGAACATTGTAATATAACAATTGTTGTTTTTTTTTTAACTCTGTGCACATATAACTCGGTAAAGAAAGCCATCAATAAACAATGACCGACATTACACTCTGCGTATTTTAACAATAAAAATAAACAAAAGGTCGGCACGTGACTCATTGCAGTTATAGCTCACATTGTTTCTATGTCTTATAGCCTCGGTTTCGTTGTGTTTTTGTTTTTTGTGATGAGCATGTGTGTTTGTGTTAGAGTGCGTATGTGTGTGTGTGAGTGTAAAGTAAACTATTGACGACGTCTTTTGTATGAACGATATACACAGTATACAATAACTTCAACCTATCTGCACTTGGATTTAATAATAATGATAATTATAGAAAGTCGTAAGTGTTGGGTTGGAGGGGGGTGAGTGGGTGTGGGGTAGATGAAGTGCTCGAGGTAAAGGTGGGGGGGGGGAGAAAGAGGGCAGGTAATGGAGGAGGAAGAGGGGGAGTGCATGAGAGATTTGGATGTTAGAGGGGTGCGCGTGAAAATGTGTGTGTGTGTGTGGCAGTGATAACATGAGTGGGGGGGGGGGCACAGGGGGAGATGGTGCATGGGGGGAGGGACGGATGGGAGGAGTAACGAAATGTAGGGCAGTCGTAGCACTTGACAAGGAAGGGCTTCTTGTTAAAATGAATAAACAGTGAAGGGGGGGGGAGGGGGTCTGATGAACGAAAATTGAAACGACACCATTGACTAAAAATCACCTAAATATGTACATTCGCCCAGGGCCCCTAAAACTTACCTCCGTCTGGGGGGGGGGGCGTGAAACCTTAAGAACGGCCCTGTTATGATGCATGAGAGAGAGGTCAGGTCATGAGTGGGCGTTATGTATGTTACAGCTGAGTACGTAAAGTTCAATTTGATGTTTATTTATTTATTTACTTTGATATATCTGACAATCTATAAAGACGTCCTTTATTATAAAAATATTTTCTCTCTAGCCCAAGGGGTGGGGGGGGCACACGATTTAACCGCGGGCGCAGCGTGCTGTTAATTTTTGTTGAGAGCCGGACCGGTCTAAAAAAAAATCATATGAACAGGGTATTTACTCGAACTAACATACAAATCAAATGTAAAACTCGTTACACGCGAACGAGCGAAAAGAAAAAAAAAACAATAACAACAACAGCAGCCTCAATGGGCCGCATTCGGCTCGCGGGCTGTTTGTTGTTCGCCCCCATGACTTGCTCTAATCCACCTGTGAGGAGTCTACGTGACTATGTGAAGATCAGATGATGGAAAACCGTTTGGGTCAATGGTGGGAGAGAGTGGAGGGGGCCGTGGGTTGGGGTGGGGTCTCTGAAAGGTCACGAGTGACATGTTGGGTTTTTAGTAATAAGTTGAAATGAGGTCAAGATCTTCCAATTCGCTGTCAGGCTATAACGTCGTCAACCTAGTAAACGTGTAAATATATGACGTCATTCGTGTTTACCTGCGAGAAGGCCGGGGTGGGGTAAGGGGGGGGGGACGGGTGATGATTTCGCAATATACACCCATCCACCCACCCCCTACTTCCCCGACGGCGTTCGACGCCTCTTAGTAGATGTTAAATCATATTTTAAATCTAAATTTCTAATATGATATCTAACACTAAGTTACACAATCGACTACATTGAAATAACTATTTTATATCATCGCGCAAGAAATGTTCAAGTTTAATAATAATAATAATAATAACAAGTTGAAACAAAGACAATTTTAAAGCAAATTATATGAACTGAACCATCATCAATGTCTCTATTATATTATTTTTAGATTTTTTAAAATGAAAAGGCCTATGTGGATGTTTTAACATCCCAATTTCCGGTGCTAACAGTCAGTGACTCTTTATGCAATAGTTAAGTCAATGTGTGGCCTAAAGTTAAAAATGTAATTAGGATATTAAGTTATCGATTACAATTTAGATATTTTTCTAATATTTTTTTTACTTGCTTTCGCACTAAATTATTCATTTAAAAAAAAAAAAAACATGCCCAATTTTCATTCGCCCATACTTAACCTTGAAAACGTGTTTTGATTTACCACTAATTCTGATTGGTGCAAAAAAAGTTTGATTTGTTTAAATATGTTGTCATCTGTAAACAATTGAATATTTCAAACGTTTTTTTTTTACTTTTTTTTACTTTTTCATAAAATCTGAGTTTGATTCTCCATCTCCCCCACCCTTCTCCCCCCTCAATGTTCATTTTGATCCGTTCACCAAAATCTTGATGCGTCAACACAATTTCAAACCTGTCATCATTTTTATGTCTGCTCTCTCTCTCTCTCCTTGATGACTGGGAGGGTTTGGGGCCGGGGGGGGGGAGAAAAAATGATGTTAGTAGGTCACCAAGTTGATCTTGGTCACAGATGGCCCATTCATTTTTCAAACATGTGTACAGATAGATAGATAGATAGATAGATAGATAGATAGATAGATAGATAGATAGATAGATGGGCTCTGCCTAGACGTATCTTTAGTTTTTATCTGATTGTTGTTTACGGCATGCTCGTTTGTCAAATAGACATACGGGGGGAGGGAGAGTACCGAATACTGAGTTCTGTGCCGGAGGTTTATTTTCGGTATGCGTGTTTGTTTAGATGTGGTTTATTATTTTTTGCATGTGTGTGGAATGTGTATTTATGTTTTCATGCATGTGTGTATGTGTGTGTACAACACACATGCAGCATGTCTCCTTAAGTTTTGTGCATGTATATGTAGTAAATGTGTGTGTGTGTGTGTTAATGTGTGTGTGTGTGTGTGTGTGTGTTATGTAAATACATGTGTGCACGAGTATGTGTAGGTGAACTCTGTGTGCACCCATTTCGTTTGCTCAGAAAAAAAAAGGTGTAATTCACTCACACTCTGCCTCCTCAGTGTAGTAATCGATGTCTCTTGTCTTTCATTCTTTTGACAATAATATTTATTTTAAAAAAAATCAAATATAATGCAGTTGTCTTGTGACGTATTATGATGGCAGGACCAGCCAATCAGATTCAAATGTATCTGGGGGTGGCTTCAGGGCCCCTCGTCTTCGGAAATTTTTTTTTAAACCGATGCCCCCTTTCCCAAATGCTCGGAGGCCCCCCTGACTGGATTTCTGGCTGCCCCTTCCCTCGCGGTGGGACGGATGGCCGAGTGGTGTAGATACTCGACTGTCGACCTGAGAGTCCTGGGTTCGATCCCAGGAATTTTTCCAGGTAAAATTTCGTGCATAGTCGTCCCACAAGTCCACCCAGCTTTAAATGGGTACCTGACTTTAAGTTGGGGAAGTAAAGGCGGCTGGGCGTTGTGCTAACCACACAATCCCTTTATATGCCGAGGTTATAGAAACAGATGAATTCTACACTTCATCTGCCCCGATGGCCCGTTAGGGCTAAGAAGGGAACTTTACTTTTACTTACTTCCCTCGCGACGACCCTGTTGAATTCATGCATACGTCATGAGCATGATGTCAACCTTTTGAATAATTTTATTTCAGACATTGTTAAGTCCATCAACTTGTCATGTACACTACTACAACCGCCCAATAATAATAAAACGTATTGTGTTTCACAAACATGTATTCCAAACGAATAGATTGATCTGCTGACTTAATAAATTATGTCGCAACCTACAGATATTTACAGTAAAGCCCATTTATATATATATATATATATATATATATATATATATATATGTGTGTGTGTGTGTGTGTGTGTGTGTGTGGACTGTACTGTAAATATCTGTACGTTGCGACATTGTTTTTATCCTTATTTCTGTGTGTGTGTGTGTATGTGTTTGTGATATATCCATTCCACGCACAAGCTTTTTAATAAAAGTTCGGGGAATTCCCAGATGTGTACCTTTGACCTCCAGCTATTTTTAGCGCTGACGGATCTCCAAAAGTGTCACCGGCGTTAGCTAGGTCCTTGGGTCTTAGATTGATAACTGACGATGTGAGCGATGAGAGGAGAGATGAAAGAGAGAGGAAGAGTGAGAGAGAGAGAGAGAGAGCATCAGAGAGCAAGAGAGGGCGAGAGCAGATGTGAGAGAGGTGTGGGGTTGTCGAGAAAAATTAATTCTGTTCTACAATCGATCGATATCCAAGCCAGAGTAAACACCCTGCAGGATTTCCTCCACATTACCCCCCTCCCCCACACACACACAAAACTAAGATCAAAGTAAAAGGGAGAGAATAAAAATATATATATTTCATGTGTTGAACAATTACTTCCCCTTGGGGAATCGTTTACCAATAGAAATTTTGTTTCTTTCGCTTTTATTTCTATTTTTGACTTTCATTTAGTCTTTTCCTTTCTTTTATTTTTTACAATGAATGTAATTTTATCCTTTTTTTTATATAGTTTTGTTGGGGTGCAATTTGAAGATGGCGCCCGCGGCAACAAATACACATCCACCCCGTCAACCCCCCCCCCCACCTCCACGCCCCTCTCCCTTGCGGTATCGATCACCGTGACCTGGTTTAGCGCTGACTCACCCAGAGCTCCAACATTAGCAAATGATGCCGTCATGAAATCTCCAGCAACCATCAATTCTGGGTCTAACCTGTCCTAGAAATCGATTCTCACTATGTTTTGTTTTTTTTTACCCCCGAAATAATCGATTTCCTGATCGATAAGCAACGCGTGTATGTGTATGGGTGTCTTATATAGAAACACCTGTAATGTAGAATAGTTTTATACCATTATAAAGTAGGTAAAAGTACATGAATGTATAAGCAGGATATAGGTGGTGACTATAACTGTCGGAGATATACCTGTATTATAAGCAGGATATAGGTTGTGACTATAACAGTCGGAAATATACCTGTATTATAAGCAGGATATATGTAATGAGTGAAACAGTCGGAGATATACCTGTATTATAAGCGGATATATGTAATTACTAAAACAGTCGGAGATATACCTGTATTATAAGCAGGATATATGTAATGGCTATAACAATCTGAGATATACCTGTATAATAAGCAGGATATAGGTGGTGACTTTAACAGTCGGAAATATACCTGTATTATAAGCAGGATATATGTAAAGACTGAAACAGTCGGAGATATAGCTGTATTATAAGCATGATATATGTAATGACTGAAACAGTCGGAGATATAGCTGTATTATAAGCAGAATATAGATGATGACTGTAATGTTAAATAGGAACTTCATTGGATTTTTTTCAATGTAAGTCATTCCATTCTAAGTAATCACACACACACACACACAAATAAAACAAATAATGATAATGAGCATAACGAAAGGACATTTCTGAACTGTTTTGTCCTGATCTTAAGGACATTAACGGTATGCAAACAAATATATGTAGGTCAAATAGTAATTTCCGCCTCGAAAGCTAGAGGTAGACCTTTGAAGTATGTGGAAGGAATCAGTTATCTCAGTGCATCTATGGGTGATACATCTCAGCAAGCACTGTGCGATACTGGGCGAATAGCCGGGCTTTTTTTTTTTTTAATGAAAAAGCAAAGTGCGTTTCTAGAGATAATGCTGAACGATACTGCATGACGATATGGGCGATACTATAAACGATACTGTATAGCAATATGGGCAATACTGTAGATATGTCCCTGGCCGATTCTGGAGAGTGTACTGAGTGATTATAGAGAAATGACTTTTTGCGATACTGAATTCAGCACAGTGATACTCGTTGATTGAAATTATGATCGGACCAAATTTTACGGAACGAAACATTGAGAGACAGAGAGAAGTAGAAAGTGGAGAAACATTAGTTGAAGTGAGGAGGGGAGGAGGGTTCAACATTGCAGTCTTTCATGTACCCCCAGAGTTGGCGATGATGTTATTGTAAGACGCGCTTTGCTAACCCACAATTTGCCCTTGCCCCTTCCCAGCCCCTTCGACCCTCACTTAGCCAGGAATGGCAATCAAGTCAACACATATAGTTGCAGGAAGTGACGTCGTTATTGGAGGGCGCGGGGGCTTGTGTGTATCCACAGGATGCAAGGTTGGGGGGGGGGGCTTGATTAGGTAAATCAAATATTTTGTTTGTAAGACTCTAAAGTTGTATCCGCCCCACTGGTAGCAGATGTGTGGGCGTGTCCAGCACCGTAGGAATGCTCCTGAGGGTTTGTGCCCATGGCGCCAAACTAGGAAGGGGCGCCCAAAGAACGCCGTTACAAGTTTTTTTTTGCACTTTTCAGATTTGGAGGAGGGCGCTATAAAATGTAGCGCGCACAGGGCGCAGCAATAGTCGTCAATGGCCCTGGAAGTATCTATAGTAATAAGCGCATAATGCATCCTTCGAAAAACAACTGGGGGCAGTTTGAATTTCTTAAAACAAAATGACAATAGAGTGGCTGAGATGTAAATGTATCAAGGTCACGTCAAGGAGAAAACAAATAAATGAAATGGCGGTCAAATGGACGTCAATTAAAAAAAAAACTGACCGGAAATGTTAATTGCCAGCAAGTGTTTTTGGAGGGTGTGGTCAGCTCCATTGACCAGTGTCGTCTACAGTTACACGCTTATCTAGCTGGAAGAAAAACATCAGCAATTTTTTTTTTGCTTATGGTGGTGCCATTAGAACAGTGGTCCTCAAGATTATTTGATACTTGACCCATTAAGTAACCCGTCCATTTGTGTGACCCATTAAGTAACCCGTCCATTTGTGTGGCCCATTAAGTAACCCGTCCATTTGTGTGACCCATTAAGTAAC
Organism: Bulinus truncatus; assembly: GCA_021962125.1. NCBI lineage: Eukaryota > Metazoa > Mollusca > Gastropoda > Planorbidae > Bulinus > Bulinus truncatus. Next base: position 415,310 of record JAGDYQ010000364.1, read on the forward strand.
CCGTCCGTTTGTGTGACGCTTTAAGTAACATGTCCATTTTTGTGACCCATTAAGTAACCTGTCCATATTTGTGACCCATTAAGTAACCCGTCCATTTGTGTGGCCCATTAAGTAACCCGTCAATTTGTGTGACGCATTAAGTAACATGTCCATTTTTGTGACCCATTAAGTAACCCGTCCATTTGTGTGGCCCATTAAGTAACCCGTCCATTTGTGTGACCAATTTGGAAGGAAAGCTCGAAAAAAAAAGAGATACAAGAAAAGATAAAATATATTCTTTCGTGCTCTAAATAAACCAAGTAATAAAATTGTTGGCGACCCGTTTCAAATCAGCTCGCGACCCTTCAGTGTATCGCGAGTTACTACCAGTTGAGAATCACTACATCAAAATAGTTTTTATAATATTTGTTGCTGTTTTGGGCTGTACTTTTTACCAAACTGTATTGAAAAAAAAAACAACGAAATAGAAATTTAGTTATTTGTTTCAGATTTCATTTCAGCATTTCACGACCAAAATTGATTTTTTTAAAGTTAATGTTATTTTAATATAATAAAAATAAGTTATCAACTCTGGTGACATTCTGAAGGACTTTCGGTGGATCTAATTTAATTACAAGATTGCACCATTACTTTTTTTTTATAATAAATCTATTTTTTTATCGGCTGATTGTGAGAGACACCAGAAGAACTCGTCCCCGGGGGCTACGGGTTCTCAAATTCTGATGACTAAACACAAATATCAAATTATTCCGTTTTTTCGTTTTTTTTAAATCTCATATCTTTAATGGTATACCCAATGAAATATAAGTGAAATAAAAAAAAAATTTGAGTTTGTCATTCAACCTTGAGAGAAGAAATTTGATTTATTTTGTTTGTATGTCATGAGCTCATGTCTAAGAATAGAATGTATAATGAGAGGGTTACGTGACGGTTAGGGTGTGTTTGTTTGTTTGTTTGTGGATGTTTATATATGTGTGTGTGTCTGTGTGTGTCTCTATGCGTGTGTCTGTATGTGTGTGTGTGTGTGTTTCTCTGTATGTGTCTTTATGTGTGTGCCTGTATGTTAGTGTCTGTATGCATGTGTGTGGGTGTTTGTGAAGTCCCTGTAAGAATGAGAGGAAATCTCTTAGATCCTATGAACCACTAATGGGGCGGTTTTTTATGGTGCCCTTCTTTCATTTCCACCATAGCCGATAGTGCAATGACCATGGAAGCACCACGGGAGATATAGCGGGGACTTTAGCCATACCCTGAAATATCCATTGGTCCTCACCGGAGATCTAACCAGGGGCCCTCATGTCGATAGTCGAGTGCTTTACCACACGACCACCCGTGTATGTGTGTGTATCTCTATACGTTTGTATGTATGTATGTGTATCTCCTCTATACGTTTGTATGTATGTGTGTGTTTCTATGTATGTGTGTGTCTGTATGTTTGTGTGTGTATGTCGACTTATTTTACCAATCTATTCTTCAAGATTTTCAACACTGTTTCTCTATAAAAACATTCATTCCGGAGGTTGATAAATGTCAGATTACGGTTGATATACGAGCTAATGATAACAACAAGTTAATGCTGCAGTGACGTAAGACTGAAATAAATCGTATCACATGACTGGTTTTCTTTTTAAATTCAAATTATTTTGCAGATAATATTTCTATATTTTAAGGAATAAATTCGTCTTAATATATGTTTGTTTATAGTTTATATGAGTGTTTATATGATTGTTTGTGTGAGTGTTTATGTCAGTGTTTAAACGAGTTCAAATTGTTTTACACACTTCCGTGTGTAATTATGTGTGTGTTTTTTTTTTTGTTGTAACAAATGAGTAATTGCACTTGTTGCCATGCTGACATCCCTTTGAATACGCCTACTTTGGCAGCATGTCTAAAACGTTTTCCCTGTTAGACATATGCTATAAAATATAGAGAATACATCATGAGATTTGTGTTAACACTTAACATATATATATATCATTGCGCATGCACATCATGCGTTTCAACATTGAGTTTAGTCCCTTATCTGAACTTTATCACTATTACCTCCCCTGCATTCATTCCCTAGCCGCAATTACGTCACGAACTTAACATTATATCAATCACAATAACTATTTAGGGCGTGGGTTATGTTCTTTGTCTAATACATCATATTATTATTTAACATTGCTGGTTTGTATTAAGATTTGTATTAAGATTATGTTCAATTCAAAGTCTGAACCAAAGACATACAACCGAATTTCATGTTAATAAGTTCTCCTTTTAAAAAAAAATGCACTTTTCCTATTCAATGAAATATTTAACTGAGCTCGCCCAGTGGTAGAACTAATTACAGCACAACTTTTTGTAAACAGAATACAAAAAAAAAGACGTGGAAACTGACTATCTGGCAATATTAAAAGTGCTTGGACTGCAGAAATAAAAAAAATATAACCCTCGCTCTTCCTCCTCGTCGCCTTGTAGTTGTCCAATCTGGCCCCGTGTCGATAAAAACCTTTCAGCTTTGTTTGGCAACAGAATGAGCTCAGCTTCTAAAATAGAAAACTAGGCCAAGCAACTACGTCATGATACAAGTACAAAACGAGGGCAGGGAATGATTGGGGGTAGGGAGGGGGGGGAGAGAGAGAGAGAGCAAGCGATCGCGAAAGAGTGGGGAGAAAGAGAGAGCAGGAAGATCAAAAAAAGAAACATTATCAGAAGTGGGGGGAAAAATATATGGGCAGAAATTAGGTCGAGGCAAACGAAGCTATATTTGAAGGAAAAAAAAGAGAGGGAGAGAGCTGGCAAAACAAGAAGAGAAGAACTTATCTTCACGCATTAGAGAGTTGAAGGGAAGCGCGGGAGAAGTGCTGGTAAGGTTTGAATTCAAACCTGTGGCTGCTAGCGGGCCAGAAGGGCGAAGAGAGTTTCTGCAGCCGTGACGTGGAATTGGACCAATGAAATTTTTTTTTACAAAATTAATTTTTTTCCCGTTATTTTTTTTTATTTACACAACACCCCCCACCCCCTCTCCCAAATGGATATTTTACCGCGAGATGGTCTCAAACAAGTCGATCTAGTCACCTAGTCACGACCTAGTGGTTGATATTGCTGTGTTTATAAGTAAACAAAAAAAAACATTTAGAGGGTAATTATTTTTTAATCACAGTTTGATTACGTTGTTAATGAATGTGACCTCCTTGCACTCAACAGAGAACTTGCAGCTAACGCCTTTTTCTCTCCCCCCCCCCCCCCCCAATACCGCAGCAAATTCTGAGCTAATGGTGCCCGAAAGAACAAAAATAATTATCATAGAAAAAATAATCTCTGCAATATGGCGTTTTTTTTTAAATAACAAGACCTAATGAAACCATTTTAAAAAGCACAATATAATTGTGTGAACGTATAGTGGAATGTCTCTCTACTTTACGGCCTGGATAGAATCTAAATTACAGAAGTGCTAATATCAAGTGCCGAACTAATGGATTTTGGGGGCCCCGGGGGGGGGCTTGGCCTCTTTCGGGGTCCCTGTATTTTAACATTCGACCCCATGACATGAGATAATGTACTTAATATTTTATGTAAAAAAAAGATTTTGGGCCCCCCTTAAGTTGGGACCCGGGGGACTTAGAATTTGGACCCCCACCCTCTTGTATAGTTTTGTAATGCGACGCTGTGAAGACAAACATAACCTACGGTTCAAGTCGTCTGTACGTCGCTGTTTTTTTTTTTTGTAAACTTTTCTTTTTTTATATAGGTCATGGTTTGTGATTCACTTGGGGACAGTCTTGGACAGAATGTTTGGGATCCAATTAGCACAATGCCAGAAAGCAATGTAGCCTGCACATGATCACCCTTTGTATTTGAACAATTGTATGCAAAATGTACCCGAAATGTACGAAAAGTAGCAAAATCTGGCAACACACTTTAACATTTTTAAATCCACTAATGACTGATCATCCTCACCCCACCATTCATACACGGGGCCCAGGGCCCACTACAAGTGTGGACATCTGACAGGCCCAAGGCCATCTGTAACGGGAAGGCAAATGAGCTATGATAATGAGAAGTGCGACCTACTCACAAAATATGTCGGACCTTGCTAGATATTAATGCCCAAAATACAAATTTCAATCTCGGAACATTTCAATATGGGATGATATGACCAGCTGGCTGTGAATAGTTTCAATAAATGAGATTGTAAAGCCTAACTGTTTCATCACAACCCTACATATAGATATTTAAAAAAAAAATACATTTTCATCAGGCTGTAGAAAAGTACAGGGCTGTCGCCAACTAATCCAGCTTCCTCCCCCCCTCCCCCGGGGGTCTCTACTAAATGGGGTACCTCTGATCCCATCCACCCGTACAGTTACTAGATGTCAACACACACACACATACATACACACACACTAAAACGCATTGACATCAACTGCTACAGTTAGAAAAATAACAATACAACATTTTCATCTTACAGAACATGTTTTTCTATGTAGTTTGCATGTTCATCGTGTCTAGTAGTTCTGGCCAGTGATTTTGTGTCTGCTAGTTTGAAGAGTTGTGTGTCTAATGGTGTTTTATGTCTAGTGGTGGTGTATGACTAGTGGTGGTGTATGACTAGTGGTGGTGTATGTCTGGTGGTGGTGTATGTCTAGTGATGTTGTATGACTAGTGGTGGTGTGTGACTAGTGGTGGTGTATGACTAGTGGTGGTGTATGACTAGTGGTGGTGTATGTCTGGTGGTGGTGCATGTCTAGTGATGTTGTATGACTAGTGGTGGTGTATGACTAGTGGTGGTGTATGACTAGTGGTGGTGTATGACTAGTGGTGGTGTATGTCTGCTGGTGGTGGTGTATGTCTGGTGCTGTTGTATGTCTGGTGCTGTCGTATATCTGGTGCTGTCGTATGTCTGGTGCTGTTGTATGTCTGATGGTGTTGTGTGTCTAGTGGTGGTGTATGTCTAGCTGTGGTGTTTACAGGTTAAGATTGATTCGGTAACGGCTTTGGTGAATTAGGTTAACATGGCATGTTGAAAGGGGGGGGGGGAATGAGATCAGGTTGATGGGAAGGGGGTGAACAGGACAGAACAACTAAACATGTAGCAGACCTTAACACCAACTACAGTTGAAAATTTACAAAAACAAAACGAGCAATGTGATTGGCTGGCACTTGGAATGGAGTCAGTCACTTAGGATAAACTTAGTTACTATATTTAGTACATCCAATTATTGTTGTTTATTTTTTCGAAGTTTATCTATCAAATACAGACAAACTTAATAAACTTCCCTGAGCTAGATATGTATCATCTCTCTTTAGCCCCATCCCTCCCCCCCCCCCTTGCATACAACCCAACCACTTCCCTCACCAGTCATGACGACATTAACCTGTCATTCAAGTGACCTAGATCTGCCGTGAAATAGTAATGTTAAGTTAGTGAGTGCTGTGTGTGTGTGTGTGTGTGTGTGTATTAATAGATTTAATGTAGGTCAATAGATTAAAAAAACAAACAACGAAAGAGTGAAATTTAATGTCTTTGAACTTTTCAGATTTGGAGGAGGGGGGCCAAAAAAATTGTCTTTCACAGTGACCTCAATAACTAGCCATTGGTCTGCTTGATAATGTACAAAAAAAAACACCAGATTTCGGCTCTTACTGATCTCACGCGTGGCCGTTTCCCCACCCCATTTCAGTATCTGTGATAATCACTATTACTGCTGCTTATAATGGCTAATAATTAGCATTAAATGAATGCGATGAATTAAAAAGCAAATAAATTAAAGTTTGAGTTCATTGTGAATTGTAAACAAAGACACAATGCCCGCATCTATTCGTCCCATCTTTGAGTGACTTGTGTATAGATTGGTGGAACTGCTTGCCCGTGGGACATTTGATTTAATTTCATTGAGATCTGCATTTGAAATACTTGTGCATTTGTACTTTTTAGGTATGGGAATAGGGCGGCATGTTCAGAATTACCCGTGTCCCAGACACGTTAGTTACGTCACTCACCGCCATCTTTTTCAGCAAGTGGATGCATCACTAGGCAAAGACTTTCAGGGATATTTGGGGGCGCTATGCGGAGACTTTCAGGGATATTTCAGGGCGCTATGCCGAGACTTTCAGGGATATTTGAGAGCGCTATGCCGAGACTTTCAGGGATATTTGAGGGCGCTATGCCGAGACTTTCAGGGATATTTGGGGGCGCTATGCTTAGACTTTCAGGGATATTTGGGGGCGCTATGCCGAGACTTTCAGGGATATTTGGGGGCGCTATGCCGAGACTTTCAGGGATATTTGGGGGCGCTATGCCGAGACTTTCAGGGATATTTGGGGGCGCTAGGCAAAAGTAACTGCCAGGGCTTTGATAGCATCCGATTTAATTGCTATTGATATTTTTGGTGGCCACAAGAGAAGTGGGGGTGGGGGGCGCCTAATCTGTAGCCCAGTTTGGAGATTCATAAAAACGGTTAAATATTTTTTGATTGTTTTAGCTATTATTGATTGAACTCACGTAAATAAGGACAAATATCTATCTGGCAGTTATGCCCCAGATTCACACATATTGGTATTATTGAATTTGTGCATCAATAGATTGAAGTAAGCTATCGCCAAAAATAACATAACGATTAGAAGACATACATTATCTCAACATGTGGTGATATTAACAATGAGAATGGTGGGGGGGGGCGGGAAATATCAAACTCCACATAAACGTAATTAGCAATACATGTGGGATGTAGGTCAATGAGATATAACTTATACAAAAAGATTAATAATATTTTTTTTTTAAAAGCTACAGCTTCGTATAGCCAAATGTAAAAAACAATAATAACAAATGCGTGGTTATGATTCACGGTAGGCACATCGGGGTTACAACCGCTGTGAGAGCTGCAAGAATTAATTCGGTCACGTACACAAAGATCGTAGTGCAGCAAAAAAAAAAATAAAAAACGTGAAGTAGAAATCTAATTAGCACAACTATGAAATGACGCCCTCCCCCCTTCCCCCCCCCCCATGGCCAATGTTCTCCCCTAACCCTCCGCTACCCTCCAGTTACGATCTATTACTCCCCCCCCCCCCACCACCAACCCACACCCCATCTCCTATTATTTTATTTTTTTTTCCCCTAGCTTCGTCCCTGGCCTTTTCATCACGGCGCACTCGTGCGAACTCGGTGACCTAGTTCCATTTTTTTTTAAGTGTATGATATCAGAGTTGGACCGGGGGGGGGGGGGGAGAAATAGTACGAGGCGAACATGATATGTTGGTAGCATTGTGGTGGCAGCATACAGGAGAAGGATTCACATTTTACAAGCAGTAGCTTACCATAAGTTACTATAACCTAGTTACTGCATTACTGTGAAATATTAGCGAGAGAGAGAGAGAGAGAGAGAGAAAGAGAGAGAGAGAGAGAGAGAGAGAGAGAGAGAGAGAGAGAGAGAATATACACAATAAAACGGGTTAATCGTTTTGTTTATATATATATATACACAAGTAAACAGCTTGAAAACAAGTACGAGGAGGGGGAGAGAGATATACATATACAAAAGTGTTAACAGGGAAGAATCCAGGAAAGTTTTTTTTCTTTTCTTGTGGAATGTTTTGCTGGTTTTATTTATCGTTACCGCCTTACTTTATAAGTAGGTGATAGTAAGACATACCTATTTTGGTTGTTTACTTATGAATGATTGAAAAGTAATCTTTTAAAAAAATGGTTTAAGATATTGTATTTTTATTTTTTGTTTGGCTTATTAACATTCAATAGCATTAAAAAAAAAAATCCTTCCTGGCAAGTTATTCGGTTGTCAAAATTTATCTGGCCAAGTCACGACGCATACATCCATCCATCTTCCTCCTGCTCGCGTCCTCCCAATACTATCTTTTTCCCTTTCATGATAACGCTGGCTATTTTGGTAATCATTGCCAGTAACAGATCCAGTGGCTAGTGCTGTAATTATATTTAATGGCTGAGTTTGATGCCGAGAAATCTTAACTGTGTTTAAATTTGTCTGTGAAAGCGCCAGAATGCTCTTTCATCACCACAGACATTTTTTTGTTCATAAAAAAAAACTATCTTGAGTTGCCACAATTGATATAGATTAATTTTGAAGCGTTTAAGCAGTCGATCCGGGTTCGATTCCCGGCTGACGCATCTACTTTTTGTTTTCTTTTTTTTTCTTTCTACGATTTGATAAAACAACAAACCATTAATAACACCAACCATCAATAACCTAGCTGACGGTAAACTGTCCTTCATATACTAGACACAATGCCACCATCTGTTCATTGCGATGTTTTACAGATCATATACATGCGCGGTGTGTAGCAAACTATCAGAATGAGGTGTCAGATATAACTCATTGCATTTGTGCTTGTTTGTGTTTGTGTGTGTGTGTGTTTTAGAGAGAGAGAGAGAGAGAGACAGACAGACAGAGAGAGAGAGAGAGAGAGAGAGAGAAAGAAAGAGAGTGAGAGAGTGTGAGAGAGAGAGAAAGAGAGAGAGTGAAATCGTCTATTTCTGTCAGTGTAGACGTTCAGAACCTCCTGACAAGTTATACAAAACGGGGCTCCTTTTTTAAATTTTATTCAGCATTTACCGAAAATGTCTAATAAAACTTAACATTTGAGTGGTTAGAAGGGCCCTTCTGGTCAAAGATTACATTAATTGGGGCCCAATATTCGCAAACAGAAATATTTTTTTTTTTAGTTTCTCCCAGGGCACCCTGATGTCATTTGGCAGTTTTCCTACAACCCCCCCCTCCCCTCAATGTTCCTTTGCCCAGACTCCCCCCCTCCTGCCCATCCAAATGTTCCTTTGCCTGGAGCCCTCAAATGTACATTTGCTTAGGGCCACATAACGTAACAATGACTCCCCCCACCGCCCAAAATTGCTGAGTCATTATTTTGCCTATTTCTGTACATGTGTGAGTGGGGGGGGGGGGAAATCTTAGGGCAGAGGCCCCTGACCTGTTTTTGGGTTGCCCCTCCCCCTCTTGCTCCTCTACCCCCTCCACCCCCCCGCCCCCCTGTCACGACGTCGTCGTTTAAGTGTATGTGTTTGTGTGTTTTTTAGAGAGAGTGAGAGAGAGAGAGAGAGAGAGAGAGAGAGAGAGAGAAATAATAAAAGTATCTCTTTAGTAGAAATAAGAAATACTAGCCCATTTTCTAAAACAATAGATTAAAAAAAAAAACATCATAGAATGACTAAATCTGAGGTCATAGCAACAGAAGTCTCAATCGTTGCTTCTGTTTCTGGCTACAGTCGTAAATAAATAAATATAAACAATGAGGAAGATAAGATTGTTTACGGTAACCAACGTGGACAAATAGACCGAAAGTCAAAACAGACTTGAGATAAACAGATGTTTACATAGGTAGGTAGACAGACAAACAGAAGGAATGATGAGAGAGAAGGAAATTAAACAGACAAGACGGAGTGACAGGAAGATATGCAAGATAATCAAACACTAGTCATAACGATGTATAGACAGAGTCAAGAAAACAGAAACTTGAGAGTTAGATAGACATACATATAAACAGATGGACAGATATATAGATAGATAGATAGATAGACATACATAAAAACAGTTTGATAGATATAGATTGATGATAAACAGACAGACAGACAGACAGACAGATAGATAGATAGATAGATAGATAGATAGATAGATAGATAGATAGATAGATAGATAGATAGATAGATAGATAGATAGATAGATAGATAGATAGATAGATAGATAGGTTTGTGGGCATTAAGACTATTATTATTAGTGTAACAGGTCTGCAAAGTGTCAGTCAGGTCTCGGCTTTCTTCTTAGTTTGAGATCCCTCCTACCAAAGTACTTTTTGTACAGGGCTCTGGGGAGCGTTAGGGGAGAGTTGGGAAGGGGGGGGGCACCAGTCTTCAGAACACTATTTGTATTTCATCATCCCAAAACAAAAAATGTTCATGGAACATGCTCGCCTGACGTTCTCCAGCCACAGAGTGAGGTCACGGGGTACACTACAGTGTTACTTTAGTACTTTCTCTTGGTAGCGCACCCCCCTCCCCTCCGGCCTCCCCACCCCCCCCTCCCCCTCCCATCGTTTTGTACTCATGTAAACTGCAGATGTCGTCACCCCCTAGATATACTGACATTCACACACACACACATAGACAAATACATATACACACACACACACACAAACGCATGCCACGCCTACGTTTTGGCATCACATGTAATGTCATCTGGTGCAGCGATTCTCAAGTTAAAGCGAGATCACCTCACCTCACCTCACACCCCCCCCACCCCACAGAAGTGATATGTAGTGTCCAATTTACTGTAACCAGGACCACACAGGACGTGCTAGTCCCTGGTATGCCGCTGTGGCTTCTCTTTTTTGTTTACACCCTTCCGGTAATTAATGTTTTGTTTGTTTGTATTTTAGTGTTACCCTTCTTTCTCTCTATCTCTACCCCCCCCCCCAAACCCCTCACACACACTTTGAACGAAAACCGACACCATGTAATGTTTCATAATTGATGGGGGGGGGAGGGGGTAAATCTGATGCATTTCGGTGTGAGTCGTTGTAACCATTTGCCGCTTGAAATGTGAGCACAGTGTAAGATCACGGGGATATGTGATATTGTTAGAGAATGTAATAATCTGAAAACATTTATTTGTAATGTAGATTTTTGTCAAATTTAAAATTTAGACGTAAACCTCAAAAAAAAATTTTTTTCGAAATTGTTTTATTATCATTATTAGTCTGAACATTCGTATGTTCTATCTATCTATCTATCTATCTATCTATCTATCTATCTATCTATCTATCTATCTATCTATCTATCTATCTATCTATCTATCTATCTATCTATCTATCTATCTATCTATCTATCTATCTATCTATCTATCTATCTATCTATCTATCTATCTATCTATCTATCTATCTATCTATCTATATATATATATATATATGTATATATATATATATATATTATATATATATATATATATATATATATATATGTCAGTCTATCTGTCAGTCTACATGCCTTTCTGTCAATCCATCTATCTGTATGCCAGTCAGTCAATATATATGTCGGTCAGTATTTCCAAAGCCGGTCCAACTACTTCAAGAGTTCCTATATTCTTTAACCTCGATATCAGTGTACCTTTAAGAAAAAACCATTGTGCAGTGCATTACTGTATTGGACCACCAGGTCCACAGGTTATAACTCTTTGATTAGGAATCTGTGAGAGTTGTGGTCACGGGGCTGAAGTAAGGTAGTCATCACACATGCCCCCCCCCCCCCCGCTGGGACATTCATCAAACGTGGGCATTAACGAGTTAAATCATTCTCGCGATTGCTGGCCATTACAGCCCCACCCATCCCCTTCCCAACCCCCAGTGGGCTCATTATGATATCCAGAAAGCTCTTAGTCTCTCTTTTTTTTTTAGACTTTGAGCCTTTTTGTACATTAACAGGCAACCAAGGGCCTTCACCTCGGCTTGAGACTGAAACTGTGTGAGTCAGGTGAGGGGAAATAACTCATTGACAACTGGCTGTGGCATCTTTAGGTGATGTAAACTGGAAATACTGACCGTTGGGGGGGGGGGGGGGGTATGGGGGGGGGCGAGGATATTCTTTTGTCCCATTGATACTCGCCAAGAGTACCAAGTTGCCGTCAGTCATATTTTTAAAGTTATTTAAAGTCATGTTATAAATCAGCTATTAATGTCATGTTATCATCAGGTATTAATGTCATGTTATCAATCAGCTATTAATGTCATGTTATCATCAGGTATTAATGTCATGTTATCAATCAGCTATTAATGTCATGTTATCAATCAGCTATTAATGTCATGTTATCATCATGTATTAATGTCATGTTATCAATCAGCTATTAATGTCATGTTATCATCAGCTATTAATATCATGTTATCAATCAGGTATTAATGTCATGTTATCAATCATTTATTAATGTCATGTTATCAATCAGGTATTAATGTCATGTTATCATCAGCTATTAATATCATGGTATCAATCAGGTATTTATGTCATGCTATCATCAGGTATTAATCTCATGTTATCAATCAGCTATTAATATCATGTTATCAATCAGGTATTAATGGCATGTTATCATCAGGTATTAATGGCATGTTATCATCAGCTATTAATATCATGTTATCAATCAGGTATTAATGTCATGTTATCATCAGGTATTAATGGCATGTTATCATCAGCTATTAAATGTCATGTTATCAATCAGCTACTAATGTCATGTTATCAATCAGCTATTAATGTTATGTTATCATCAGGTATTAATGTCATGTTATCAATCAGCTATTAATATCATGTTATCAATCATCTATTAATGTCATGTTATCATCATGTATTATTGTCATGTTATTGTTAGGTATTAATGTCATGTTATCAATCAGCGTTTTGTTCGATATATTGTGTCAAACAATCAGAGATAAGTCTAATTTCTAGCTATATGAGTACCTCCCCCCCCCCACACACACATAGTTACCTTGTATCTCATTCATAGTTAACCCCCACCCCCTCCCCACCGTGCTATTGTTGTCTCTATTTACTGCCAGGAAACTCTTTAATTCCTCAGACGCAACCCCTTGAACGGTGACCCCCCCCTCCACCCGCCCATCTGGGCTCCTGCTGCCGACGTGTTTGACGTATTCCACCTGGCCCCCAGGTAGATACATCTGTCAGCTGGCATGACATAGCCAGCCATCCCTCGTCTTCCTCACCTGGCAGGTGGCAGTAGGTATGAGGCAGATGTCAACAATCACAGAAATGTCACATCGTGGACGGTGAAGGTCACTGATGGTTGGGTTTCTGGGGAGTGGGGGGGAGGTTCTGATGATAAGAGTTAATTTTATTATAGAATATCGTGCGAACTGCGAACGGACAGACATATAGACGGATAATTAAGCAGACATATGGAAAGTATATTATGTAAAAAGTAAGATCAATATATTGAGACAGACATACTTAAACTTACTAATAGACAATAATATTGACAGATAGACAGATGTATGATGGATGGATGAATGAAAGGCTAGGTGTATGGATTAAAAGGTATAATATGCAAGATATGTATAGATTTACACAGGATGAATAGTTACATCCATAATTTTGGTTCACTTTTTTAATGCATGTAAACAAAATTAGATAAGAGTAAACTTTTCTTAAAAATAAAAATAAAAAAATACTAAATTTTTTTACCCAAGATCCTCAGCAACTTCCTCAATACTTTCATTTCTAAAAATAACTTCTCAAGCTTCGATTATTACAGTGTTTAGCACGTTCCGTTTTTCTTTCTTCTGTATGATGAGAGTGTATTGAGGGCGAGGAGGGAATGAGAGCCATGTTCTCTCCCTTTGTACTGACGTCGCACCCAATAATCCGGTGCGAAACGCTAACGACGGAGTTTTTACGGAAACGTGGGCGGCAAACAAACAACAGCGGGGAATCGTATGTTGACGTAACTAGGCATCCATCTTGTTGCCAACTCTTACAAAAATAATTCGTTAAAGACAGAAAATAAAATAAAAATAAAAATGGTGTTCGAATATATATATATATATATATATATATATATATATATATATATATATATATATATATATATATATTTAAATCGTAAAAAAAAATGTCTTGACGCAGGTGTGGCGAAAGCTCCTTGTCGTTTACTCTGATGCTACACTCTGCACTGCATGTTGTGGAATACTGGATAGTTAACCCGATAATGTGTGCTGTTTGAGCTCGGGTTTACCTGAAAGTTATACGGTTAACGGTATTGGAAACAGTTTCTAGGTAGTGCTGAACCTAGGGATTTGGGGGGCCGGGGGGTTCTTGACCTCTTTGGGGGCCCCTGCATTTTGACATTCGACACCATGACATGATATAATGTACATAATATTTAATGCGAAAATAATTTTTTGGGGGCCCCCTCAAGCTGGGCCCTGAGAGGACTTTCGAATTTGACCCCCCCTCACCCCACTCTAGGTACGCCGTTGTTTCTTATGTTTATTATGTTGCACTTACCGTTTGCCTAAATGTGTGTTAATCTATTGATCTATCTTAATACTATTGATCGATATAACCGGGCAGTATCGATACCCAGCAAACATGCTTTCATAGTTTAAAGCTTTACAGTGTGACATGCTTACATAATGTACAACTCTTTCCTGTTACTTGCTTACATAGTGTGCATCTCTTCCGTGTGACATGCTTACATAGTGCACATCTCTTCCATGTGACATGATTGATTACACAGTGTACAGGTCATTTATGTGACTTACACAGTCACAACTGTTTCCTGCTACTTGCTTACATAGTGTACAACTCTTTTAACAGCCTTTTAATGTAGCATGCTTACATCATGTACAGCTTTTACATCATAGCATTAAGAAGCGAACGGCTATTTCTATTCGCCCTCAAGACACATATAAAACAGTATAACTCCATCACATCTCAATGGTTTACATGTCCACACCCACACGTTGAATCTGAAATTGCACTGCAACCTTAGGAAAAGGAACAAAAAAGAACAAAAAAAAAAAACACAACACAGAAAGATAATTATAGTCTACTTCCTACACACCCCACTCCCCCCCACCCCTCCCAACTTGACTGTACCATTCATTACAACACTATTACCTCCAAACACCCCTCCCTTATCTCGGTTTGAAAAACAAATAATTCTTTGTAGCAGCTTATCACCAGACACTTGATATACTTTACCTCTTGTCATAAATCGATTCTGCGGCCTCACCTGAATCAGGTATATCCCCCCCTTCCCCACACCTTCTCCATTCTCCCCCCCTCTCTCTCTCTCTCTCTCGCTCTCTCTTTCTCTCTCTCTCTCTCTCTCTTTCTCTCTCTCTCTCTCTCTCTTTCTCTCTCTCTCTCTCTCTCTCTCTCTCTCTCTCTCTCTCTCTCTTTTTCTCTCTTTCACATCTCTTATAGCCACTGACGTCACTGCTCAGGTAAAATATTTTATAAAGAATTGTTTTTTTTTTTTGAAGGTTGAAAGATTCATAGAAAAAAAAACGATAGGGGGTGATTTTTTTTTCTTCCCTTTACCTGTAGAGCTGCCAAAAAATATGGTTTCGACCTTGATTCCAAAAACAGTTGTTTGTGAGGTACACCGTGGGAAAATGTAGACCACTTGATAATCTGGTTCAGGTAAGAAGAAAAAAAATGGAAAAGAAAAAAAAAAGAAATATTCTAACAGAGTGTACCTGCGTGTGTGTGTGTGTGTGTGTGTGTGAGTGTGTGTGAGTGTGTGTCGATGTGTGTGTGTCGATGTTTGTGTGTGATGGTTGAAACAGATGGGTGGCGATGAGGAGAAGGAGGTCTGGCACCGCAAAAATGGTTACTTTCGGCCCAGCTCGAGAACCATTAAGACGGATCGAAGGCACTGAGTGCCCACCGTCTGGTTTACCGGATAAGCGAACAGATGGGAGTCGCGTCCCATCACAGGTGAAGGCCAAGCTAGGTCAGGCAAGGCCCCTGGGAGCGGTTGATTGCTCTGTCAACTTGACCCAGGCACGAGTGACCGCTGAACGGCGCTGCGAGGGAATTCACACACCCTCACAAGAGGCTGAGGCAGGTCAAGCCCGGTCCCTGGCTAATGCGGACTGCTCTGTCGGCACGAAACCAGAACGTACGACCACGCGGAGACGAGGGGGAGGCAGACCCCCAAAAGTGGCTGTGGCAGGTCGAGCCCGGTCCTCGGGTAACGCTGGCTGCTCTTCCAGCGGAAAACCGATCGTAACGACCAGCAGGGTACCGCTAACGGGGCTGGATAGATGGCTTGCTCCGCCGCTGGTACCCGGCGGGAGAATGAGATGCAGGGCGGAAGGTTGTCGGCCTCTACCCATGGGGAACCCTACCAAGGGCAACCCAGTCACTGTGCGCACCCCCAAGGTGCACCCCGACAGCAAGGAAATCGACTCTGGCAGGGTGACAGAGAGGGGAGACGCTACTCGCCAAACCCCACTGATGGTACCCTGCGCGACGAAAGAGACTGGGAACTGTTAAGCCCAGCCCTCGGCGATAAACGCTGATTGCTCTGTCAGCGGGAAGCCGAAAGTCATGGACCGCAGGTCACTGTTACCGGGTGTAGCCGAAAGCTCCCCGCCTGAGGTGGCCGGCACCAAGACTGACATAGGCAGGGCACTGCCAACGGGTGTAACCGAAAGCTCCCCGCCTATGGTGCCTGGCGAGACAAAAGTGACTGGGAACTGTCAAGCCCAGCCCTCGGCGATAAACGCTGATTGCTCTGTCAGCGGGAAGTCGAAAGTTGAGGAGAGCAGGTCACTGTTTCCGGGTGTAGCCGAAAGCTCCCCGCCTGAGGTGGCCGGCACCACAACTGACAAGCGAAGACTTGGGAAACGCTCTGGTAAGGCTCAATTCAGGATTGTCCACCTGAATGTTCGGGGTCTCATCCCCAAGAGCCTAGAAGTCGCAAAGCTTTTGAACGAGAATGACGTGGATGTTGCAATGTTACAAGAGTGCATCCTTGGACTTCGGACGGTCCACATCACTGGCTATTCGTGCTTCCGTTGTGGGTGTAAGAACTGCAGGGGATTGGTGACCCTGGTCAGAAATACGCTAAATGCTCAGCCGAGCAACGCCCACTGCCCACGCGGAAAAACGGATACGCTTGCGGTGGATGTTTATAAGGATGGGAGGAAGTACCATTGTGTCAACGTGTACAATCCCCCCAAGACGGAGCTCAGTCTAATAACAGCTGAGGATACTCTGCTTGGCACCTTCGTATGTGGTGATTTCAGCGCCATGTCTCCGGCATGGGGTTATGAACGCACTGATGCGGCTGGCCGGAGGATTGAGGAGATTTGTAATATTACAAATTTAGTTAGGTTGCAGGACCATGAGTCTGTACCCACCTTGCTGCACGGTGCGAGTGGGAGCGAAACGAGACCCGACTTAACACTCGTCTCGGCTGACCTGGCCTGTAACAACTCTTTCCGCGTGCTAGATTGCATCGGTAGTGATCATAAACCCGTTCTCGTCTCAGTGGATATTCCTCCACCCGAGAGAAACCCAGGAGCTAAGCACAGGTGCTGGGTTTATTCAAAAGCAAATTGGGACGCCTTCAAGGCTGCAGCTGACGCTGCCTTGGAGAGAGTAGATACCGAGTGTGGAACAGTCGACGTTGCTTACAAGGAGATCACTGAAGCGATCTTAGGTGCCGCACGTTGGACGATCCCAAAGAGCCTTCCGAAACGTAAGTTCAGACCATTTTAGACTACAGCCCTTGCAAGGTTAGTTCGGCAAAGACAAGCCGCTCGTAAGAAAGCTTGTCGATTGAAAACGGCTGACGCGCGCCGTGAGTACAATAAACTAACTGAGCAAGTAAAAAGGGCGTCTGCTGAGGCCAAAAAGCTGAAATGGACTGATACATGCGAGAAGTTGGATCTAAGGGAGAGTCAAAAGACGTGGAAATTACTGAAAGACTTGACCCAGGCTGGGACGATCAGAACTGGCGCCCCGTTGCAAACGGACTCAGGCCTGACGGCTAGCGATAGCAAGAAGGCCGAAGCGCTTAACAAGCACTATGCAGAGGTCAGCAAGTCGAGTAAGAAGAGTACACTGTCCAAGGCACTGGATAAAGTCCGACGAGTCAAAGAGAAGGCTGAGTTTGGCACGGAAAATCGAGACACGTTCAGAGCCCCATTCTCTGCCAATGAACTGGCATACGCAGTCAGGAAGTGTCGCATGAGAAAGGCCCCAGGCAGTGACTTGATCAGTAATGAGATGATCACACACCTTGGGGCAGCGGGACAAGCAAAGCTTCTCCAGTTTGTCAATCGTACGTGGTTGAAGGAGAACTCCCTCAGAGGTGGAGGGAGGCTGTCATAGTGCCGCTACTTAAAAAAGGGAAAAAGACTGACCAGGCAGAAAGCTACCGTCCTATCTCCCTCACTTCATGTGTTGGGAAAGTAGCAGAACGCATGGTCAACCGAAGGTTGATGTGGTTTTTAGAGGAAAAAGGGCTCATTACCCCAAAGCAAGGAGGCTTTCGGCGGGCTAAGAGTGCGATGGACATGGTCACGCTCCTCGTCCAAGAAATAGCCGACGGCTTTCAGAGAGCTGAGTCAACGGCGGTAGTTTTCCTAGATCTCAGGCAGGCTTACGATCGAATCTGGCGCCCAGGACTATTGTTGAAGCTACAGCGGTTGGGTGTCACCGCTGAGATGTACATTTGGTTACGCAGTTTCCTCAGTAATCGTACTATCACGACACGCGTTGGGAGCAGCGTGTCGAGGAAACGGACCCTCGAACAGGGTCTCCCACAGGGCTCGGCCCTCAGCTGTACATTGTTTCTAGCTTTCATCAATGACCTGTCTGAGTTTCTGGGTTGTAAAAGCCTACTGTATGCCGACGATTTAGCGATCTGGAAGACCGGAAAGAGTGCCTCAGTCCTTGAGAGAGCACTCCAGAAGGACCTGACTACGGTCGGCTGTTATACTAGGATGTGGGGGCTAGAGATTAACGTCTCGAAGACCGTCTACTCGCTGTTTACTATGGGCACGAGTATCCTTAAGGAGCCATTTAGACTGGAGGTAGAGGGTGAGGTTCTTGCTCTGGAACCTAAGCCCAAGTACCTGGGAGTTACACTTGACAGAAAGCTTACTCTCTGCACACATCTTTCGGAGGTTGCCCGCTGCGCCTCCGATAGACTGAACATTGTCAAGAAGTTGGCGAGCACGTCCTGGGGGGCTCGAGCAGATGTCCTGAGGTCACTGTACATGGGTGCAGTAAGGTCTCAGATAGATTACAGCCAGGTTGTGCAGGTCTATGGGTCTAAGTCCTCTTTAGAGGCCCTAGATGTTGTACAAAACCAGGCTCTCCGGCTGATCACAGGTACTTTTCGAACGGCGCCCACAGCAGCGGTGGAAATCATGGCAAATGTGCCACCTCTGGGTATCCGTAGAGAGCAGGCCGTTATAACCGCGTATGAGCGGTTTAAGCGGCAGGAGGAGACCTCTGTCCTAAGGGAGATGGTCGATGGCTGGGTGGAAAGGAAGCGGCTCTCGATGCAGTCTTTCATGCACCACGCGGTAAGACTTGCCTCCGAGATCAAGCTGCCGACTGACCGCCTAATGCTAGAGACAGTCTCTAGGGTCCCTCCTGGCGAGGCTTTCTACATGCCCGAGGTACGCACGACCCAGGTTGAAACCAATACTGGGAACGCAAAGGATCGCCGAACCATCACGGATGTGGCTATGGAGATGATTGGAACCTATTCAGGGAACGCTATACTGGCCTATACTGATGCCTCTGTATCCAGTAGAGACGGCCGGACAAGCGCCTCGTATGGGGTCCACATCACTCTCCCACAAACTGGCTTTGTGAAAGACCATGCTGGTCTATGTGGGTCGCTCTGTGCTTACGAGGCAGAGATGACAGCCATTACTGAGGCAGTGGACCACATAGGTGAGCTAATCGGTGAGGGTTCTCTGCCTGCTACAGACATTGTCATTCTCACTGACGCGCTCTCCGTTCTCCAAGCTGTAAAAGGGACAGGAGAATGGCCGCTTCTGCTGGAAGCCATGCTGATGGCAATACATGGTCTTGTGTCCCAACATCACGTGCATGTGACCCTTCAATGGGTTCCCGGGCATGCGGACGTGCCCGGAAATGAAAGGGCAGACGGCATTGCCAAGGCAATAGTCCAGTCGACAGATTCCTAAGTGCTGCCCGTGAGTGCAAGAAAGAGCTCATTCGAGGCAGCACGTTCCATGATCTGCCTCTTTGGACAATCGAAGTGGTTCTCGGGTTGGGCTCATGGGGTGAACGGAGTCTACATCCGAAAGTTTCTAGAGCGGCCGTCCAAAACTGACCCGTGGTGGAAGCTTAGGCGTGTCGAGCAGGCGCTAAATGCCCAGTTCCGTACTGGGCACTGTCCTATTGGCGCGTACTTTAGGAGGTTGAGGCCCAATGTCGACACCCTTTGCAGACACTGCAGGGAAGTGGAGGAAACCGTGGATCATTTGCTTTTCGAGTGTCCCGGACTGGCGGACCACAGGGTGGACCAGACCGGAGGCTTGCTGGCCATCGGGCTCCATGGCAGTCTCCAGATGTTGAGAGACACAGCAAGTCTGACCTCACGGGCTATAAGAGACTAAGTCTCAGCCCGCAGATTACTGAGAGAGTTCAAAGAGAGAGAGAGAGGAGAAGGAGGAGGAGGATGGTTGCTGACGATGGTGTGAAACACTGAGGGGGGATGGGGGGGAGGGTTTGCAGGTTTTGATGGTTGTTGGTGTTACTATCACTGACGTTTGTGGTACTTTGTGGCGAATGGTGGTTGATGTCTTAAGAGCAGAACAGTAGGCACTGGTGATGAGATGGGAAGACTGATGGTACTGGAGATGGAAGGACTGATGGTACTGGAGATGAAAGGACTGATGGTACTGGAGATGGAAGGACTGATGGTCCTGGAGATGAAAGGACTGATGGCACTGGAGATGGAAGGACTGATGGTACTGGAGATGAAAGGACTGATGGTACTGTAGATGAAAGGACTGATGGTACTAGTGATGGAAGGACTGATGGTCCTGGAGATGAAAGAACTGATGGTCCTGGAGATGGAAGGACTGATGGTACTGGAGATGAAAAGACTGATGGTACTGGAGATGAAAGGACTGTTGGTCCTGGAGATGGTAGGACTGATGGTCCTGGAGATGAAAGGACTGATGGTACTGTAGATGAAAGGACTGATGGTACTAGAGATGGAAGGACTGATGGTCCTGGAGATGAAAGAACTGATGGTACTGGAGATGGAAGGACTGATGGTCCTGGAGATGAAAGGGCAGATGGTACTGTAGATGAAAGGACTGACGGCACTGTAGATAAACGGCCTGATGGTACTGTAGATGAAAGGACTGGTGGTACTGGAGATAAAATGACCGATGTAGGGCTACATCTAGAAAACCTTCGACTTCAGATGAACCTCTGATGGTGTCTGTAAGAAAACAGAGTTACCCTCTCCTTAGCAGGCCACTAGCAATGTTATATAATGTTGTGGACCCAAATACTGATGTTAGACTTTGTCTTCCCTCTCTTCATGATACTGGGGGTAAATAGCAGTTCACACTTATTGTTAGTCCGAGGGTACAAGTGATGCTGGTTATGATGACAAGATTGAGTAATATTGAAAGTATTGGGGAAAATATCGCTGTGATCTGATTGGTCATTAATCTATCTATCTATCTATCTATCTATCTATCTATCTATCTATCTATCTATCTATCTATCTATCTATCTATCTATCTATCTATCTATCTATCTATCTATCTATCTATCTATCTATCTATCTACCTACCTACCTATCTACTATCTATCTATCTATCTATCTACCTACCTACCTACCTACCTATCTACTATCTATTTATCTATCTATTTCTCCCATTAAATTTTGTGCTATTTATTATCTGTCCATTTAATATCCATGTGTACGATCTAAGTAATACGTAGCCACCCCCTAACCCCACCATTCCCACCCCACCCACTCCTCTCCACAAGGACCGTCGCACTAGTGAGATCGACCTATCAATTTAAGTAGTTTACCACTTGTCCGATTATTAGAACTGGACCAGCTATACAAGCTGTGGGTCGTTGTGACATTATAGTTAACGGACTTTTTTTTTATTATGAACCTGGCAGTTTTTGTAGTGTTTTTTTTTTAACAGATCTACCCCCCCCCCCTTTTCCCCTTTTATTCCTCTAAACCAAAACAAACCACAGCGGCTCGTTTGTACATCCTCGTATATCACCTTCGACGTGTGTACACACTCATATACCACCTTCTAGAAAATAACATTAATATTGATACCCTAGACCCGAATAAATAATGGCCTATAATTAGATTTATTTTATCTGAAAGTTGCAGATAATCGTTTTTGCTGATACCAGCATTTATCTCGCGAAGAATACAAAGATAGACATTAACAAAAATGTCTAAATTGATGCCGCCCCTCCCCCCTCGCCTCCCTTGTCTACCCCCCCCCCCCAATTAAAAACAAACAAACATATACGGGCATGCTGACATGCATACAAAAAGACTCATGAGTAATTTTAAACGCTGATGTAAACAGACACACCCCTCTAAAAACACATACATTCATACGTACTAATGGAGACATCATATTTTTTTTGGTATTCTTCCCGTGTCAGCGTGATATACCTTCTTCACATATATAATATCATATATATCATTAGTTTGTGTGTGTGTGTGTGTGTGTTTGTCTTTGTGTCTTTTGTGTTTATCTAATTGTTGTGCATGTTTTTGTATTCATGCTTTTTTGTTTATTTGTTACTAACTGTATACATATTGCTGTTGTTGTTGTTTCACGATTTAGATGTCGCTGTTTAAATATGTGTCATTGTTTTTTATCCAAATGTATATCGTATACACCGGTGGTCCCCAACCTTTTTCTCGCCGCGGACCGGTCAACGTTTGATAATCTCACTGCGGCCCGCTATGGGGGGGGGGGGGAGGGGGGGCGATTATTTATATTTTACATTGTAACTATAAACGAAACAATTTAATATTTCTAGGCGGCCGGTACAATTTGATCCACGGACCGGTACTAGTCCGCGGCCCGTGGGTTTGGGTAACCCCTGGTATACACTACGGCCGCTCTTAAGTTTTTAATTGTACCAGGGCCGTGTTACTCAGAGAGGCTTAGGCTAAGGTATCTAATTAAGGCACCATATTTGATAGATTTTTTTTTTTACCGAAAGTTAAAAAGTATGTCGGAGGTCCTGAAAGCATGCCATTTTAGGTGGTATGTACTGGGAAGGGGCTTACAGACAGAGAGCCCAGATTACATTCGACAGGTTTACCTATCTATTTGAACGGCCCTGCCATATCCCATTGTATAATGTAAGTGTGAAACGAGTAGTTTAGAGGATCCATCAGTCTCTTTAGTGTTCTTAAACTTACTATCTGGGGAACAACTGAACCCCCCCCCCACCCAGTTTCTGACGTCTCAAGTCACGTCTCTCAGGTCAGTACATCCTCACTGTCACTGACTCACAGATTGCACGTACTCTGTACAGTCTCTCGTGGGAACCCCCGCCACCATGCACACCCCCTGGATCTCGATGTATTGATCGTTAGGTACAGAAAGGTTCCTGTAAACATCTTACATCCAGGCATATATGACTTCTTAAGAGAACTATATACTATACTATACTATACTATACTATACTATACTATACTATACTATACTATACTATACCATACTATACTATACTATACTATACTATGCTATGCTATGCTATGCTATACTATACTATACTATACTATACTATACTATCCAGACTTTATTAAAAGGGAGTGGGCGGGGAAGTGTCGTAACGTATGTCAATAGCGCCCGAGGGAGACTCTAAGAATGCTTCAAGGCAAGCCCACTGGAGGGGGGGGAGGGGCTATCAAAATTGAATGGTCATAAATAGGTGAAAAGCTGGTAATTAATAGAAATTATTTGAATGGATTTGATGAAAACAAACGACTTTCAGTTATAAGAGCAGTGAGTACATGTAGATGAATCAAGAAGACACAAGTAAACGTCTCCGACAAGTTCTGTATTCTCACAGTGTCATCATGACCGTACTTTCCCCTTGTCTCTTTTGTCAAGTCGGAAATTTAAAAAAAAAAAACAGATAACACGGGGCAGTTTTGTTCTACGCGAAACATTAGCACAAATATGACTTTGTCAGTTTTTTTTTACGGTAAAACAATATCCCAAGCAAATATACAATATATGATATATCAAGTGTGTATATTTGATCCTGATATCAAGTGGGTATATTTGATCCTGATATCAAGTGTGTATATTTGATCCTGATATCAAGTGTGTATATTTGATCCTGCTATCAAGTGGGTATATTTGATCCTGCTTTCAAGTGGGTATATTTGATCCTGATATCAAGTGTGTATATTTGATCCTGCTCTCAAGTGTGTATATTTGATCCTCCTATCAAGTGTGTATATTTGATCCTGCTATCAAGTGGGTATATTTGATCCTGCTATCAAGTGTGTATATTTGATCCTGCTATCAAGTGTGTATATTTGATCCTGCTATCAAGTGTGTATATTTGATCCTGCTATCAAGTGGGTATATTTGATCCTGCTATCAAGTGTGTATATTTGATCCTGCTATCAAGTGTGTATATTTGATCCTGCTATCAAGTGGGTATATTTGATCCTGCTATCAAGTGTGTATATTTGATCCTGCTATCAAGTGTGTATATTTGATCCTGATATCAAGTGTGTATATTTGATCCTGCTATCAAGTGGGTATATTTGATCCTGATATCAAGTGTGTATATTTGATCCTGCTATCAAGTGTGTATATTTAATCCTGATATCAAGTGTGCATATTTGATCCTGATATCAAGTGGGTATATTTGATCCTGCTATCAAGTGGGTATATTTGATCCTGATATCAAACTTTATATGTTTTATTTATTTTTTCTATTGATCCTTGGCACACTTACATAAATTAAACTAAAAAAAACTTTAAACGCAAAATGTCAAGGCAACTGAGTCATCGTATACAGTTCACCTGCAAATTAATTAAATCAAAACCCATTTAGTTTAATAGACTCCCCACCCCCCACCCCCTCCTAGCTCGCGACAACGCACACCACTGCACATCGCGGGTTAAAATTAGATTCTTACTAGATGGCATAAATTGGGCCGAATGTAAGACAACACGAAATTAAACATCGGAATATCCACACTAATCAAACATCGGAATATCCACACTAATCAAACATCGGAATATCCACACCAATCAAACATCGGAATATCCACACTAATCAAACATCGGAATATTTTGTTAATATATGAACAGTGGAAGCCGGTAGGGTGTGGATGATCGAGAGTATAGAACATTCGACCGTCAATCTGAGAGTCCCAGGTTCGATCTTCTGTAAGAGCCAAGATCCTGGTGAAAGGTATACTGCTGTCAACTGCACTATAAATGGGTACATGACTTTAGTTGGGGGGAACATAATTCATCAACATGCCGTGGCTACAGGATCAGATGAATTCGACAACGCATCTGCCCTGATGGCCCTCAAAGGCAACAGGAGGAACTTGATTATAAACCGTTAAATCGGCCGTTTTCAAGGCTTGGAATGTTAACATAGCTTACCGGAAATGGAGCCAACATGTGTTGGTAAAAACCAAAGTTTATGAAATTTCACCGCTTGGCTTTGTAGGCCATGTACTAGACTTCCCGTCCACCACCACCACCACCATATCACCATCCCATGACTGCTGCAAAGTGGAATGTACTACTGAGGTAACGGGCTTGGCTGAGATTCGAACACGCACCGAGCGTATCATAGTTCATAATGACTGACTCAAATGCCACTGAATTATCCATTACATGAGATGAAACAAATTTCGAGAACCACTTCACGGCTATGCTGGACCATTTGTTTTTTTTTCTTTTCGAAGTGTAAATTCGGACTCCACGAGTGTCCATGTTGTTATATTGCTGAGATCAGCGTTGGAAGATTTTTTCTTTTTTCTCCCAGGTAACTTGTATCTGGTCTACTGCTGGTGAACTAGACACGTTCTAGAATAGAAACATTTTTTTCAAACCCACTTGCTTGGCAGAATTCTGTCCATTCTACCTACTAGTAGCTACTCTGTGTACCCACCTTCCACCCCCACCCTACCTTCAATTATCCAACAGGTGGTATCTCAAGTAAGCCAAGAGGGGGGGGGTTATCACCCCGTGGGTAACTGCACGTACCTGGACCTAAGACAAGACGTTTCTTAAACGATTTCTTACCTTTGGTTTACAGAAGAATGGGTGAAGGGGGGGGGGGTGTAGACATTACATGGGCAGAGGGAGTGAGTGGGAATGGTCAGACGATAATGTGGGAGAAAATGACACAGAGAAAATACGTTTGAAAAAAAAAATCTCATAGCAGAGCAGATCTTTTGCGACTAATCTGTAAAGATGGAAAATCTAAAATTAATTATATATATATATATATATATATATATATTTACTAGCTGCAAAACCTTTGCATAGAGTTATATCCCCTTAGGCTTGATCGGTAGGCTAGGTTTTTTTAGCTTTCGGGCAGATCCGATTTTTTTTCATGATTGTATTTTAAACTGGAATACTGTTGTATTAATTCATTCTTTACTTTCGATTTAACACAGAACCCAAATAGATATTATTTTCTTAGATATATACATTTATTTATTTATTCATGGCTTAAGCCAGTGTTATATTTTTTTAGCGACCGACGTAAAATCCGATCAAGATGGACTGAAACCCTTCACTTTGTGAACCACTGCTCTGCTTGTAAAAAGAATGAAAAGTCGGGATATGGTGGTACACTGGTACTGCATGGAACACTCCTTATTGTCCTGTGGACATGTCTGTGATCAGATACATTCAAAAAGTTGGGATATGATGGTACACTGGTACTGCATGGAACACTCCTTATTGTCCTGTGGACATGTCTGTGATCAGATACATTCAAAAAGTCGGGATATGGTGGTACACTGGTACTGCATGGAACACTCCTTATTGTCCTGTGGACATATCTGTGATCAGATACATTCAAAGATTTATTTATTTTGTGTGTGTGTATGTGTGTGTGGGGGGGTCACTAGTCAGAGAGTCCGTCAACAGTACCAGTCATTTCCTGAAAGGATCGAATGTGTACAGGGGGGGGGGGAAGGGCCCTTTTACAGTGTGAGGATCTTTGGGGGTTGAGGGGTGTTGGTCTATTTCCCCTTGTTTCTAATAACAGCTCAGACTTACCTTATGTAACTGAGATGACTAATATCATTTGACATTGGACTAAATTTAAAACAACTAAAAATTAGGTCACATAAACAAGTTGCCTCAGTACTAAAACATTAGTAAAAAAAAGTCAAGGCTGTTTCGAGGTTATACCAATAGCTAGTCATCACCAGACACGTAAAATATCCTAATAGATACCACGATTTGAATAATCCACTGACCCTCTGTATAATACACTGACTGTACACTACATTGACTCTCTCTCTCTATAATCCACTGACTCTCTGTATAATACACTCTCAGAAATATGAAACCTTCCCTCATATCTTGTTTAATTTATTCCTTTACTACAAAAAAAAAAGCAAATAGTCGAAACCGTTGATTTAATTATGATAATATTATTTTATACACCAAAACGAATTGTGTTAATTTTGTTGGATCGGTTATTTGAGCATTAATTGATTTATTATTATACAGCGAAGTTCCTGAAAATGTAAATAGAAATGAAGATGACACACAGACGCACAAACACACACACACACACACACAGACACAGACACACACACACACACACACATACTCACAACTTACAGAGACAGCGTGACGTATTGCATAATTACACTAACAAACTTCACATACAAAACAATATCACAGATGGGACCAGTTATTCTTACTCCAAAACTTAATGGTATTTGCTCGTTTTGAAGTATTGACTCCCGCCCCCTCCCCATCTTCGTCTCTCTCTCTCTCTCTCTGTCTCTCTCTCTCTGTCATAACCCTCCCGCCACACACACGCGCACACACACACACACATACATGAACACATAGGCTGAGAGAAATCGTTCCTTACGGAACGAGACACATCTCTTAATGACGTCATTACAGACACTATGGTCACTAACCCCCAATATACGTGTGCGCATGTCTGACATAAGTCCCAACCAAGACAGAACTACATGAGGAAGTGCTGGCTGAAGTCGCCGATGTTTGGTGCTACATTATTTCTTCACCTTCACTCACTCAATACAAAAATTGACAAAAACATCGACACCAGTCAATTCAATCTAAACTTTGATAGACTTTTAAACACATAAACCCATGACGTCATTAGGTCGACTGCTCAGTGTCAAACTGACAGGTACGTGTACAGCTAAAAAAAAAATCGGTAATGGGTGGCGGGTGGTTTGGGGGGGGGGGAAGTCGAGTATCATGATGTACACCTGTTTGAATATTTCAACTGTTAACTCACTTGTACAACGAAAACAAAAACAACTGGATTGGGGGGGGGGGGATTTGTAAGAGGAGCAAACAAACAAGTCTGGTGAAATGTCTCTTGCGTTGTACAGCAACCAAACTGAGTCCTCACCCTCTCAATACAATGAGATTGTTGTGTGTATAAGTTTACAGACAAACAACTTAAATGCAGTTAAGATTGTGCGACAAAACGAAGTTGAGACTTTAGAGGGGGGGGGGGGTTCGTGTGTGTGTGTGTGTGTGAGACGAAGGAGGAAGGGTGGACATTCGAGATGGTTTAGTTATTAGGCCGACATGCAGCTTTCCTTGAAAAACATTTTTTTTTTCAAAATAATTTTACGTTATTTATAGTTACGTGTGTATCTAAACGCAGGGCCGTATTATATGTGGGTAGGGTACCACCTGTGGGGGGGGGGTGTTCCACTGACAGTTTTAACTGATCTTTTAGTACGGAGCGAAGAAGAGGTGCTTCCTCGCTCACCTTTACTCGGGTGTCGGGACCTAGAAATATCTCTGAAGTCCCCCCCCCCCAATAGTATCTATATACCCAGCAGAGGTGTGCGGATCTTGAAATTTAGCGTCCGCGTCCGTCCGCGGATTTCTATCAATGATCCGCGTCCGCAGAATCTTACAACATTGGTCCGCAGTCAGTCCGCGCGTCCGCATTGCTGAAATTTAGCTGTTTAAATGACTTGAAATTTTTTATGGTAATGCGGATCTGCGTCCGCAAGCGGACGCGTCCGCTGTACGCTCATCTCTGATACCCAGCAGAGACAGAATTGACTTATGTAGTCTAGTTCTTTGTAGGAAGTTTGGTGGCGCCCATTGGTTGGGAGCCATTTTAGGAGCTATTTCGGAACCATTTTGTTGCATCAATTCCTAATAGCGATTTTCCTCCTTTCCTTTTCATTCATTTCCAGTAAATCGACCCCCCCCCCAACCCCCTGAAGAAATATGTTAAACTAAAATAACGGTAAGTGAAAAAACAATATTTTATTTTGATACATGGTGTTTGACGACATCATCTCTAAGACCGAAATTTGAGAATGACCTATCTTCAAATACACACCGTTTAAAAATGTATATTAATTAAGAGCCTTATAGCTTATCATACACCCTCTAAACATTTTTTTTTTTTTTTTCAAAATTGAAAGTTGGCAAGTGTAAGGGAGACATTTTTTTGTGTTTTTCTAAAAAAAAACAACAACTATACCTGCATGTCCAACATAAACAAATCGTTCATTTGACTCCCATGAAAATAAATGTTCTAAGCTGCACAAACATAGACATAGATTATTTCCAGGACAGGATGGGTTTTTCTAAACTTAAAACTTGGTTATGACTTTTTTCTCAAAACGTAATTCGCCGACAAGAGCGATTTTGTTGCCAACTTATTAAAATTGAATGTGGGACGGGCATTGACCGGGAATGCAATGTTTACGTTTTAATAATTCCCAGAGAATCGAAGGTCTGAAGAATTCCAATAAGTTTTTAAATAATTAAAAAAAAAAATATTTATTGGAACGAAATTAGTTTTAATTTCAATTAAAAATGTATTAAAAACTAAAACGGATGCTGAAAATGTGATTTATTTAGTTTTTAAGAGACGATGTTTATTTTTAAGAAAAAGTTTCATTTAAACACTTTTGAATTAATGGTATTTTTAAATTGTTTATATTATTACTATCATAACTAAAGAGGCGTAGGATTGTATTGCGGGTTCGGGCGTCAGCACAGGGCGCCACTATACCCATCTACGGCTACGAATACTGGAATATCATATCAGGTGGGTACAACTTTTTTTTTGAGAAGGTATTTGTCTTCTTCTTCTATCCCTTAACCGGTGGATGGGTCGATGGGGCACCGTTGTTGACTGAAAACTAGTAGGTTTTCAGTCATGGTGTATCTGGGGCAAGAAATGCTTGGCGGCGCCCAGCCCTCTCCAAGCTTGACCACAGCCGGCTTCCTCCTTATCGGTGGCCCGCCTTGATCACGGACACGTAGCCGTTGGGTTCACATTTGATCTCGTCCGCCCTGGCCGGTGACTTCAATTTGGAAGTTCATACGCCCAGTGGTGCCGTGTCAGCACCACCCCCTCACGCGGTTTAGCCGGTCAGCTGAGACCGTTGCCCAGGGTGTGACACGGGGAGCCACACGTGAGAGATTCAAGAGATGAGCGAGGACCAGTGAGCTTGTCCACCCGTATTTGTCACGTGCATGCAAATCTAAAAATGACGGCACCAAATGTATTTGCATACATACTTTCCAGACAGCTATGTCGAGAATGATGAAGTGAACTCACTGCGATGATGTGGGAGGCGAGTGTGACAATGAGATCAGCACCGTCACCCCGTGGTACCTCCATGACCGACATTGACCAGCTATGATCGCAATGCATAATAAAGGTCATCACTCTGTACCCGGAGGATGTATTTTGAATTAGGGTGAAGCAGTGGCGTCGTTAACAGCATGGGAGTGGTGGGGGGGGGGCTTACGCTAAAAGTGGAGGAGACACCTCTTAGAAAAATAAAAGGACACATGACGCCTCTAACCGAAAGCCTCTCGGACTCTGCATGTCGACGTCACTTAATTAAAAAACAGAGAGGGTCATTGTATTGCGATTTGAAAAAAAAAAAAGTAAATTCATCATTAGTTTGATTGAAGGAAAATAGGGTACAGCTTTCTGGGCCATCTAGTTGAACTATGAGATACATCTTGGTTTTAGACAGTGAGATTTAGTTTTTTTTTTCGTTTGATGTTAACTTTCATAGTTTAAAAGTTTGTAGCCATTATGCGTGAAATTAGTTCTTAATTGTAGTCAATAACCTCACTGAGCTATATATCAGTAAAAGTTATGTATTTCTCTCCCCATATTTTAACGTTTATGTTATTTAGGATTGTATTTCTCAAATGTGGAAATATATTTGTGAAGAAGAGTATGTTCCTCATACTTCTAATTTACTACTTTCCAACTTAATTCAATTCTTTCCAACTTAATTGAATACTTTCCTGCTCTATTCACTCTTTGTGGCAAATTTCCAAACTTGACTCATGCTTTTATATTAAATTATGGAATTTCCCAGACAGAATTATACTTAATGTATGCTTATGATCTTTGGTCAAATAAATAAATTTAATAATCTCTCTATTTGTTTTTTTTTTGTCTTTTATTGTGAAAAATTCTTAGGTCACTTAAAGTCAAGCTATTAACCTTTTTGTCAACCTGTAACTTGGGAGCACAAAATAGACAAAACATAAGTCTAGTGTCCCCGGCGGGCGGAGGACAGTTATCTATCTATCTATCTATCTATCTATCTATCTATCTATCTATCTATCTATCTATCTATCTATCTATCTATCTATCTATCTATCTATCTATCTATCTATCTATCTATCTATCTATCTATCTATCTATCTATCTATCTATCTATCTATCTATCTATCTATCTATCTATCTATCTATCTATCATTCTATCTATCTGTCTATATATCTATATCTATCTATCTATCTATATCTATCTATCAATCTATTTATCTATCTATCTATCTATCTATCTATCTATCTATCTATCTATCTATCTATCTATCTATCTATCTATCTATCTATCTATCTATATCTATCTATCTATCTATCTATCTATTTACCTACCTATCTATCTATCTTTATGTATCTATCTATATCTCTCTATTTATCTATCTTTCTATCTATCTATCTTTTAGGTTTATGTTTTCTTGTCTCTGTCCATACGTCTTCATGACTAGTGTTTGATTATTTTGCATATCTTCCTGTCTGTCTGTTCAAAATCCTTATCTCTCTCTCTCTAATCCCATCTGTTTGTCTGTCTACCTACCTATGTAAACATCTATTTATCTCAAGTCTGTTTTGACTTTCGCTCTATTTGTCTACGTTGGTTACCCTAAATAATCCTATCTCCCTCATTGTATTTATTTACTTGATTACGACTGTAGCCAGAAACAGAAGCAATGGTTGGGACTTTATTTTATATGACCTCAGAGATTAGTCATTGTATGATTTAGACATATTGTACACAGATAGAATTATAAGAATATCCTGCTTTATAAATGATCTAGACAATATAACCAATCTATACTAATGTCCTGCTCTCAGAGCCGTTATTACAGGTAGGCAATCAAGCCGACTGTCTATGACCTTTATCCCGGGGGGCCAAACATTTCCATACCAATAACAATTTTTTTTTAATGAAACATGAAACTATCCATTTGTATAGGGCCCCGAAGTATCTCAAACTATCCGCCAAGGGACCCGAATATCCGAGAGCAGCTCTGCTTTTTTTTTATTATCACCTTACCGAGAAATTCATTTGTAACGTCTATTCTCTCACTGTGTTTTCATGCTGATTAAGCTATATAGCAGTTTAAAAGCATTCTATTCCCACGGCCAACTCGCCAGAAAACAGAGTAGATGAAATATCCAGTAAACAGCGAATTAACAAACCTCCCAACGTATAGTTTTTTTTTATACGTTTTTGTTGTGGAGTTGATTTTTTTTCCCCATGGTAGTAGATGTTACTGAAAGGTGAAGACGGGGAAAGTGGCAGCTACCATAACACACCTCACGTTGAAGGTGAATGCTATAGTAATATAATCCTATAAATTTGAATGCGTTGTATATAAAATTCCACCATCATTGCCCGCAGTTTAAGAAACGTGTGAAACTTTGTCCTTGTCTGATACTCCATTTAATTCATTCCCAGATTATCAATTTCCAATATAAAAAAAAAATAAATTATCCCGTGCTATCGTCTCAGATTTCGCCAACGGAATTCTCCGAAGGAATAACAAGAAACAGCGTATATCAGATTACGGATGGTGGTCTACACCAATAGCCAAGGGTCACAAAATACCCAAGAGCAGCCCTGATTATTCTTGGTTATCACCTCACCGAGAAGTACAGTTTGTTCTTACACTAAGTTTGCCACTGATTTAGATTTTAAATCAGCTTAATAGTTACTGAATACCAACGGTAGATCAATAACTCAAGAGAAACATACAGGCTTTCGTAGTTTGGTTTTCAATTTTCCTATTTCTGGTGCAAACCTTTTTTTTTTTTGGGTCTACTTTGTATGTCAAATTTCTTCAGTTGTGTCAAATATCTTGTCATTACCTTTTATGTTCATACATATTTTATGTAATTGACATTTCTTATTGAAATTTCTTATTGACATTTCTTCGTAGCTATCATTACATGTTTTTTTTCTTTTTACTTTTTTAATCTTTGTTCACATTTGTTGACATTATAAATCTAGTATTGTGACATATTTGATTTTTCTACTCACGTTATAAGCCAATATCATCAGCACCAATTTTATTCTAACAATTGCAGTAGAAAGGTTGTTGCACTTTTAAAGCTCTTCACTTACGTTGTACATTTACATTAACTGTGCGACTGCACCAAATGTGCTACTGTACCAACTGTGCTACTGTATCACCTGTGCTACTGTATCACCTGTGCTACTGTACCAACTGTGCTACTGTACCAACTGTGCTACTGTACCAAATGTTCTACTGTACCAACTGTGCTACTGTATCACCTGTGCTACTGTATCACCTGTGCTACTGTACCAACTGTGCTACTGTACCAACTGTGCTACTGTACCAAATGTTCTACTGTACCAACTGTGCTACTGTATCACCTGTGCTACTGTATCACCTGTGCTACTGTATTAACTGTGCTACTGCACCAACTGTGCTACTGTATCACCTGTGCTACTGTACCAACTGTGCTACTGCACCAACTGTGTTACTGCACCAACTGTGCTACTGTACCAAATGTTCTACTGTACCAAATGTTCTACTGTACCAACTGTGCTACTGTATCACCTGTGCTACTGTACCAACTGTGTGACTGCACCAACTGTGCTACTGTACCAACTGTGCGACTGTATCCCCTGTGCTACTGTACCAACTGTGCTACTGCACCAACTGTGCTACTGTATCACCTGTGCTACTGTACCAACTGTGCTACTGCACCAACTGTGTTACTGCACCAACTGTGCTACTGTACCAAATGTTCTACTGTACCAACTGTGCTACTGTATCACCTGTGCTACTGTACCAACTGTGCTACTGCACCAACTGTGTTACTGCACCAACTGTGCTACTGTACCAACTGTGATACTGCATCAACCGTGTGAGGACTGCATCAACTGTGCTACTGCACTTACTGTGCGACTGCATTAACCTGCCATTAGCTGTTCAAAATGCATCAACCCAATTACTTCAAAAATGTTACTCAATTAACACACTTACATCAAACTTGCTACAACATCAACACTGACACTACATGCGCCATATCATGTCCCAGTTGGACTTCATATCACCACGTAATGTTACTCACCAGTGCAGCGTTCACTCACCTGTCTTCCCCCCTCCACCCACCTCCCAACACCACAGGTGGCACTAGGTTATCATACTATTGTTTTGATATTTTTAATTAATCTTCATGTTTCACCGACTTACGCGACGCCCAACCCACACGATGAATATCTGCCAAGGCAAAAAAAAATGATGTCTTGTGACAGTTGGCGCGTGAGTGTACATATCTGTGTACATGCATGTGTGTGTATGTACTTGTGTATGTGTATGTGTAGGTTTCTGAGGATGGAGCTGTGGGGTGAAATTTATCGAGTGATAAAATTTGATGCAGAAATGTCAAGAGAAGTTAATGTAAATCAGGTCTTATTAGGTTTCGTTGGACAACATTTTTTTTCCCTACAACTTGCCAGTTAGCACCAGACTAGTATTGAGGTTCACATGCCAGTTAGCACCAGACTAGTATTGAGGTTAACATTTTCATGCAGTAGTTCTCACTTTACATGCAGTAACACAACAGGGTCAGGTATCAATGTTCAAAACTTCTAAAATAGTGGTTCTTAATCCATGGATAGCAAACTCAGAGGCTGTCTTGATCAAAGGGCTCTCTGTGGGAATCAAAGATGTATTTATCGTCATTTATCCAATCAGCTGTAGCTATTAAAAAAAATATTTCTGAAAAGAAAAAAAAACAATAAAAAAAATGTATATTTCCGTCAAAGTAATCTTGCTATCATTGTTATCGTCATGGAATTCTCCGAACACATTCTTGTTGTAAATTCAAATGTTATTTGTTGCAAGGGAGTGGAAAGAGTAAAGAAGTTAAGGTAAATGAAAATGTTAACACCATAAAAATAGTTGTTGCTTTTTATTATGATGTATCAATGACCTGCACCCAACTGGAGGTGAACAAATCACATCACCATAGAAACAGGTCAAAGGCAAATGAATCACCTGACAGAAATATGTCGCTAGTTTCCTAACAAAACAAGACATTTGGGTGAACGATTTTTTTTTATAAAAATCTTTTATGTTATTTTTTATTTTCTCACAGACAAATTGAACGTTTTATTTAATTTTAGTCACTGGGATGCTGTCGTCTCAACTCCAAAATACGTTTCAGTTTTTGCCATTACACAGGAGACACAAAGTGTTACGCGCAACGATGTGATAGCCTTGGGTGCTAAAAGCTCAATTTAAATGAGATAATTGGAAGTACGGAGGATAATGAAGTGTAGGCAGTCCTGCTAGATGGAATGTTATACCGACATTTTGAACTCTTAAAGATGGTTTCCAAATGATAGTTTGTTGTTCCTGTGAGATTGTTAGCCCGACGACCGACATATTTGAAGGTCATGAGTTCAAGACCATGTGACGCCAGATTTTGCTATGACTCAACCTGGAACTCGTTTTGGTGGAACCGTTAATGATTGAAATCTCCGTTTTGTTGGAAATATAACGGTTTAATTATTTTTTGGGGTAGCCAAAATGGTTAATGTTTACATTTTATTGGAGCTCCAACCATGAGAGCCAGACCTCGTCCAGGCAATAACGTGGTGTCAGTAAATTTGTTTGACAATCGACGTAATTATTTGCGCCAGACTTTACATTTTTTTGTCATTTGAGACCTACATATATGTGTGTAACTCTGTGTGTCAGTTTGACCTACATACATGCGTGCGGCTCTCTGTGTGTCAGTTTGACGTACATACATGTGTGTGACTCTTTGTGTGTCAGTTTGACCTACATACATGTGTGTGGCTCTCTGTGTGTCAGTTTGACCTACATACATATGTGTGGCTCTGTGTGTGTCAGTTTGACCTACATACATGTGTGCGGCTCTCTGTGTGTCAGTTTGACCTACATACATGTGTGTGACTCTCTGTGTGTCAGTTTGAGCTACATAATGTATGTGGCTCTCTGTGTGTCAGTTTGACCTACATACATGTGTGTGCCTCTCTTTGTGTCAGTGCTACATACATGTGTGTCACTCTCTCTGTGTCAGTGCTACATACATGTGTGCGTCTCTGTGTGTCAGTGCTAACCTATATACATGTGTGTGTCTCTATGTATGTCAGTGCTAACCTATATAGGCCTACATGTGTGTGCCTCTCTGTGTGTCAGTGCTAATCTACATACATGGTGTATACCTCTTTGTGCGTTTTCTTTTTTTTTTTTTAAGCGATCACAAACTTTTAAGCAAACGAATACCTCAGTCGAACCAGTTTTCATGTTAAGCCTACCTTATTCATTCCATCTATCTTCTGACAATCTGGTCCGTCTCTTCGGTGAAAATTTAAGAACCACTTGCGACCCGCGTTTCAGAAGTTTTACCCAACCCTGTCCTAAAGACTTGTCCATCTGATTATTTCAAGTCCATGTTTTTGTATTTCTTGTTGTTGTTGTTTGTTATTTTAATTTTATCTTTATGTTTCACCGCTTCGTATTTTGATCCTAGTGAACCATTGATGTCACGTGTCACGAACTTGTGACAGAAGGATGTCACGCGAGACTTGACACAATCAAGTTAACAACTGGGTCATAGTGTCACTTTAGTTTCTAGCAAAAGATTTAGTGGATGGTCATGTACTGCAAGAATGTAAATAAATGGCCAAAATATATAGCTTTAAGTTGATAAAACGGAATTCAAACCTGAGCACACACAGACACTCACGCACACATACACACACACTTTCACGCACGCAATACACACACGCACGCGCACATATATATCTAGAGATAGACAGATAACTATATAGATTTTAAAAAAAAAAGTTGTTCCCTTAACCCTAAAAGGTCATCGGGGCAGATATAGTGTAGAATCAATCGGTTTCTTTAACCTCGGCATATGATTGTGTGGTTAGCACAACGCCCAGTCGCCTTTACTTCCTAAACTTTAGTCAGGCAGCCATTTAATTCTTGGTGGGCTTGTGGGACTTAAACCAACTTTTACTAACACTTGGACTAATTCCAAATTTTCTCACCAAAGATCGTTCTAGAGACTCTCAGGTCGACAGTCAAGCATCTACACCGGTTCCACGACTTTTCGACCCCGGACAGTTCGACCCCGCCATTTCGACCCCGCGACAGTTCGACCCCGCCATTTCGACCCCGGACAGTTCGACCCTGCCATTTCGACCCCCGGACAGTTCAACCCCGCCATTTCGACCCCGCGACACTTCGACCCCGCGACGTTTCGACCCCGCGACACTTCGACTCCGCGACGTTTCGACCCCGCGACACTTCGACCCCGCGACGTTTCGACCTCGCGACACTTCGACCCTGGGACAGTTCGACCCCGCGACGTTTCGACCTCGCGACACTTCGACCCTGGGACAGTTCGACCCCGGACTATTCGACCCTATCATATAAAGAATGTTTGAATTATTATTTCTTTTTTTTTTTTTTAAATATGTTATTAACTTTGTTAAACGTGTATAATTGTTAAAAATATTTAAATTGTATTAATTTTGTTTAAAATATGTGTTTTAATCATTTAAAATATGTGAATTAATTTTTTCTAAATATATGATCTAATTGTTTAAAATATGTTTTTCTGTAAGGTTTGAATTCTGATGCTCTAAACACTTTCAAAAGTTTTTAAAGACCGACATGATATCTTATAAATACTTCTCATGCTTACACATGTTTCATTGACGAATGGTTTGCGTCTACTCTAGCCACTGGCACAAATGACATAAGTGACTAATATCCAAGGTGGATAGGTCCAGTATA
Organism: Bulinus truncatus; assembly: GCA_021962125.1. NCBI lineage: Eukaryota > Metazoa > Mollusca > Gastropoda > Planorbidae > Bulinus > Bulinus truncatus. The sequence goes on from JAGDYQ010000364.1 coordinate 453,458, forward strand.
ACGTTTATTTCATGACTTATCTGTACATTATTATTATATCTGTCTTATACCTGTCTGGCAACACCACATTTCCATCTTCACTTATCAAAGCTGGGTTATAATCAAAGAGGATGGGGGAGATTTGTTGAGTGTAAAAATTACGTGACATAATCACACAACTTGTGTCTATTGATAAGACATCACAAAAACTAAAACACACTTTTTATACACTTCAAACAAAAATTTATAACAATTAAAACACACATTTTAAATTAAAAAAAACAACAACATATTTCTGTAACAATTAAATACATGTTGTACAAAGCTACTAAACATATTTAAAACAAAGATAGAATTATTCAAATATTAATTTTATCAGTTAACGGGGTCGAACTGTCCGGGGTCGAACTGTCCGGGGTCGAAAAGTCCGACCACATCTACATCACTCGACCACCCGTCGTACAGATAGACAAAAATATATAAAGATAGATATATAGATAAGGAGGGTCACCACTAGAAAATCTTCAAATCCTAGAGGTGGTAGTGGGGGGGGGGAATTCAGGGGGGTTAGGACTTTAGCCGCCGCCTTAGGCACACGGGGGTAGGGCGCCAATACAAACATTTTCATACAATATATCGCCTATACGTCTCTATGCACACATTTAACGCTCGCCCTAGGCCACTCGCATAAATTCTTAACTTAATGGTCGCCTCTTCTTTTAAAAAAAATTCTTTGAAATCATGGATCCCTCTCATTAGTTGTTCACGTGGAACACAGTTTGGGAATCATTGGAAAGAAAAAAAAAGCATGACGTCATTTATTAAGCGTGAGTTATCTATCTGCCTTTACCATCGGATGTTGTACGTCATTAGTGCTAGGTCACGTTAACTCGAAAGACGTGAATATGACACAGATAGCTTCAAAGTGGTTCCTCTTTGCCAGACAGAGGCTGAAGTGGATGAAATGTTGGTTGGTAAAGCCAGAGGCGGAGGTAGATCTGGAGGTGGGGTATCAGGACCCGTTGCAACGAACTGAACATAAGACATACGTCATGCATACAAATATAGACATACATATATATATATATATATATATATATGCATATATATATACAGAGAGAGAGAGAGAGAGAGAGAGAGAGAGAGAGAGAGAGATGATAAGCGTCATGTGATGATGTTGGCATGTCATGTATATTCAGATGACATGTGAATGTGATGTCATCTAATGTATATTAAGATGACACGTAATGTGTACTTCCAGGTGATTGATGACAACGATGTCTCAGTAGGACAAAAACATACATTTGACACCTGTTAACGAAGTGACATACGCAGAATGATGACATGTGATACGGTGACGTATATGGACAGACCAAAAGCCTGTATTTTGAATGATGCCAAAATAGGCCCGCCTCTAGTCCATACTCAACTCAAGATATTACGTCAACTCTGGTCCAGACTCAACTCAAGACATTCCGTCAACTCTAGTCCAGACTCAACTCAAGACATTCTGTCAACTCTAGTCCAGACTCAAGTCAAGACATTCCGTCAACTCGTCCAGACTCAACTCAAGACATTCCGTCAACTCTAGTCCAGACTCAACTCAAGACATTCCGTCAAGTCTAGTCCAGAGTCAACTCAAGACATTCCGTAAACTCTAGTTCAGACTCAACTCAAGACATTCCGTCAACTCTAGTCCAGACTCAACTCAAGACATTCCGTTAACTCTAAATAAAAAAAAAAGTAAAAAGAAAAAAACAAAAAAAAAAACATGGAATGAAAGAAAATTTCACGAGTTCTTTGAGAATTAAAATTATGGATTGCTGACTCAAACATGATGTTGAATTATCAACTCGACTAGTGATAATATATATTGCACACGCACACCTACACACACACACACATACGCGCGCACGTTACCACGCACGCACACACAGACACACAAAGAATGGAGTAAATTAAATAACGATGTTTTCTGGTTAAATTAAAAGTTCAAACAAGTTCATTAACTCTCGTGGGATTGGCTGTAGAGAGAAAAAAATGGTAAAAAAATGAAATAACTTGTTTTTTTTTTTTATAAAACAAAAGGAAATAAAATATAAAACAAAATAAACAAGTTTATCGAAACACTATATTATTATTTCAAACAATAAACACTAACCATTGGCGTAGCGAGGGTTGGGCACGGGGCATCATGCCCCGGGCGCTACTCACAAAGGGGCGCGAAATGGTATATTTTTACATATAATATTATATGGTTTTCGAATGGGGGGGGGGCTAAAAATGTATTAAAGAGGTATTGTGCCCGGGCGCGAGTTAAGCTCGTTACGGCACTGACACTAACGGTATAATGAGTGGGAGGGGGAATAGAAGATAATATATGTATATATTAGGGTGGGTCAAAAAAATTTTTTTTGGAGTTGGGAATTTGAAACATATTCAAAAAGTTGCTTATGGTCCTACTGATTGTAAAAATGTAAAATTTGCAAAAATCAGATAATGTCTTCCACTCCCAACTTTTAGTTCAAGGGGGTACAGGGCAAAAAAAATGCACTATGTCTAAAAAAAATTTTTTTTTTTTTTTTTTACATTTTTAGATACTAAAACATGCTAATAATAACTACGAATTAAATATATTGCAGAAAAAATTTTTTTAGATCAATTAAAATGTATTTTCAGAATGTTACTCATTCAGAAACTTCAATAATTTAAAAACTTAAAAGTCATTTTTCTCTGAAAAAATTATTTTTGACATTTTGCTTCACTATGGCAAAGAAAATCTCAAAAACCAGCTGCAGATTTTGATAAAACTTCTAATTTTTATGTAGAAGAGGTGCATTTATAGAATGTCAGAGCCTTTTCAAAAAATTTTAAGTCCTTTTTTTTTTTTAAATTTTCAAAATTAGCATTTTTTGCTTATTTTCACCATGGAAAATTTTAAAAATTCATAAAAAATTTATTTATTACATTATCAAAAAAGTACTTTGACATTCCGTAAAGTAAGCTTTTCTGATTATAAAAATGTACATTGTATATGAAACAGTCTATAAATATTTCAGAAATTTTTGCCACAAAAAGGTCATAAATTTCAAGATGGCGGCATGCCGCACCCACAAATATCAATATGTTAATAATTTTTTTTAACAAAATTATTTTTAAATCTACTATATTATTACTAAGATATTAAAATTTCTTAAACTTTAATAATAAAGAAGATTCCGTTGGTTGCATCACGGTGTGTCTCAGGGACTGATGTCACACTGTGTCTCGAGGACTGATGTCACTGTGTGTCTCAAAGATTGATGTCACATATTTTCTCAAAGACTTATGTCCCAGCATGTCTCAAAGACTTATGTACCAGCATGTCTCGAAGACTGATGTCCCAGCAATGTCTCGAAGACTGATGTCCCAGCATGTCTCGAAGACTGATGACCCAGCGATGTCTCGAAGACTGATGTCCTAGCAATGTCTCGAAGACTGATGTCCCAGCAATGTCTCGAAGACTCATGTCACAGTGCGTCTCAAGGTTGATGTCACAAAGTGCTTCAATGCGTAAAAATTTGAAAACCGCTAAATTACTGAAATAAGAGCGGGAAAAATAAAATGTGACATACATTTGTCTGTGATCTTTATTACTCACTCGAAGGTGAAGGCCGTTGATGATGTAACTTGAAACAAAGAAATCCTCCAGTTTAATTAATTCATAAGTTCAGTCTAGACAATGAAATGTTCATATTTTTGAAAAAAATGTATCTGAACTTCTATTCCAAGTTCTCAATTTCATCTGCAGATAAACATTTCGTTGCCTGCCACACGATGTTAACTGACTGATCAAATGTCATGTTTAATTTGCCTGTCTAAATGTCATACCTGGTTTCATATTGACATTGTTTTATTCCATATTTAAGACTTTGATGACATTTAACTTTTTTTTCTTAAACAAATATCTTTATAGTGAGTCTTATAGGGTATAAAATGATCCAATCATTGTCTCTATTTCGAGTCTTATAGGGTATAAAATGATCCAATCATTGTCTCTATTTCGAGTCTTATAGGGTATAAAATGATCTAATCATTGTCTCTATTTCGAGTCTTATAGGGTATAGAATGATCCAATCATTGTCTCTGTTTCGAGTCTTATTGGGTATAAAATGATCCAATCATTGTCTCTATTTCGAAATTCCAGAAAAGAATGCCAATTATTCTGTTTTGCTAAAGTGATGACTACAAATTGTTTACATCATAGAAAAAAACCCTCCTCCCCCCTTACCACTTACACCCCTAACCCCAAACACAGACTGAAACTGCACGTATTTTTTTTTTATGGCAACTGCTTGTAGAAGGTGGTGAGGCGACAACTGGGAGGACAGCCAAAGGTGCCATGCCTGATAGGGACAGCGCTTTGGAGTTTTCATTTTATTTGTTCCCCAACTGTAACAAAACTAAACGTTTCTTTCAGGCCCTGACTGACACCCCCCCCTTGTTTCCGCCTGTGACTCTCTCCCGCAAAACCCCGCCGCGTACTTCTTCGGGCCGCCTCTGATTTTTGGAAGAGGTCGTTTTAAAAAAAAATCTGGCGTCTGCAAGAGAATCAATGAATCGGATCGCAGTCTTGATTATAAAAATTATTATCTGGAGTAATTTCCCTTGCATCCGCTCAACAAGATAAACAACTTGGTCTACCACTAAATGACGAAATCACTTAAGTCTGGATTTTTATTTTTAAGCGATTGGATAAATGGTGGGGAGGGAGGTTAAGGGATGAAGTGAGTGATAGTGAGGGATAGTGGTGATAGTGAGGGATAGTGGTGATAGTGAGGGATAGTGGTGATAGTGAGGGACAGTGGTGATAGTGAGGGATAGTGAGGGATAGTGGTGATAGTGGTGATAGTGAGGGATAGTGGTGATAGTGGTGATAGTGGTGATAGTGAGGGATAGTGGTGATAGTGAGGGATAGTGGTGATAGTGAGGGATAGTGGTGATAGTGAGGGATAGTGAGGGATAGTGGTGATAGTGGTGATAGTGGTGATAGTGAGGGATAGTGGTGATAGTGAGGGATAGTGGTGATAGTGAGGGATAGTGGTGATAGTGAGGGATAGTAAGGGATAGTGGTGATAGTGAGGGATAGTGGTGATAGTGAGGGATAGTGAGGGATAGTGGTGATAGTGGTGATAGTGAGGGATAGTGGTGATAGTGGTGATAGTGAGGGATAGTGGTGATAGTGAGGGATAGTGGTGATAGTGAGGGATAGTGGTGATAGTGAGGGATAGTGAGGGATAGTGGTGATAGTGAGGGATAGTGGTGATAGTGAGGGATAGTGAGGGATAGTGGTGATAGTGGTGATAGTGGTGATAGTGAGGGATAGTGGTGATAGTGAGGGATAGTGGTGATAGTGAGGGATAGTGGTGATAGTGAGGGATAGTAAGGGATAGTGGTGATAGTGAGGGATAGTGGTGATAGTGAGGGATAGTGAGGGATAGTGGTGATAGTGGTGATAGTGAGGGATAGTGGTGATAGTGGTGATAGTGAGGGATAGTGGTGATAGTGAGGGATAGTGGTGATAGTGGTGGGGAGGACATTAAAGATGTCAAAATGTGACATGAAATTCTGTTCTAGTTTAGTCTCGTTGAGTATACTCGAGTAGACATTGATATGTCTTCGGGCGCAGACACAAGAAATAAATTAAATTCTTCCAACCAAGGAAGTGGATGTCTGTTTGAAAAAAAAAATCTGATTTCTTTTAAGATTTTTCTACACTAGGACTGTAGGACTGGTGGTGGTACTATTAGACTTTCATATTTACAATGGAGTTGGTCAATATACGATAGAGTTGTGTCCATATACAATGTTTGTGTATGCATATATGTATATGAGTTATGAATGTGTGTTTGTTTGTGTGTGTGTGTTTGTGTGTATATATATATATATACATGAGTTATGAATATGTGTTTGTGTGTGCATATATGTGTTTGAATTATGAATGTGTGTATATATAGGTAAATGTGTGTATGTGTTATGTATGTCTCTCTGTGAGTATGCATGTGTACTTGTGTATGAATTATGAATGTATGTACGTATTCAATTATTTTGTATCAATCCACTGAACGGACGTACAGTCCAGACATAATACCTATCTTTATACACTTATATTATTTATCTTTCCCCATTGAGACTGCGTTCACGGGCGGGGGGGGGGAGGGGAGGGGGGGAAACAGTCATTATCATGTCTGTGTCTCACGTAAACTCCCCCTCCCCCACCCGCCACCAAACCATCACAACCACCACCACCAGCCAACTAGCAACCAGTCCTACCCTCCATGGGACCCCCACCCCCACCACTCCCCACCCTACATTCAATATGATTAGTTTATCCGTAGAGACGAAAACAGTTATCAGTTTAGCCCCCCCCCCCACACACTCCATGTTCCCGTAGACACCGGAATGAGTCACACAATGAAAGACAGACATGGATAGATCTTGTTACGTTAAAACATAATGTTGTCAATATCAATTACTCAATATAGAAACATATCACGGTGGCATCACAAAAAACATCTTTGTATATTTGTTAACTATCGGGAGGGGGGGATAGATATTTCAAATAACACTACAGAACTTATAAACACTGACGTTGTTTTTTTAAGTCTTTCATTTTAGAATTTTTTTTTTCATTTAGCAGAAGTGGTTAATTTGAAAGTCTCTGAATTAGAAACAAAACAAAACATGTGTTATATACCTATGTTCATTTCATACACATGGAACTGCCCGAGTTTTTTAAATTGAGATGACCTTTTATTATTGTTTCGTCTTTATTCAATTTGTAGATATCCAGTCAATTTACATAGCTCTCTAGAGATATCAATCCAGTTATATTAGAGATATCAATCCAGCTATATTAGAGATATCAATCCAGCTATATTAGAGATATCAATCCAGTTATATTAGTTATATCAATCCAGCTATATTAGAAACATCAATCCATCCAGTTATATTAGAGATATCAATCCATCCAGTTAGATTAGAGATATCAGTCCATCCAGTTATATCATATTTATCTCTTACATCCTATAAACCACAGATGGGAGGGCTTTCTCTGTGTCTTTTTTTTTTCATCCCCTCCATGGCCGACAGTGGATGGAAATTGAGACACCAAGCAGGGAGACATATGTAGGTGACAACGATTGTGTGGTATTTACAATGACTGTGTGGTATATACAATGATTGCGTGGTAGATACAATGATTGTGTGGTAGATACAATGATTGCGTGGTAGATACAACGATTGTGTGGTATATACAATGACTGTGTGGTATATACAATGATTGCGTGGTAGATACAATGATTGTGTGGTATATAAAATGATTGTGTGGTATATACAATGATTGTGTGGTATATACAATGATTGCGTGGTAGATACAACGATTATGTGGTAGACACAACGATTGTGTAGAAGATACAATGATTGTGTAGTAGATAAAATGATTGTGTGGTAGATAAAATGATTGTGTGGTAGATACAATGATTGTGTGGAAAATACAATGATTGTGTGGTAGATAAAATGATTGTGTAGAAGATACAACGATTGTGTGGTTGATACAACGATTGTGTGGAAAATACAATGATTGTGTGGTAGATAAAATGATTGTGTGGTATATGCAACGATTATGTGGTAGATACAACGATTGTGTAGAAGATACAATGATTGTGTAGTAGATAAAATGATTGTTTGGTAGATAAAATGATTGTGTGGTAGATACAATGATTGTGTGGAAAATACAATGATTGTGTGGTAGATAAAATGATTGTGTGGTATATGCAACGATTATGTGGTAGATACAACGATTGTGTAGAAGATACAATGATTGTGTAGTAGATAAAATGATTGTTTGGTAGATAAAATGATTGTGTGGTAGATACAATGATTGTGTGGAAAATACAATGATTGTGTGGTAGATAAAATGATTGTGTAGAAGATACAACGATTGTGTGGTTGATACAACGATTGTGTAGAAGATACAATGATTGTGTGGTAGATAAAATGATTGTGTGGTAAATAAAAGGATTGTGTGGTAGATACATTGATTTATGGTAGAATTAATGACAATGCATCATTAATAGCGACCTTCTTCAAAACTCTTGGTTGTTTTAAACCAAAAGTATATGTCGATGCTTACCCATGCATAACCTTTCCCGTACCCCTTGGGGTACGCCTAACCCCTGGCTGAGAACCAGTGGGTATAGACAGATGATTTCCCTAGACCGTCTCGACGAGTTAGCGTACTAAGAAGCCACCTTTGGAGTGGTAATCAAAGAGGTGCTGGCGGTGCTAAGTCACCCGTATGTTGAAAGTGGGTAAGCGATTATATTTGCTTGCGCGCGCGCGCGTGTGTATGTGTGTGTGTATATGTGTACACGCTGGAAGGGCACAATGGGGGCTGGCGCCGCGCCTGCGTGGATCTGATAATGTCAGGAAATAAGTGGAGCTGATAGGGAAACATTTATGATATGCAACACATAAAACATTTAAAAGTTAACTCTGACACTTGTGGTACGTAAATCAACCGAGTTTTAACGGGGTTAACGAGAATTTACAAAAAAAATTAAAGACAAATTGTTCTTTGTGTTGTTTACTTGCCAGGAATTTGATTTGTGTAACTTTAATACCAATTAATGTTCTTTTTTTTTGTTTATTTTTTATAAAGTGTGAGATAGGTCATCAAACAAACAGCAATGAATGAATCAAAAGGTTTTTGAGTTGAATAACTTTCTTTGAATAAATTAAGTGATTTGATTTAAAGAACATGTCTTTCATCAGAACTTTTAACAAAATCTCAGGGAGGATCGAACACGAGACCATCACATCAACAGTCGAAGTGCCTACACTGGAAGACTGATGTTTTATCGGCCTCCAAGTTCACTTATCTGTTGTGGCTTGCATAGCATCTGATTGGTTCAGAACATAAACAGGGAGACATAAGCTGTTTTACATATGACATGAGCAGAGCCGGCCTTAGATATTTGGCGGCCCTAGGCATAAGTAAAATGGCGGCCCCTCTATATATTAATTTTATATAGTAATCATGAACAGCAAAGTTGGACTAGGTAGTGACACCAGTAAACAATTTTTTATTAATAATAATTAATTAATAGACGAAAGAATATTGTGTTCAGACTTATGAAATTTAATAGTTAGGTTTATTTACAGGACTATTTTTCTACACTTTATGCTTGCAAATTCGTCAATTAAACTTGCATAATCCAACGAAGATGCTATATCATTCTCAATGGAAATCAGGGCAAGGTCTACCAGCCTATCTTGCGTCATTGTGAAGCGCAAATAAGTTTTAATTAACTTTAATTTTGAAAAACTGCGTTCTGCTGATGCAACAGTAACTGGTATTGTTAACAAAATGCGTAAAGCATTTGTAACATTTGGAAAGACCTCATTTAATCGGTATGCATTAATATACTTTAACACGTCAAGTGGAGATGTACCTTCAGGTATGGCAAAAGTTAACGTTTTTAGTTCAGTAAATAAATTGAGTTCCTCGATGTCACTATCGATTTCCGTGATTGGTAAATGCGCAGAGGCAGAATTGCTAACATCAGAAAATACTTCATGTAAGTTTTTGCATTGTTTTTTTAGCATTGCGTCGTCACGATTTTTCAAGTCTGAAATTTTAAAGAGGAATCCAAAATTATTGTTAAATTGGGTTAAATGTTCAAATCGTTCATTAAAAGACATAATAACGTTGAAGAAACCTATCCGATTGTTTTCTCTGGGATCTTGCACTGATTCATCTTCAGCAGATTCATATAAAAACTGTTTTTTTAACTCTGTTTCGTCTCAAAGAAGTAACAATTGCTGGAAAACCTATTTCGTCATCATTCATTTCCAGCTCTTCTGCTAATGACTTTGCTGCAATTTCCGATGCCTGGAAGCCATTTTCTTTGAACGAAATAAGAAACTCACGCAACTTTTGTAGTAGCTCCAAATTTAAATCCAATTCTGTTATCACGCTGCATTGTCTTACTTAGCAAATTTATTTTATTTAGCATTTCATACCAAACTGATAATGTTACAAGGAACGTGAAGTTTTTTAATTCTTTTGCTAGAGAAATAGCTTCTGTTCTGCATTTTGGATCATTAGCTATTTCTGAGACCTCAACCAATGCGTCGTATATATCACCAATTTGATAGCGAATGGCTTTTACACTGCTCACTTTACACTCCCATCTAGTGTCGGACAATGGTTTCACTATTAGATTTTTCACATGTTTTTTTTTAGGATTTGCCATCTTTGAACTGATGCAGAAAATAAAACATAAATTTGCTGAACAATACCAATAAAAGATTTAGCAAACACAGAGGATTTAGCCATATCTCCAAGAAGCAAGTTCAAACTGTGACAACCGCATGGCACAAACAATGCTCGTTTGTTTATTTGCAAAATTCTGGATTGAACACCTTTATTACAACCCCGCATGTTTACGCCATTATCGTATCCTTGGCCACGGCAGTTTGCGATTGACAAACCCAGTTCATCAAGTTTTTGTTAAAAAAAAGTCCGATTCCATTGCTATTTTCGGTTGGTATAAAACCTACAAATCGCTCCACAATATTCACAGTTTGTTCGTTTATTTCAACATACCGAATGATTAATGTCATTTGCTCTTGGTAGCTAATATCCGATGTACAATCTAACATGACAGAATAATACTTTGATTCAATAATACTGGCTACAATTTTCTTAAAAATTCTCTGGCTGATCAAATGCAGAAATTAATTTTGCATGGTTTTACCTAAATAGTGTTCATGAATTTCATTATTGTTTATTCTGCGAAGATGTTCTTGCAAAATGGGATCAAATTTAACTAACAGCTCTACCAATCCCGAAAAATTTTCATTGTTAGCACAATTCAAATTTTTATTTGTTCCTCGAAATGCAAGATTATTTTTTGCCAAATATTGGATAATAGCTAGCAGCCTTTCAAGTACACCACGCCAATGCATTTTTTCTGCATTCATTAATCTAATATTTTCTTTATCAATCGTTATATTTAAATTCAATCTATTCTCCATTTCGATCCAGTTTATCTGCGCAGTGATGTGGTTACATGATGTTTCATGAAGGCTGACAACTGCAAGTAAATTGTTCCAGTTATTATAACCGTCAGAGGAAAATGAGTTAGAAGCGTTAGAAAAAAGTTTACAACAGAAACAGTACACCCGGTCCTGCTTGACAGAGTAAACTAGCCAACGTCTGTCAAGTGGTTCCTGATTGCAGAGTTTCCTTTTGTAGTATGCAGTTAAAAATAGTCTCCCATCTGTTTCTGGAAAATTAAAATTTTCAATACATATTGGACCCTGCTTAACAACAAGAACACACTGTTGATTGTTGAGAGATGACGGCCAACAACTAATGTCAGTCCAGTCGACTGCGTTGTCTGAATTCGTCATCTAAAGCTCTGAGACCATTATTTTTTTTTGGATACTTTTTTTTTACGTCTAATACAGTTTGATTTTGATCTTTTAGTTTTTCCGATGTTGTTTCTTCTGTTTTGTCGGCAATGCTATCTTTTTTCAATACGTCATGATATGCTATAGCTATATGTTCTTGCTCATTGTCTTCGACTTCGGACGCTTCACAATGTAACTCGGAGGAGGACTCTAGAACGACGCCTGTATTTTTATCCTTCATCTTCAAATGATTATAAATATTAAATAGCACCCTCTTGTGATTTCAATAGTTCCATTTCGACTTTTTTTCGTTTTCCATTTTGTGCTCCGGAATCCGATTAAGTACTCCTCTTCATGGCTGAAATTTTTAATTTTAAAAAGATTAAAAGCAAATTATCAGTGCTATGATTATTAAAAAACATTAGCTTGTGAAAAGTGGACTTCCAAAAAGTTTAATAACAATGATATTATTGTGATCGTTAGTTTGCGAAAGCTATTGAACGAAAATAAAATAAAATCGTGTTTTTTAATTTTTAAAACATTGTAAAGAATTTGTGATCTTTTAAATTTTTTCAATATTTTTTTTTACAAAATTGGCGGCCCCTTTGAATTTGGCGGCCCTGGGCAAAAGCCCAGTATGCCTAGTGCTAAGGCCGGCCCTGGACATGAGGCCATTTTCTTTGTTTATGTTACCTGAATCGACCTGTAACTTTGTGAATGACTGATTCAGTAGCGCTTAGGTAGTAAGCCTAACATGTGCGGTGCAGGTTCGAATCGCAGCTCACGTAATGTCTCACCACGAACATCAACGACAGCAGTTAGACTAATGTCGCCGCCAGACACACCAAAAAAAATGAAACATGTAGGACAGACTGTGCGGCTATGTACGTAAATTAAAACATTGTAAACAAACTCTGTTTGTGTGTATTGCTTCATGAATGATACGCTTTTAAAATGATACACGTCACTTCATTTGCATACGTCATTATACTCGAGAGTTGTTTTACGTACGTCATTATACTCGAGAGCTGTTTTACGTACGTCATTATACTCGAGAGTTGTTTTACGTACGTCATTATACTCGAGAGTTGTTTTACGTACGTCATTATACTCGAAAGTTGTTTTACGTACGTCATTATCTATGTCGTAGGGGTACTTACGACGGCGCACATGAAGTCTGTCACGCGTGTCTTTGTCTCAATTCTAAAGTAACGTAACCTTTTGAATTTGCATAGCTGCATTCAGGTAAACGACCTCATCTGACCTGTACGCAGACCACACAGTCCTCTAATCGAGAGTCACGTAGTTACTAGAAAAAAGTTAAGTTTACTTAACCACACCCACTGTATCCCTCTTAAAGGGATGATTACTTTACACAATCCTCTTCTTTGTCCATTTAGCCCCTGCAGGAGCATAGGAACTCAACTGTCCAGTTGTCAAGATTATAGGCAGCCTTATCCAGATTAATCACAATCGAAATCCTGTTTTATTTAACTATCTTTTGTTATTTCTCTTCACAATTTTCTTTGGCCTCAATTCTTACATAATTAGCGTAATTTTTGTTTAAATACAAGAAAACATTATTACTCTTCCATTGTTGGAGTGGGTGGGGCAATATATACCTGCCAACCACTGACAACCATTTTCTGAACTACGCGGGTGGTCTAATAATTGTCTACCCGTATGTTTTGCAAAAGACCACACAAGAAAAATCAGTTCAATTCCGCCATTCAGCAGCACACTCCATGACTGAGAGCTGGCACGATGCTATTGTTGTTGAAATTCAAGATTTTGACATACCATATCAATATAACCGGGGATAATAATTTTTAACATTAACAAAAACGATTCAATATTTCACCATCGATTCTTTCAAGCGTTATACGTTTCCCTGTCATGAGACAGTGGTATAAAACTTTTCTTTCACTGCCAACGGCACAGTGTTTCCGTGAAGACGACAACTTCGATTGTCGAGACCCGACACTCCGCAACACTATCTCTCTACCTACAGACGGACGTCGCTCCGATGTTCAGTTGTATTTCCGATCAATCGGCCACGAAACAAAAGATCGATTCTCGTTATAGCAATCGCCCCAAACCCCCTCCCGCCATCTCATAACCCTGCCCCCCCAAACCCTGGACCTACACCTCCATCACCGCCATTGAAATGCCCGGGACATTATTTCATCATTAAAATGAAGCCGTCTCTCTAGCTCTCTCTCTCTCTCTCTCTCTCTCTCTCTCTCTCTCTCTCTCTCTCTCTCACCCCCCCCCAGGTCATTTTCCATTAATCAATCGAGGCTAACCATATACACAGTGCCAATAGACGAATTGAGGGCGGGTGTTGCCTATTCGTACTTTTTGTTAACGAATGAGTGCGACCTATTCGTACGACTGCTGTGAATTTAAGCCGCTCTTTGCGGCAGCTGATTATTTTCATGGAATGGAACGTATGAGAACCGGCCCCGGGGGGGGGGGGGAAGGAGAAGGAGGGAGGGGTGTCATTGATTTCGTCATGACGTCCAGAAAATGTCTCTTCGGACGGACGCCCCCCACCCCCAACCACCCCTAAATTCTCTACCCACACAGCAGGACGTATGACGATCCAGCAATATACACCTAGATGCGTCTGGAAGCGAGAAACAAAGAGGTAACTGGAGCATAATTGAACGCCTGCTGGCAATCAGCTGCTGATTTGTTTGTTTGTTGTTGTTTTTTTTTTTTACTATTTTAGGTGTGGGCTAATGTTTTTTTTTTTAAATCGTGTGCCACAAAGGGCTCTTAAATTTTTCACAGAAAAGTTGGGCCGAAGGCAAATGAGAAAAGTGTTTTTTTTTTAATCTTAGCTTAAGTCAAATGGATCAAATGTAAACGTATGACATATGCCGCGTGCCGAATAAAACATCTCAACGGGCTATAGTTGACCCGCGGGTCGTGGGCGGCTGACCCCTTATTTAGAGCATGTGAAGCTTGTAGATTTATTTTATAATTATTTTTTTTTATTTTGCCATATCTGGAGCTATGAAATGAAAATATTGTATTTATCATCTATTTAAACATTAGTATTTCAAAAAAAAAAAATCAAATTAACAGAGTGGAGAATTCGAAAAGGTCAAGGGAAATAAAATAAAAAATGGGCAAGGGAAATAACCCGGCGGAGTTTTTTAATGAATATAAAGTCAAGTGTGTGCGGCAGTAACGTCTTCTTCAGATTTTCATTTTCTTTAACCTGTAAAATGACTATCAGCAGTGACCTATTTATTTATTTATTTTTTAGAAGTCGTCCATCTCAAATCTGTTCGATCACAAGTTTAAGTAAAATATCATATCACAAACAAACAAAAAACTTTCAATTGTTTGACAAAGTTAAATAAACATTGTCCAATAAATTATGACAAAGATTGAAAATTGTCGTACACAATTTAATTTATAACATTGGTGAGTTATCTCCCTCCACCCCCCACCCCCCCAAAACACCACCACCTATACATCATACAACCTTTCATCACTGGCGACATGTTTTATCCAGTGTTTGCTTACAAACAAAACTTAGCAAAATGTCAAATGCCCCCCCCCCCCGTACACGTGTAAATATGACCTGTTTCTAATCACCATCTATCCATCTCTCTGTGCCATTCTGCCGAACGATATCTACCAGTGAACCGTCTCCTACCCCCCCTCTTTACTCTTCCATCCACTTCAACCAGCATAGTGCCTCCCCCTCCCACACACACACACACTGACTTCTTCCCTCTTACCCCCACCCCTCTCCCTCTCCTAGCCTACTTACCGCCACTGTGGGAAACTTGTACTATTTTCATTATCTTACGGCGATTTCTTTCGGATGTTGAGTACTTCGTGGTTGAACGTGAGAAGATTTTGGACGCGCGATTGAGGTGAGGATAAGAGGCTGATAGGCAGGGGCGCAGGGTGGCTGGAGGAGGGGTGCTCAGGTAAGATGGGTGCTGTGTAGGATTGGAGGGAGGGGGTGGGAGTTATGATATCAATCAGTAAGTAAAACGACATCTGTCCAAGTGTACACGCGTTTATCTACAAAAAAAAAAAACAACCAAAATTCCATTTAAGATATACGTAAAAGTCAAAGAGAAGACAACCCTATGTAAGTAAACAGCGCTATCTATTTGGCTAAGTCAGTAGTGCAATACATAATAATTATTAACCAAGGATGAGTGTCACATGCTGATATTTTATAAGTATGGGAAAAAAATACTTCAAAGAAATTACAGAGAGATGATTGTTAGATGTAAAATCCTTGAGTTTGATAACCTATTTTACGACATTTGAAAAGTTTGATGTCGTATGATATATATATATATATATATATATATATATATATATATATATGCCATCTTTGACAATATGTATTTAATGTCAATCAATTTCTTTGATGCATTTTTCTTTTAATTTAATCTTTTATTTCATCCTTTTATTTGACTTACTTGACTTAAGCCTCTGACTCCGCGTGGGAGCATAGGGCCTCAACAACGTTCTTCCAGCGAACTCTATTTTGGGCGTCTCTCTTCAGCTGAGCCCACGACCATCCAGCTGCCTTCATCTCTCGCTCAGTGCAGCGTCTCCATGTCTCCTTTGGCCTGCCTGCTCTTCTCTTTCCCTGCGGGTTCCACTGTAGCGTCTGCCTTGTGACATTGTCTGGGCTCTTGCGCAGAGTGTGGCCTATCCAGCCCCATTTTCTTTTCCGGATCTCTTGGTCTATGGGGGTCTGCTTTGTTCTTTCCCACAGGGCGGTATTGGAGATTTTTTCTGGCATTCTTTTATTTGTTTTTTTTTTTTATTTTTGCTAAGACAAACATTAAAATAAAAATACATAAAATAGGATTAATTAAACTTTCATGCGTTATTTATATAAATAATTTGTTTGTTATGTTCTAAACAGGATTTAAGTTTATTAAAAACCATTTTCTTTCAGTTTTGATGTTTTCATATTTTGGAAAAATTCACACGTCTCTTAATTCAGTAAAACGTACGCCACTGTTGAATTAAGACAGTGACTAAACGATGGTATCCATTCTCAGATTGAGCAAAACTTCAAGTCAGTCAGTCTCAATCAATACAGAGGACTAGAACTAATAATACTAAAGACTTTTTAACAGATTGGCAGGTACATGAATAATTTGTACGTGTGTCTTACATTGTCTAAAGTGTCGAGTTTTTGGACATTTTTATTTTCCTCAGAGCCTGTGGAAAATTTTCTTGAGCCAACCAAAGACTGAATCTGTTTTTACGGGTTTTGATATGGACAGGTATGTCAACCAGACAGTGAGATGACCACTCCATACTTCACCGAATTTTAATATGAGTCAATCTTAAACAAGTTGGGCCGATTGTAAACAATCTGGCCTCATGCAGCAAAGGGGGGGGGGTGGGGCATGATCGTCTGTCCTATTGACAAGTTTAGCTAACCGCTACTCAGGTTATAGTATATAGAGGTGTAACTAGGATGGGGGGGATGGGGTCCCTAAATCGAAAGACTGTCCGGGTCCCGCTTGAGGGGGGGGTCCCCAAAAATTAAATATTAAGTGCATTATCTCATCTCATGGTGTCGAATGTCAAATTGCAGGGGGCCCCAAAGTGGTCGATCTCCCCGGGCCCCCCTAATTTCTATGTTCGGCACTGCTTGTATAAGAGCTTTCCACCATCGGGGCCCTTCTACTCAAAGTCTATTTTAAATCAGACCCAATAGAGTTATTGATATGTGAATTCTTAATCTTCAAATTCACATAATGTCTTCAAAAAATGGCGTTTCTGTAGTAACAATCTCAGTTTGTGTTCGACAATCACAGAATATCAATCAAATAATTTCAGATTGTCTTTAAAATCGCGCTATATGTTTAAGAATCTTACCCCCCCCCCCCAACCACCTCCTAGCCTCTTATATTGTCCATTGCCATAACACCCCCCTCCCCAGCCCGTACCCCCCACCCCCCGTGCTATTCATCTTATTTTCTAGTCAATGATCTGAAAACCGATTATCACCCAAATATCTCGACCAATCACAAACAATCAAAACTTTATTATCGGAAACGATCCACAAAGACTTGATCCTAAAACTCAAAGCCAGCAGAGACTTCTTCGCCATCTGATTCAAACATTTCTTTTTTTTTTTAATTCAAACTGTAAACTTAATCCTCAACTTCTTTCATCGATTGGTCTAAATATCTGAAGCCAGTAGTACACACACACACACCATCCACCAACCACCCCCCGCACCCCACACACCCCTCCGGCAACCACAGTACAATTGGTCAACATCTGCTGCGTGTGTCAATAAATTTTTTTCATCTATACTATAAACAATTTATGTTGGTCTTGACGTGGACTCACATCTTTACATTACAGTTATTAATGGGCTGTAAAAATGTAGAAATAAATAAGCAATTAAGCCTGTTCCATTCTGTACACAGGACGTGTTAGCGCATTTTCTTGTTATGTATCAGTACGTTTGTTAGCTTTCAGTAAATATTTGTAAATTTTGGAAATGTTTATAAATTCAATTGTGTAATGCATATATCTGTAAAAAAAATATTATAAAGACGTTTCTTTATATTTGAAAAAAAATTATTTTCTCTTAAATCTAACTACAAGTGGTTTGTGGTTACTGAAATAGGACTCATAATTGAAAACATTCGAAATTGTAGTCATTTAATCGTCCGAAAACTCCGTCAATTGTTGCATAGCTCTGATACTTTCAATTAAACTCAGAACACAAGCTTACTATTTCATTTGGTGAGTTTTTTAATAAATCTTGGTGAAACTACGTGCTGCAGTATTTCGCACCAAATGAATGTGTTATTGAACATACAAGGTGTAGAATGGGGCTATATATATAATATATAAGCCCCTTCGGAGCCCTGAAGCCCGGCCCTCAGAGGTCCTATCGCGAAATGAACTTTTGATGTACACTTGGCAGGCCAAGACCTACAAAATGATATATACATCATGGGTCTAGGATTTATGGTTGTTGAGATCTAGGGTGATGACGGACAGACAGACAGACAGACAGACAGACAAAACGGGGACAATAGAGCATTTTTTTTCGAAAATGTTCTAAAAATAGTAACTACTAAAGAAATAAAAAACACTATTGATAAAAAAATTATCTTGTGATATCAGAAACTTTAAAGTAGTTTTTATTTTTTTTTATTATTATTGTATTTATTATTGCACATGTTGATCATATGCAAATTAAAAAAAATCTAAAAGGTCAAAACTAAATATAGTTAAGATACGTTAAAAAAATTCCGATTTACTCAGAATGGTTGCAGCTGTGGTATTAGATATGCTGTACTGTAAAATACACCTTACACATAGCACCAGGGCCACAACTAGCTAATGTGGCGCCCTGTGGCATAGACAAATAGGGAAAAAAATTATTTAACAGTGCTATTTCGGCGCCCTTTTCTAGTTCAGTGCTATGTACGGCAATGCTGCCTGAACTGCCCTTTTGAAGTCGTTACATTGTAGACATCTGTTTCTTCCATGACTCTGTAACTTTTTTAAGTCAGTAGACTGTCGTGGGTATGTTTTGTATTTGTTGAACTTTTCACGTGGTGAGTGTAATCGTGGAGAATGAGTGGGTGAAAGGTCAAAAGGAGAAAGAAAAGTGATTGGTTGTTGTGGTCAGATGACAAGATGGACTATGATGGCGAAAGAGTATGGACTATAGTGGCTAACGTGGAAGGTGGATGGTCGTTTGTTGCTGGAGAGATGTGGTACTTCGTGGTAGATTAGATCGTAGAGTTGCTGAAGAGATGTAGTACTTTGTGGTAGATAACGCTACGTTATTATTCTTTTTTATTATTATTATTTGTGTTGTAAAAAGTATAGTAAATGTTGACAGTGGATCAGTCGTTGTCTAATTTATGAATGAATGATGGAATGAAATGATCATGACAATTTAAGGTTATGACATAGACACACCTATCTATACAACTGTGTTAAGTACTATAGATGCTAACAGATATCATGCTAGGCACACAAAAACATCAAAACATATGATTTTTATGATTTTGTAATTTATGTAATACAAAATATAGAAGAGGAACAAGAACGTCCAAATACCACCTGAAATGGTTGCGGGGTGGAGGTGGGGCGTCAATCCTCCAAATTTGCCACAACTTCCAATCTCCCAGAGCCTTACCTAACATGACGCTCTGCTTGGCTGCAATAAATACAGGACAAACGATAATTTTATGTTTAGTTTTACACGGAATATTAAGTCCGCACCATAACATAATAATAAATCAAATCAATTCTTAGAGGAATAAGGAACATTTCAAAATTGTTGAGATAATGGGAAATAGAGCATAGCGAAAAGGTGGGGGTGGTGGTGGGGGGGGGGCGTTTTCTTTTCTGCCGTTAAATTATTTACTTCACGAACTATAATAAGGTCAAATTCTATTCCAAGGTCATTACTCTCCAATCTTGAAACACTGCCAGATAAACTAAACATCTGCAGGCATATATGTTTGGGTTGGGTAGCTATCCAGTCACTGTCACCTAGTCACAGCTACCAACACTCACCTAGTCACAGCTACCCAGTCACCTAGTCACAACTACCCAGTCACCTAGTCACAGCTGCCCAGTTACACTCACCTAGTCACAGCTACCCAGTCACCTAGTCACAACTACCCAGTCACCTAGTCACAGCTACCCAGTTACACTCACCTAGTCACAGCTACCCATTCATCTGGTCACAGCTACCCAGTCACACTCACCTATTCACAGCTACCCAATCATCTAGTCACAGCTACCCAGTCACACTCACCTAGTCACAGCTACCCATTCATCTAGTCACAGCTACCAAGTCACACTCACCTAGTCAGTGCTACCCAGTCATCTAGTCACAGCTACCCAGTCACAATTACCTAGTCACAGCTACCCAGTTACACTCACCTAGTCACAGCTACCCAGTCACTTAGTCACAGCTACCCAGTCACACTGACCTAGTCAATGCTATCCAGTCATCTAGTCACAGCTACCCAGTCACACTCACCTAGTCACAGCTACCCAGTCATCTAGTCACAGTTACCCAGTCTCACTCACCTAGTAACAGCTACCCAGTCAGCTAGTAACAGCTATCCAGTCACACTCACCTAGTCACAGCTACCTAGTGACTGTCATATATTTGCACTGTGATAAAATAAAACTGTCATAAATGTCAAGGCTAACCAGTTACCGTCATCTAGTCACAGTCACACTGACACTGCCACGTAGTCGCTGCTGCCCTGTCACCAGAAGGTGTACTCACAAGCTGACACGTAGTCGCTGCTGCCCTGTCACCAGAAGGTGTACTCACAAGCTGACACGTAGTCGCTGCTGCCCTGTCATCAGAAGGTGTACTCACAAGCTCATCTGGTCGTTTCCTCCCTGTCTTTCGAGTGGGTGCTGCTGCCCTGTCATCTGGTGGTGGCTGCCCTGTCTGACAAGTAGTCGCTGCTGCCCTGTCATCAGAAGGTGTAATCACAAGCTGACACGTAGCGCTCGTCGAGTCCATTCAACAATTTCTACAGTCACTGAGCTAATCTCAATTTGAAAGTTTATCCCTTAAGTGCAATTAAGTTAAAATAAATTATTTCTAGATCAAAATTGTTTCAAGTTAAAATAAATTAGGTCACTGATGTCGCCAGATTTGTCTATACCCACCCAGGCTGTTCATTTAGTGATTGAAGAATTTGTCCATTAGAAAAAAAAATCGAAGTTTTTTTTTTAAAGCGATGTCTAAGTCTCATAATGGGAAAAGACGACGAGTCGCCAAGAGGTTTAGTCAATAATTATAAGTTGTGATAAGGCTACCATGAAATGGTTGATGTTTTATTTCAAACTTGTGGAGATAAACATTAGGCCCACAACTGCAAGAGAACTAATACTTAATCTTTATTATAAATCTATATTTATATAAAATAACTATTCAAAGCTAATTTAAATAAATAAATAAATGTTACTAAAACTATCTATATATACATTAACATTTCTCAAAAAATTAGAATATTTGTAGAATTCTAAAGAATTTTTAAAAAACCAAAATCATTTAACTTTTACTTTTAATTATTTATGAATTGAACAACACTTTCACCCCAAACACTGTCTTTTTGTTTATATTTGAAACTAAAATATAAATTTTAATACCGTTGGGTTATAGAGTATTAAAACTAAGATGAAATCATTTAACTCGCTGTGAATATAACTGAAAAATACTGAATTGCGTCTCTGTACTAGATATATATAGTAGCGGTGGTGATGAAGTTAACTTATTGGTTTGCACTCTGATAAAACCGTTGAAATGACACTTTTGACATAGAAGGTCATGTATCACTAGAATTATATGGCCTGACATAATATTTCATCCGGCTTTAATTTTTCTCCACGTCCAACTGATTCAGTAGAAAGTTATATCGGGAATTTCAGAGTTGTGTTGTTCCACTTTAGATTTCAGCCTAGTGGGAGGGTGGAGGAAGGTGGGGTATAGAAATGGATTATGTTTTTCGGGAAGTTCCAAAACTCTTGGATAGCTGTCTTAGAAAAAAAAATCAACATAATGTAATGTGTAATCAGATAGTGAAAATATATCTATAACGTGTATCTACGAACTAATGATTTATAAATACATCGTTGGGAAATACCGCAAATGTGATGTGTGTACTGTACAGATGTGGAAGTAAAACTCTTAGGCTTGAGTGCATTTTTGATTGTAAGTGTTGGGACGAGAAAAACAATTGGGACATGTATCATTGATTCAATGAATAGCCAGAAACAGTGTGGTTATATGAAAACCAGTCAAAGGAATAGAATAAAGACGATTCATTAACATGGGCCACCTTATCCGTGATCAAGGCCGTTATTGTTTCTTTTGGGGGGGGGGTAGTCTTGGTTTACACTTGTAGAGAAATGTGTAGGGCACTCGGGACCATTGAATCATCAGATTTGATAGAAATTTGTACTGGCGCCGTTTTATTTTAGATAGTGGGGGGGGGGCCTGGACCATTGACTGGCCTATATATCTCGTTTGTCCCTACTCCCCTCTCCCCCTACCCCCCCGGCCGAATTTTCCATACAAGTACTAAGACGGAACTGGTAGATATGAAATAATATCTCTTAGCCCTCTGGACAAGAGGTATTAGCTGGTCAAGTTTAGTAGTGACCTAACAGTAGTGAAGTAACAGGCCTCACTTGAATTCGAACCGGCGCCAATCCGATCGCACGTGAGACACCCAGCATAGTTAGAAAGTTTGGATACTTGATCACGGATTTAAACCGACTGAAAAGGTCTACACAAAACAACACTTAATACAACCCCCCCCCCTTTGATGAACTAATCTATCCATCACTTCCCCCTTATTTGTCACGTGACCATAATGTTTGATGTTATTATTAACGTCATCGACAGGGAAGGTAAACGATCTAAGAAAATTTTAATCGTTTTGATGTCATGCATATCTGCGCATGCGCCAAACATTTTAATTCCGGGTATGAAAATTGAAAGGATTAAGGATGGGTATATCAGGCCTGACTTTTGTTGTTGTTTTTATTTAAGGTGAATTAGATAAGAAATTAATAAGATCCTGAATAATAATTTATTAAAGAAAGTATAAAGGATGTTAGTTATGAACTCAAGCAGGATGGTAAGATAGCTTTGAAAAACACGTCTACGAGAGACACGTCTGCTGCACTTTGCGCCTGTCGTTATGCACGTAATGTTCGCAGCTGTTTTATAGGTGTGCAGGATATGCATGTTTACTGGACCAGCGGTCTCCACCCCCCCCCCCCAAGCCGTGGACCGGTGCATGGATCAAACGATACTAGACCGCCCCACGAAACCTTTAATGAATTCCTTTTCATTTAATGTGGTGTCATTTCTCTCTGGAAAAGTGCGACTGTCCATGGACGAGAGGTTAACCTGTAGCTTATCTAAAAATTAAATAATTAACGCCCTCTTCACCCCCCCCCCCAAACACACACCCCCTAGCGGACCGAGCAAAAATGATCAAAGGTTGATCGGTCCGTTGGCGAGAAAAAGGTTGTAGACCTCTGTACTAGCTGAACCGGACACAGAGGCGAAACTTGCGTTAGACGGGAGCTTGGTGGACTAAAAATGAAAGTGAAAATGCTTAGATGTTGCAAGTGGTACAGTAAGTGTCGCACCCCTACGCCCCTCCCATTATACGCAGGCACGCCAAGAGGGGGGATCAGGGGGATCATTGCCAGGGGGCCCGCAATGTCAATTTTTTCACGACTCATTGTTTATTAAGGGGCTCGCAATGATGTCCTGCCCTGGGGCCTTTGTTGGCTCTCGGCGCCACTGATTATACGCAGCTGACAGGACAACAGGTGTAATGCAGGATATAAAGTGTCTAAGTGTCAAACACAGACATTATATATATATATATATATATATATATATAGGTTTTTAGTGAAAATCAGTCGGCTGTGACTATTCTATGTGTAATACAGAGACCAAGAAAAAAACAAAACATAAATAACACAGTTGATATTTTCTGTGAATTTCTCAAGCGAGCTAACACAAAGCTAAGTAAACTAATATTTTGAATCAATACAGTATATTCATTATTAATATATGTCTCTCAATCAAAGCAAATAAATCTTTCAATTTTTCTCAGTCAGTTTGTTTACATCTTCTACATCGCCATATCAGTGCATTAGCTACTTTATATAATATTCTTCTGTATTTAAAGATCTTTATCTATGTATTGTTATTTATATCTATATTATCTGTCTATCTCTTTACGGATATTTTGTGTGTCGTGCGTGCATGTGCGCATGTGTCTATTTGCTATATATTTTAGCCATTTATTTACATTCTTACAGTACATGCCCATCCACTAAATCATTGACGAGAAAGTAAAGTGACACTATGACCCAGTTGTTAACTTAATTGTGTCAAGTCTCGCGTGACATCCTTCTGTCACAAGTTCGTGACACGTGACATCGATAGGGTCATAAGACGAAGCGGTGAGACATAAAGGTAAAATTAAATAACAAACAACAACAACAAGAAAAGCAAAAACATGGACTTGAAATAATCAGATCGACAAGTCTATAGGACAGGGTTGGGTAAAACTTCTGAAACGCGGGCCGCAAGTGGTTCTTAAATTTGACAAAAAAGCCGGACAAGAACAGCAATGAAATGTTTCCATGACGGAAAAAAAAATAAATGCAAAAGTCATTGACGTAAACGAGGGGAGCAGAACGCAGGCCGGATGAAACACCCTGAAATGCCGGATTGGGACCTTGGACTTTAATTGGCCCATCTGTGGTCAAAAGGAATACAGAAAAAGCTGGAGTTTTTTCTTCCTTTGCTTCTCCACTATCGTCACACCACTGGACACATGGTAAGTCTAACTGTAAAAAAAAAAAAAATTTCCTTAGCCCTTAAGGTTTTTTTGGGGAGATGGAAAGTTAATATTTTTCTTTTTCTATCCCCTTCTTATAAGAAGGTGTGGGTAGCTTCCTCCCCGCCCCCCTTCTTTTCCCTCCCAGTCACCCATTTTATCCCAGATGGACTTGTTTGTGGCCCGTCTTCACCCTCATTTTCACCAAGAAAAATTTTGTCCCCCCCACCGAACCCACACAAATCACACACAGATAGACGGTTTTTTATCACTCCGCCCTCCATCCCCCCAAGTCTGGGAACTAGGGGAGGGTGCGCCCACAGTAATGTCCGCCAGTTCCAGGGATTAAACTGCAATAGCAGACAAACGTGTCCAGTGATGCTGAATCGTTGACGATCTGATGACGAGCCCAGTAGGTAATGTGTAGGCCAGGGGTTCGAGTCCCAGAGACTCCAGTCTCCTATCGCTCAACCGCGCCCCTTGCCGACACTGCTATGATGAGGAAGTTGTAAAGGCACTCCAAAAGGTGCCCTAATAATTAGCAGCATACAAACATATCAACATATCCACATATCGATGTAAAAATATATCAACTCCGACACATATCAACATATACACATATACACATACATAGATATCAACATATACACATATAGACATATACAGATATAGATATATTCAGATATAGACATATACACATATAGACATATACAGATATAGACATATACACATATAGACATATACAGATATCAACATATACAGATATCAACATATATCAACATAAAAAGATATCAACAAACAAACATATCAACATAAATACATATCAACATATAAACTTATCAACTAATAAACTTATCAAGCTACAAAGATACAAACATATTAACATATACACATGTTTTCCTTACAGATAACTAACAGGATACAGAGATCTGAACAAATCACCAACGCAATCGATTCCAGACTTACACCAACGCCCATTCAGTAGCTATCATCTCAGCCATTGATCAATTTAACATCCATTTTTTTTTAAAGTTACTAAAAAATCGGACAGACACTCCAATGAAATCGTTGTGTTTTGATTGGTGCGGTGATGTGTGGAGATTGAAATTGTAAAGTGTTGCAGCACGCGGAGGATGGAGGAAGTAAATTAATTGTCCAGGCAATAAATGGTTCTAACTTTGTGTACTCGCTTGTAAGCCCAACACCTGACCAGGTCAAGGTTATCATTCCTGTGACACAATCGACCACCCACATACACACACACACACACACACACACACACACGGAAGCGGATCACTTTGCTCCACGGCAGTATCGATCTGGTACACACGTGACGACAACAACCCCCTTTATACCATTACCTCCCCTTCCTCCATGTATTAGGTCCCCCCCTCCCCCAGTTTCCTTTTTCCATTCATTCTCCTCTCCCCCTCCCTCCTCTATGATCATCCCAGCACCTAATGTCACAATCACGGGACCGTAAAATGAATCTGTCACTCTGTCACCATATTGATAGCATCCCACCACCCCCTCCCCCCGCCTATCCACCCACCTTTACATCCCTACCGTCTGAAGTATCACTCTCCAGCTTAGACCACCCCCCCTCCACTTCTCCCCCCCCACCCCACCACCCCACCACCAGGCCGTCGCCTCCTGAAAAAAAAAATATGTGTGGGATTAGGGGGAGGAGGCGGGAAAGGACTGTTGTTAATTATGTTCTGCTTGGTAACTTCCAGCACAGTGTGGGGGTATAGGTTAGAGGGGGTGGTGGTGATGGGGGGGGGGGAGGGGATGGAGAGAGAGAGAGAGAGAGAGAGAGAACTGTATTGATTACTGGAGTACTATGATGGTAGGAGACAGCAGGAAATGAAAGGTACTGTGCCTGATGTTATCCAAGATGTAGTCACGTGACACTCTATTAGTAAACATGACAGTCGCTGACTCTCTTATGATAAATAAACAACCCATCCAAAAAAAAAAATAAAAGAAAAAGAACAAAATAATTTCCCAGCAAGCCCTTTGCCGGGGGGGGGGGGTGCACAACAAGCTATTTACAAGTCTGTCACTTGGTTCCCGCCAGTCAAGGAAGTGAAGTAGCCGGCAAGAATGACTTTTTGATCATTTATTTGTTGACTGGAGAGTTATCAATAGAAAGATATTTTATTTTATGAACTGACATTTACGTATAGTACACAGAAGACAGATATTTTTTATTATGGTCTAGAAAAGAACATGTTCTAAATGGACGTTAGTGAGTTCTAGAATAGAATATGTTCATAAAAGTATTTGAAAAAAGGTCTTAATATGGAAACGCTTAGAAATTGCTAAAGTCAAGGTTAAAATACAGTCCGAAAAGACTTTATTAATTTATGAGTAAAATATAGAGTATACATTTGGAAAGTCTAGTGTAAAAAATATTCACAACGTACTTTGCGGAGTTTTTGATGCAGTTTCTAACACAAATTCCCTTCCCTCGTTTGAAAATTTGTTAGGCTGCAATTTAGGCTGCACCATGGCTACACATGATGTGAATGTTTTAGGTTAAAATTCTTAAGACGTAGATTTAGAACTAGGCTACATTCGATGTATACCTGGCATGTAGTTGTATAGTATGTGGTTATATGTATGGGTTGTGGTATGAAGTTGTATGTATGTAGTTGTATGTATGTAGTTGTATGTATGTGGTTGTATCGTATGTGAGTTGTATGTATGTGGTTGTATGTATGTGTAGTTGTATGTATATAGGTGTATGTATGTAGTTGGTAGACTGGTGCTGTCAAATATAACAACGAAGAGACACCCGCTCCCCTCCCAACCCAACAGGTGGCGACGGTTGAGGTTTGAACGTATGACTTTCATCACGTCAGTCGAGCACACCCTCCCTTGGCCAATGATATTAACCAAAAAAGAAATGCTCTGTCCTCCCCCCCCTCCCCCCTTCATCCCTCCCTTATTCCAACCATTGAAGTTTTAATAGCTCGGCAGTTCTGAAGTTGTGGTTACCTGTTACCAAACTGAGTGAGTCACCTATACCCTCCATATTGCACTAACCCCCCCCCCACACACACACCCACACACACACACACACCCCGACCATTGTTCTTCAACCTGTCCAATGGTTAGGATAGAGAAGTTATACCAACAGTGTTCCAGTCTTTAAGAATGACACCATACTGTACTATTATTGTTCTATTAATGTTGCTCAACGCGAGCTGGGACAAATCAATCAACCTGTATTCCTGAAACTGTTTTTATTTGTATCTTTATATTGTCTGATGTGTATGTTGCTTGTTTTATTTTATTACATAACGGTATGCAAGAAACTATTACAAAAAAACGAATGTTTACCGTCAGTAATGTTTTATCTAATGCTACACTTTTTTTTTTGGTTTTCATTTATAAAATATTTGACTTGTAAATAAATTAACAGAAAGGAGCAACAATTATTGTACACACTTAATGATCACGTCATTTCCAACAGCTCAACATCAATTTCATTGAGCCCAACCCACAAGCCGAACCGATTTTTTGTTTCGGTTAGTTTGACACAACTAGCAATTAGACCAGACAAACAAACAGACACACAGACAGACGAAATGGCATATCATACAGATATACATACACATAGATAGGCAGAGAAGCGAATTGACAATAAGACCAGACAAACTATTACTTAAAGATAACAGTATACTTATAAGACACAGACAGACAGAGAGACAGATACATAGATAGACAGATAGATAGATAGATAGATAGATAGATAGATAGACAGACAGACAGACATACACACAGACAGATAAATAGATAGATAGATCAATAGATAGATGGATAAATAGATAGATAAATAGATAGATAGATAAATAGATAGATAGATAGATAGATGGATGGATGGATGGATGGATGGATGGATGTAGGATGGATAGATAGATAGATAGATAGATAGATAGATAGATAGATAGATAGATAGATAGATAGATAGATAGATAGATAGATAGATAGATAGATAGATAGATAGATAGATAGATAGATAGATAGATAGCCATTTAATCAAAGTAAACAAAGTTAAGGACTTGTCCCCATAATAATCAACAATCGTCCCTCTTCCATTATCCCATAATATTTTCTCATTAAAATCTCCGCGGATAAAAAATTAATCACAACACAAAAAAAAAAAAACAATTCCCATGAATACACAGCTCGAGACAGCCGCCTCGCTGAATATACCTGTACTTAATACAAGGCCGACTATTTACGTCCTGCAAAGCTCGGAAGACAGAGAATCTGAAAGTATATTAATTTCTCAGGGAACTAAGCCACTGCTGGTAACCACATGTTGAAGGATCTCGCCGTATAAACAGAATTATTACTTGACCCCCCCCCCCCCCACTGACACTATTTATTGCTGCTGTAAACCCCGCTCGCGCGAAGCCTTCAAGAGTGTCAGATATGGAAATGTATTAATTGCTGAACGTCTGAACCTGTCCAGCATCGAAGCAGGTCCCCTCCCCTACGCTCCAACCCCCACTCTCTCCCCCCCCCCTTTCACTCCACATCACCTCAGTTCGTCTTTGTTTCATACAGGGTTATTATTTGGTCCATATCGATCCCGTCAGGTGTTGACAATAGCGCATCGATTCTCTTAGGCTTTCGTGAGTACCTGGGAATCGATCTTTATTAAAAGATTTTTTTTTATTTAATTATTTTTTTTGCTAAAGAAAAAAAAAACAACAACACAGACATGTTGCAGCCTTCGGAGAGACTTCCGGTCTGTATCCGCCAAACAATTGTTGTTGTTTTATTTTGTTTTCTAAGTCCCCCCAGAGTGACCACCCTTGTGTGAAATCATGAAAGAGGATTGGGGTGTGGTGGGGTGTGGTGTGGTGGGGGTGGGGATAGAGATTTTTATTTTATAGTGTTGATAATGATAGCACAGCTAGTGGGGTTACATTCGATTACCGTAAAAAAAAAACCTGGAGCAAAAGCTTCTTGAAGTATCGGGGGATGTATTGTATACGCACGATACCGATGTAGTCGGAAAAAATCAATTCCCAAAAGGTGAATGTGTTATTGTTTGTGACGCTCTGTAATTTAAACAAGGCCATCAACATTTTAAGGTGTTGTTTATTATGAACGTTACAAGAATCAAATCAACGTATCCAGTGTTAATTGGGGAGGGGGGGGGAGTTTTTATTGAAATCTTTTGAAGAAAAAAAACGGTAAAAAAACAAGAGTCAACAGTAAAAAGTCAACAGTAAAAAAAAGTCAACAGTAAAAAAGTCAACAGTAAAAAAAAGGCAACAGTAAAAAAGTCAACAGTAAAAAAGTCAACAGTAAAAAAGTCAAGTGTAAGAAGGTCAACAGCAGAAAGAAAATACATAAATTAGAAAATGTTGGTGGAGAGAAAATTACGGTAAAAAAAAAGTCAGCAGTAAAAAATGTCAACATCAAAGGTTAAAAAACAAAAAGAAAAATCTTTGATCAACAAAAAAAAAATGATGATTGTGAATCGTTTTAAAATATAAATTAAAATGCAGCATCCTGGTTCAGATTTTTTAAACAGACGTCAGTATTGTGTATACGGTTATCAGTATTACTGTATCATATATGATAAATGAAAGTTAACTGCTGATAAAAAGCAAGCGATCTAATTAATGGCTTCCAACTCCATCCTTTTATCCAATATCGTATTGGACACAGCCCCGCATGTCCGCACAATAGTCTGGTCATTGTTATTTTATCAAATCAAATTTGCTCAGTCCCAGATTAAAGTCAACTCTTTTCACTAGATGTAGCTGTTGAGTCAATGTGATTTCCAAGTCATTAGGAAATGGTGAGCTAATCATCTGCGGCCACGACTTACTGGCCGTTCAATGACTTCCTTGGACAATTGGTCGTATTTAGCGACAGTGGAAATTTGAAAAAAAAAAAAACACTAAATGTTTTACAATATAAAAAGTAATAAGCATTTGTGTATAGCAGTATGTAGCGATGCTTGATAGTTTGTAGCAGTTTACAACAGATTTTAGGAGTTTGTAACAGTTTTTAGCAGGTTAGAGCTGTTTAGAGCAATATATTCAAGTATATATTTTCCATGTAAACTCAACCAGTATTTTGACCATTGTTCACCCGACCCCTCAGATCTTCCTGAAATTTTTAGGGCTTGTGGTACATTCAAAGTTGAGTGATTCCTGAAAATTTCAGACCATTTGGTCAAAAACTTTCTGAGATATGATTTTTTTTAAAGTTTTAAGGGTAGTCGCGAGTTCGCGTGACATTTACATTTTCGCGATATTTGAACATGAATATTTAAAAATCTAAACGAGGTAACAGGATGACATTTTCAGTATTTACTCATTTTTTTATCCTGAGTTGAATGGTGTTTTTATCTCAAATGTGGCTTGCATACAGAATGCCCTAAAAATGTCCAAACATTGCATGAAGGCGTGAGTATTTATAGGCACTTTTTAGGTGAGACATGGCCGCGAAAATGTGGCTGATGATGTGGCTGATGATGTGGCTGATGATGTGGCTGATGATGTGGCTGATGATGTGGCTGGTTGATGTGGCTGGTGATGTGGCTGATGATGTGGCTGCAGGACCGACGCCTTAGGTGCGCAGACCCAGCCTTTCAACACCAACTGAAGTCAACTAGTACGATAACTATAAGGTATGACCAGTCTGGTCAATTTGCAGCCACGTTAAGGTCTGATAGGAAGGAGTGGCAATAGACAAACTGTCATGTGACTACAGACCCACTGTAATACCAAAAGAGTTTAAAATTGGTTTCATAAAGGGATGAATGTCCGAATGTGTATATCGGCTGTATCTCGTATATCGGCTGTATCTCGAGTCCCATTTCTAGGTTGCTGTTGCTGTTGTTGTTTATTTGTTTTGTTTTCATATCTAAAGGCACCGCGTTGGTACATCAATAACTAAACGTATACATGACATGAGCCACACCAAGTAGAAGATTCCTGAAATACGTTACAATTTTATTCTATAACTGGATCTTAAAATGTATCTAGGTTAAAAAACAAAGAGTAAAATTAGATATCGGGAGATTAATCTGTGGGGGGCGGGGGGGACGGGGGGTGGGGGGGGTGACTAGATGAAACGTCGATCATTTAAGTGCA
The DNA here is from genome assembly GCA_021962125.1 of Bulinus truncatus. Taxonomy (NCBI): domain Eukaryota; kingdom Metazoa; phylum Mollusca; class Gastropoda; family Planorbidae; genus Bulinus; species Bulinus truncatus. The sequence continues at coordinate 485,418 of JAGDYQ010000364.1, forward strand.
CGTTTATTTTTTGACATAATGCACTTCGTGACGTCACCATCTTCTTATTTCATATTTATGATAATTGATTGTAGAGGGAACAAAATTAAAGGCGATTGAAGAGGGGTGTACTTAGTTCTACCATTAGGTTGCATCTATCGAGTTGTGTCGTTGGTTCATGGTGATACTACGTATTGATGTTTAACATCACCAATTGACAGGTAAGTGGGATGTCTGAATGTCTGGCTGACATTTGAGTGAAATATATGTGACATTTTCCCCCCAATGTCTTTGTGACATTTTGTCTCACTGTCGTCTTGATGTGGGGGGAGGGGTGAAAGGGTTGAGGAGGGGAGGAATGCCATCGATTTCTATAGTATAAAAAAAATGATAATATCTATAAAAAAAAATATTGATAGAACTATCTTTTAAACAGGGGCAGAGACGATTAGTCGGCTCTGAGCAGGTCGAACGGGTAGTCTTGTGGATCACTTGTGATGATCTGTTGTCCCAGACACAATTAAGAAATAAAAAACGGTAAGAATGTGTGTGTGTGTGTGTGTGCGTGTGCGTTGTGCGTGTGATGATTGTGTGTGTGTGTGTTTATATAATTTTTTAAAAGGTTTGTTGGGGGGTGGTGGGGGGGGGGTGGGGTGGGGGGGAGATGTGAGGGAGGAGAGTGGAGGGGTTTGTGTGTGTGTGTTGTGGGTGGGGTGGGTTGGGGTGTGGGGGGGGCGGGGGGGGGGGGGGGGGGTGGGGGTGGTGAGGAGTCCCATGCTACGTGCTTGTTAGTTCCAAGGTTAAAAGATTTCACAAAATGCTAGGGTGCCATTGAGATAAGAAGCTCTCGGAATTATACGCGGTCGCCATGGATACCGAGTGCCTCGCTCAATATTTTTTGTACACTCTATGTACAGCCATTACGTGCTTTGACTTCTAGTGCCTGTGTGTGTGTGTGTATGTGTGTGTGTGTGAGAGAAAAAGAGAGAGAGAGAGAGAGAGAGAGAGAGAGAGACTCGTCAATCCAGGGGATTAATCGACAACTTTTATTTTCTATTCTTGTACATTGATATAAAAACTGAAATAAAATAATGTGTGCAGCACGTGTCAATAAGAATGAGAGAGAATGACAAAGAGAGAGAGAGAAAGAGAGAGAGAGAGAGAGACAGAGACAGACAGACAGATGTCATACTTTGATGTCATTTGACAACGGAGAGAGTACAATCGAACGATGTACATTACATTAAAAAAAAATTAACGAATGAAAAACGAAATAAATTCAATAAAGAAATGTTGCAGGGGGGGAGAGTATGGCAGTGGTGCATTACTTCTGAATCATCGTCCTTTCTTTATGTCTATAATAGAGTTTGATATGTCGGTCTAACTTCACTCCAGCCATTCATCCAACAAAGTGGATCTGTACAGATGAAAGACTACATGTGAAGAGATAATATGCTCTAATATTCGGATGTCCGTATCAAATTTTTTTTTCTAGATCAAAGTGGTCGCCGATTAGTGGGAGCGTCAGGTTCTGATGCAGGTATGGGTTCGTGCCTGATGCAGGTATGGGTTCGTGCCTGATGCAGGTATTGGTTCGTGCCGCAGTGACTAAAGCAGCTGTTGCAGCCTCGACTGAGATGGAAGCAGGGATTTGATAAATTGTCAAGATTTATATTTTTAATAAGGGCGTGATGATATTAACAGATTATACCATGATTACAGCACTGACCTCTATCCATAGGTGGCACTGTGGCTCTTTCGTTTTGAACTAATCAGCATGATGTGGGGTCATTGGTTCAAATCCCGGCGGTGTTCAGACACTTATCTCCTTCTGCCTCTGTGCCTCCATAGCCATATGCAATATCACCAAGTATGGTGGAAATGAAAGGCACTACAAAACCATTCCGTTGGTGGTTTATAAGAGTTCAAAGATAAACAGCTCATCCTTTTAAATACAAGATTCAACTCAGACACAAACACAGACAGACACACAGAGAAATACTAACACTCAGACACAAACACATCTGACAACCAGCACCCAAAATCGTTCAAGGGGTCAATCCCATCACTATATCTCACTGAGTGTCACTAAGACAGACACTCTATCTAACTGAGTGTGACTAAGACAGACACTCTATCTCACTAAGACACTCTTTCTCACTGAGTGTCACTCATATGCTCACACACACCTAGCTTACGGCACATTGTGACGATAAGACATGACTTGTTTTTCATATCTTGAGCCTACCCCCCCCGCCCCTGTTCACTGTATCCAATCCTATATTTCCTCATTGATTCCAATGCGTTCAATTTTCCACAAAGTTCCAGCCAGCTAATCAGTTCAATTATTCTGCCACAGTTCAATATTCTTACAGTTTTTTTTTTTCGAGCTCCACCCATGAGATTAAAAGTTATCTGCTTTTAATTTGATATGTATCCCCCCTAGTTATCCGCCAATGTCTTGAAATAATTGAGTTACAAAATAATCCAAAGAGCTATTACATTTCTGGGTGGTTTTTTTTTTAATGAGGTTGTGAAGGGGAGGGGGGTAGAGGGTTTTTAAAACTTAAGACAAAAAATAAAACTTGTATTAACCGTTATAAGAATTGTCTGTATTAGGTTTCTGATTTTTTTTTAAATACATTTTTATTCCTCTTTGGATTTATGTGAATTGCATTCTATTTTTTTAATGCGTTTAAAGCCAGACTTTTAAACTCATTGGACATTTGACCACACAAGAAAGCATCGAATCATTAAAAATGTAGGATGTGTTTAAATGCGTCTTATGGACAAAAAATGTCCATAGTTGGATGTCACATGTTGACATTATTTACAATGTGTAAATGTCGCTGATGCATGTAACGGTGGGGTCAGGTCTTTTCTACCTACGAACGTCCACGTCTTGAAATACCTCCCGTCGGGCTGTGTAATAAATGAGCGGGAACATTTTATAATTTTGGGAGGCAGGGCCGTGGGCAGGGGGGTGGCAAGGCTGTTGACCACAGGGCAGGATTTACGTATAAACTTCACAAGCTATAGCTTACGGCCCCCACTCTATTGGCACTTTAGATAAGGGCCCCATATAACAAATAGCTAAGGGCCCCATGTATCAAATAGCAGAGGGCCCCGTATATCAAATAGCTAAGGGCCCCATATATCAAATAGCAGAGGGCCCCGTATATCAAATAGCTAAGGGCCCCATATATCAAATAACAGAGGGCCCCGTATATCAAATAGCTAGGGCCCCATATATCAAATAGCTTACGGCCCCATATATCAAATAGCAGAGGGCCCCGTATATCAAATAGCTATGGGCCCCGTATATCAAATAGCTTAGGCCCCATATATCAAATAGCAGAGGGCCCCGTATATCAAATAGCTTAGGCCCCATATATCAAATAGCAGAGGGCCCCGTATATCAAATAGCTTAGGCCCCATATATCAAATAGTTAAGGGCCCCATATATCAAATAGCAGAGGGCTCCGTATATCAAATAGCTGAGGGCCCCATATAGCAAATAGCTTACGGCGCCATATATCAAATAGCTAAGGGCCCCGTATATCAAATAGCTAAGGGCCCCATAAATCAAATAGCAGAGGGCTCCGTATATCAAATAGCTAAGGGCCCCATATATCAAATAGCTTAGGCCCCATATATCAAATAGCAGAGGGCCCCGTATATCAAATAGCTTAGGCCCCATATATCAAATAGTTAAGGGCCCCATATATCAAATAGCAGAGGGCTCCGTATATCAAATAGCTGAGGGCCCCATATAGCAAATAGCTTACGGCCCCGTATATCAAATAGATAAGGGCCTCATATACAGGCCCCCTGCGTTTTGTCTGCCCCCCTCTGCTTATTTGCTCTACTTAGTAAAATTTATTACCTGCTATTGCCTGGCCCCTGCTGTAGAATTTTCACGCTATGGGGCTGCTCATATATCAAATAACTAAGGGCCCCATATATCAAATAGCTAAGGGCCTTATCAAGTGTAAGTCGACCCTGGTCGCCTAATTCGCCAATGCATTAGAACAGCTCTTTTCTCTCTGTCCCCCACCGTCCTTGGTAGATCTTCATAAATAATTCAAGTAGGTTAGCCCCCCCCCCTCCATACTTACACTGTAAGACTAGTAAGAGATGATATGCGTGTGTGTGTGTGTGTGTGCATGTGTGTAAATCAATGGAGCTCCCGGTCGTTGTAAATGTGTATTGAACTCTCGAATCAAAATGACAAACCTGACTAAACAGCATGGCTCTGTGTGCCGCCTCAGCTGCTCCATGAATTGAAGAAAAAAAACCGATAACAGGAAACTTCGACAAAATATTAAACACATTCTCGAGAAAATGTCAATTTCTGTGAATGCTCTAATGGCATCAAGACCGAGTCCAACACTCTATTTGAACTTGATGAAGATGGAGATATACTTTGTAACACTTCTGTAATTTGATACATTAATTAGTGTGTGTTAGTTGGGTGAGGCGGGGTAATTGTTACACAGTCAGAGGAGTGACTGCGCGAGAGGGCAATAGAGTAGTCTGCCTTGGGCAGCGCTAGTATTGCCACCAACATTTTTCACATGTTTAGCAGTTCCTTTAGGGCACATAAATGGGGGCGATATTTTCAGGGTGCCCTCTTCCGAGCCCTACTGTGTTAGTAGCCGCCCCTGCATACAACGTATCGGAAACAACATTCACCACCAGTGTGTTACTGACAGTTATTTTTATTTTACTTTTTTTATCTCTTTGTTTAATAAAAAAAATGTGCATTATTGCATCTCTACCAGATGAGTTGGCAGCTAGGTGTATGTCGCAATGTTCAACGTTTAAATACCAAAGACTGACATTTACAACCGACATTTAAGTCCAATGTTGGTGATTGATAGCTTTCAATGTATTTCAAATGTATTACGTTCTGCCATTGCACAATTCTGAAATGAAACCACCTCATCAATTAATTTATTCATCGTTCTTTTTTTTTATAGTTTGTATTGACAAGCTGTCTTTCAATGTTTATGGGTTGTCTTTCAATGTTTATGGGTTGTCTTTCAATGTTTATGGATTGTCTTTCAATGTTTATGGATTGTCTTTCAATGTTTATGGATTGTCTTTCAATGTTTATGGATTGTCTTTCAATACAGAGACTTTTTATGTTTTTCTTTCACTTTAAAATGAACTAAAAACAAAATAACAGTTCAAAACAACACAAATAAATCAAAACTTGCTTTGATACAACCCAAAGTAGGTGTTATGTTGTCTCAACAAATTAAGAATACTTTAGTAAAGTCGAACACTGACATTAGTCGGACTTCGGTCAAGTACGGTCATAATGGCTACTTGATCCAGCCCATGACATAAGCCTTTTATATTATGAAGTTACATTTAATTCTTTCCATGTCATTTAAACATCCCGTCCTACTTCCATTTGTCCAAATCTTCTGTCAGATTCAAGAATCCATTTTGTATTGTCATTTTAAGAAATAGGTTGTATTTTTTTCCCCAAGTCTCTAAAAGAATGAGATGTCTGTGTCTCTTAGATCCCATAAACCAGTGGCTCCCCAACACCCGGTCCGCAGCGAGAAAAAATGTTGGGGACCACTGCTATAAACTACTAATGTGACGTTTTTTTTTTTTTGCAGTGCCCTTTCATCCCCACTTTAGTCGACAGTGCGAAGGGCCGTGAATGCGTTACAGGAGACACATCTAGGTGACTGGGGTTTGCCAGGAGTTGAGCCCGTAACACACAGCATGAAGATCCGGCTCGTGTAGTAAAGCGCTCGACTGTTGACCTGATGGTCACGTGTTTCAGTCCCGGTGAGGTGAGCAGGCCTACCAATGGATTTTTCAGGTCACGGCTAAAGTCCCCGCTGTATCTCCCGTGGTGCCTCCGTGACCATTGACCTATCGGGGATGAAAGAATGGCATTACAAAAAAACCGTCCCATTAATGGTTTATAGGATGTCAAATATTTCAGGTCATCCATACAGGGACTTTACAAACACACACACGCGCGCACACACACACACACACAAGCGCCAGTCAGCCAACCATTCATGGAGAATCCACCCCTCTATTACAGTTGTGCTGGGGATTAAAGAAGGGCACTATAAAAATCTATAAATTATCCCAATTTTTTTTAACTTACGATTCAAAATATTTACCCCACCTCAGTTTTAAGATCTCAATAATATGTCTCAGTGGCAGCCCATGATAAAATTATCTTTTCAGTGCTCATCATTTTGTTATTTTCTTTTTTTTTTAATTGCTTGACTACCAGGCTCGGTTTAATAATTGGTATTTTTTAATTGCAGTAATTTGTGCCGGCTTTTAATTAACGTTAAAGCTTTAATTAAAAAAAGGAGTATAAAACTGACGTTTTTTAAAAAAAAAACTTGAAATGATTGGCTGAAACAGCAATGAAATGAACAATACTTGATTTGTTCACAAAACTACAATACCTTCATTTATGTCAAACTTTTTATTAATACAAATAAATTTGTTCACAATACAAATACGTTGTAGAAGGGCAAACTGGCAACTTTCTCCAAACTTAATTGGTTGGCATTATGTTGGCCCTAAAATTTTCTTCGCCTGCTGGCTATCTTGTCCTGGTCACGTGGTCACGTCTAATCTCCCTAGCCCCGGGACAATTATTTCTCTTCTTCTCCTCACAGTTCAACTCTTTTTTTCCCCTATAAGTCATTAGTGTGTGTGGGGGGGGGGGGGAAGGGGCAATTTACAGCAGTATGAAGGGATGGGGGTTGTCCGATATAGCCTTCAGCTGGTCATGGAGAGTGCATGGATGGTCCCCATCGCAAGCACATGTGAGCATCAATTAACAGTTGAGCACCGTGTATGTGTGTGTGTGTGCGTATCATTCTACGCAAATGATAACCCATATGCTTACTTTTATCTGGCGACTAACATAATGGCTAATTACCTGCCATTTGGCAGTTCTCCCCCCCCCTTCACTGTGATGTATTAATTATATAATGAATGACAATTGTTCGACCATGGACATTAAACTTGTCAATTTTTGGAGCCTGAAATGTTTGTTTTGTTCTGTGCTGCTCCATCTCAATTAGTATATTGAACTTCTTCACCTACTTTTTTTAAATTTCTTTACAAAACCCTGTTCAATTGACTGTGATATGTAGCTTATAACAGTACCTAACACTACCTAACACTACCTGACACTACCTAACACTACCTGATACTACCTAACACTACCTGATAAACGAAGCAGCGGCCTATCATAGACTTCATCAAGGATGGAGACCCTAGATCAGGGGTCGGCAACCTTTTGTGATGGAAGAGCCAAAAGTTATAATTTACATTTTTCTCAGTTTTTAAAGAGCCACTAAAATTGTTCTTTCAATATTATGGTATATCAAACTCGGAATTCTTAAATGTGAGAGTCCTTCAATAGGTATATAAAATGATAGCATTATAATCATTTGTGCATTGAATTGGGAGGCCGCAATTTGACATCGAAAGAGCCGCATGGTTGCCGACCCCTGCCCTAGATATTTATATATGTATACACAAATGTTTATACCTATGTGTGAGTTTGTGTCACAGTGTTGGAGTGTGCGCGTGGTTATGTGTGCTTGTGTGTCACAGTGTGGAGTGTGCGTGTGTTGTGTTTATGTATGTGTCACAGTGTTGGAGTGTGCGCGTGTTTATTTGTGTGTGTCACAGTGTTGGAGTGTGCGCGTGGTTATGTGTGCTTGTGTGTCACAGTGTTGGAGTGTGCGTGTGTTGTGTTTATGTATGTGTCACAGTGTTGGAGTGTGCGTGGGCGCGTCTATGTGTGTGTGTCACAGTGTTGGAGTAGCGTGCGCGTCTATGTGTGTGTCACAGTGTTGGAGTGTGCGCGCGTCTATATGTGTGTCACAGTGTTGGAGTGTACGCGCGTCTATGTGTTTGTCACAGTGTTGGAGTGTGCGCGTGTCTATGTGTGTGTCACAGTGTTGGAGTGTACGCGCGTCTATGTGTTTGTCACAGTGTTGGAGTGTGCGCGCGTCTATGTGTGTGTCACAGTGTTGGAGTGCGTCTTTCACTTTTTTTTTTAAATCAAAATCTACGGGCTGTTATTTTATCCTTGTCTTCCACGACATTAATGTAAGTAAAGTTTACCCTTTGAAAAATGTATGAGGCTGAGCCAGACAAACTTTCCATTTTGTAAACTTTTTTGAAAACATCAA